>ML792302.1:644540-668551 GCA_009831015.1 Picea engelmannii | reverse complement strand
TTGAAGAAGGTGATTGGAACCAAGTGCCAACTTCAAACCAACCTTCCAGAGTTAGCTGAAGAAGGATCCATTTGGCTACAACCAAAAGCAGTTTTGGACCAGAGGGAGCGTCGCCTGCGTCAGAGAACCATCAAGGAAGTGCTAGTACAGTGGAAGGATATGACTCCAACAGATGCAACTTGGGAACCAGCTACCATCCTGTAGCAGTTTCCACATCTCCAGCCTTGAGGACAAGGTTGTTTTTAAGGGGGCGGACATGATAAGGTCCTAACCCGCACATAGGTAGATCAATGTATTCAGATGTAATAAAGGTCAATATTAATAAGACCTTTCAATGAAATAGAATAAGGCAGATGTAAGAAGACCTAATAGAAGCTTCCGCTTCTAGAAGGATCTTCCTCTAGATGCTTCTTTTTAGTATAAATAGGAGTCGAGGGTATGAGAACCCTAGATTGGATATTATTGTAATAGAGCGCTGCTCGATTGGAGGTTGCCCCCTCGAAGAGGCCTGTGAACATTGCTATCTGATTCAACGTGCTATTTCTGTTGCTATTTCGTGAATCATCTCTGTGTATTGTGAAGATTATGCTGGATATTTTACTGTTATTTTGTTATTTCTAGCATTTCGTTTCTGTTCTGCATATTTTATATATCTGGTATCTTGCACTTGCAGATCCTAGAATATGTCGTTTCTGGACATATTAATCTCTATCTTTTTTTACAAGCTGCCTACACAAGGTTTTTGAACCCTCATTACTCATCGCAACTTTTTAAATGACACCATTATTCTTCACTTTTTGCATACCTGCTTTTCGTTTTCGTTTTCACGACTGCAAGCGTGAAAACCCACTATTGGAATTCATATTGATTACATCAAAGGATTAATTATCATTTGTTTTATCATGAACCTACTTATTTATATGGTTATAACTCTTTGACCTCAAACATACCACTGGTCACATATTTATCAAAACACCAAACATTATGCTTTTGATTGTTGTTAATATGGTGTTGATTTACAAAATCATCGATGCAATGGCTTGATTGAACACACTGATTTTTGAGTCAAATCATGGTTATGTGATAATTCATTTGACATGTTGATTAAAATTCTTTTGGATATGCATTGTTATGATTTGAATGTACCAAGGCGCCATTCCAAGTACAACCCGACATAATATTCTTGCATGGTCCCAATTTACTCTACTATCCTTGCATGCATAGCATTAATGCTATGCCCTTGCATTTCGGGTTGTCTTTGCATTGTGTTGGGGAAGTTTCAGGGAAATGGTTTTGTGTCTACCCTGTCAAACCCTCTCGCCGAATACCCTGTTGATTTTGTGCTATTAGCTATGTCTCCTGTAGTGCGAATCGAACCCAACAGTGTCCAAACTTTGTTGTTGTTTGATAATGCCCGAGAGGACCTAGAGAGGAATGGTTGGCGGGTTTTTATTGAGAAGTTCGAGGGTTTCAACCTGGCAGTTGCTCAACAATTCGCGCTAACGTTCGATGGGTGTAGGGCCAAAGTTGGGGACATCCAACTCGATTTGAATGAGAATTTCATTAGCTCAGCCACTGGTCTGCCAGCCGAGGGGAAAAAATGGTTTAAAAATTTGAAGCTTGACGAAGTACCCTGGCCACTACTGTTTACCTCAAGGAAGCTTAACAACTGCGACAAAGGTATTCCCGTTACAACTCTGAAATCTAGATGGCACGATTTGTTGGCTATTATTAAGCAGTTCGTTACATGTGAGGGTAGATACGGTCTGATTTTCCTATACCACCTGCGGTTGCTCATGAGTTTCATAGATTTTCCCTTAACTATGCCACATATTCTCCTTTGAAGTTTATATAAAATGGCTAAGCGCTTCAAAAGTGAGAAAGTCGACTCCAACCTCTTCCACCACCATTTAATTAAAATTATTATGGTTCATCAGTTGAAGTTGAATGGCGATTGTTGGGACGCTTTCTTGTTGAGGAATGGTTTTGCCAGTTCTGAAATAGGACAAGTTGACAAATCTGTTGTTACAGAAACCCTTGTCAGGCCTGTCATTCCCCCTCCTACGCTCTTGCCCTCTGTTGAACCCTCAACCTACCCGAATGCTACCCAACCTGACACCCTGCCTGACTCATGTCCAAAAGATGGTGGTAAGCCTGTTAAAAGGTCTGCAAAGAAAAAGGGTAAAAGCTACAGTGATATCAATTGCAAGGGTAAAAATTTTGCGCGATGGGTTTCACGGTGTGCTCGTAATAAACCTAAAGAAAACACAAACCAAAAACCAATTATGTTGAGTGAAGATTCTAATTTTGAAATCGAACGGTTTCTAACCGAAGAGTATCCGTACTCACACGGACTTTGCTCAGTTAAGCCCTATGACTATGTGAAGAACCTCCCACCGTATCTTAGAGACGACCCCAACTTCCCTAGGATCAAACTCGACAGAGGAATTGCTAGTCAATTAAGAAGTGCCTCACATGTGAATACACAGCCTGTTCAACCACAGTGCAATGAATGTAAGTCATGGCTCGACCGATATTATACAGACGCCCCTTTGCTCCAATATTGAATCAATTCCTTGGAGGACTGAGTGGATGTGATAACTAAATAAAATGACAGATTGCAAGCTAATGATAAAAGATAGAAGACCACGGGATTTGTTGTCTTTAAAAATGTAGAGGCGGCCACTGCCATTGTCAATTCAAAAATAGCTTGATTAAAACGAATCCCTGAATCCGAGGTATGGTATTTTAAGAGTGATTTTAAAATGATTTTGTTTGTGTTTTGAATTAGCATATAGGATTTGTTTTCTCAAATTGCATCTATTTCTGTTTTGATTGAATGGATAAAACTCGATTCTGTTTATAATAATAACTAGCTACAGAATCGTGAGATTCTGTAGCTAGTCATTAAAATTTGAATTTTTTATTTTACAACTAAAATGCAATCTGAAATCATGTATTCTTGTGCATTTACATGTACATACGAATTTTAAAGGAGATTGGATCACTAGTGGCATTTCTGAACATTCTATTTCTTTACATGGTTTTAGATTAGGCTGTTAGTTTTAGATAGGAATGGGAATTTGGGAGATTGTATTTCCCATAATTTTTGCAACAACTTTGATAATTTCCATAAGGAATGTTTTGATCCTATGGCCTTTATAAATGTATTATTTTGTAAACAAATACCATCGCTTCCTGGGAGCAGAAACTATGGATTGGTGATTATTCAGACTTGAATGAAAGTGGATATTTGCACAACTTTAGCTTCAATATATCATATTTTTGTTCAAGTTTTGCTCATTTCGATTTGTAACCAAATTTTGGCTACTTTAGATATCATAATTTGTTACAAGTTGATGTGATGTGATTTATATGGTGTCCATGTTTTATGTCTCTCATTTCATATACAGCAATCAATCTGTTTACATTTGATGATTATAAGGTTGATCTTCTTTATTCAATGAACAATTATATACAAATTGTCATACTCAGATTTATCTTAATACGATCGTTTGTCAAATGATAAATTGTTGTTGCTACATATATTACTTGTTCTTTCATTAGCATTCAAAGTGTTACTGCCTCGCTTTTACGAGAAGCACTAGTAAAGATCTGATGCAGGTTGGCCTCATCAAACAACAAATGTGTATGTTATGCACAGAACGAATAGGAGATAATATTTCAGGTCAGTTTGCTAGTTTCATTTTATTAGTTTAATCAATATAAGAATTTCATGTAGTTTAGATACACAATACAGATTGCTATTTTTTATTTCCCAACTAGTTAGCTTCCAGTTCATTTCCTGTTCATAAAAGTTATAAAAAATCAAAAACAAATAGCTTCACTGTCAATTCATATATGATTTTTGCAGGTTTTCGATCAAAATTTTCATTTTGTGAATACTGTATATATAATAGATATTTAATCATATCGATACACTGTACATTTAATAAGTCGGATTATTATTTTATAAATATTAGTTAGCAAACTGTATATATATATTAGATTTGTATATAGTTTGCAGTAGTTGTTTTTCACATAGTTAGTTTCTTTAGTTTAGTTTTTTCACTTTCCTCGGACTTAGATCAGCCAACGGAGCCACTAAACCCATAGGAGTGGATTAATCCAAACGGCTTGGGTTATTTAGACAACCCCGGACCGGATTCACTCCTCCAGTTGACGAGTGGTCAATTTCCCACGTCAACAAATGGTGCTAGAAGGAGGGTCTAAAAATTATTAATGGCACGAGGTGGTCATAAGACTCCTCCACCACCTACCCGCTCACCTATAGTGACAAGAAGTCATTCATGACACAACATTGTCCCTCAAACAACAACCACATCAAACAACGATCTACGGATCACGGTTGAACCAGTAACTCCAAATCCTACTGGTGGTGACGTACAAGAGATTGTTCGCCAATCTCTCATAAGAACACATAGTGCCTTCGCCCGTTTAAGACAACCAAACCGACCTTTGGACCAACCATTAGATTTCTCTGATATCAGAGAACAACTTGGAGGCACTAATCTCACTTTAAACCCTACAGATCCAATCCTCACCCCTGCAGCAGGAGTATCTGGAATACCACCCTCACCACCTCCTTCATCCCCTTCTTCTTCGGGAGAAGAATCCTCTGATGAAGGCACTTCCTCATCCCAGCCTTCGACACCGCCCACACCAATGGCCAACCAGAACAATCCTGCTAGACCCTGGCTCGACCAACATGCAGTGGTCGTACTCTGGCCTCAGCATCCCTTACCCAAAGATCCAGAGAAGTGGCTCCCTAAATTTGAAACAGACTCTAAACAGATCGTTGAAGATCACATCAAAAAGTTTATGTTAGCCATTAGACTCCATAATGTCGAGCATGAAGACGTAGTCTGTAGATTGTTCCCCTATACTTTCGAGGGCAATGCCTCTACGTGGTACTTTGCCCAACAGCCCCATACCATCGTGTCATGGGAGAAGTTTGAATCATGTTTTCTTGAGAAGTTTGGAGACGACAAGTCCCTAGAAGTTCTAGTCATGGAGCTTTCTATCTTAAGAATGAACCCCAAAGAGAAAATCAAAGACTTTAACCAAATATTCTTAACACTAAAGAACCGAATCCCTATGGATTCGATGCCTTCTGAGAATCTTATTATAGCATATTATACGAAAGCCTTACATCAAGGTATAGCCATTTGGGTAAAGAGATCTAAGAAAGCCACATTGTTAGAGGCCTTCGAAGAGGCCAGTCATATCGAGAAAGACATTCTCAGATTAAAAGACACTACTAGCAACGAAATAGAGACTAGTTCATCTTCCAAAAAAAAAATTGAAATCATCCCTAGACCTGCCCAAAACAAAACGCAACTTGAAAGCTCAGATCTAGAAAACTTACAAAAAGTCGTTTAAAAACTGTCAAATCAAGTTATAGATTTGAAAAGGACAGTCAAAGAAGCGTCTTCGAGCAAAGGGCCTTACAAACCCCCGTTTAGGAATCCTTTTCCCACCAATCAACCTAATTCAAATAACGAAGGCTTAAATCTAGAAATCCTGCAATTCGCTATTCAAACGATTCTAGAAGCACAGGATAACTTGATGCCCCCTAAGATCCCTGAGGAAGTAGTTGAACAAGAGACAGTTGAAGAAGATGAATCTTCTCCGAACATTTTTGGGCACTTCTCGAATAGCATTTTTCAAGCAAATTTCGAGACAGTACATCCCTACAATACTAGGAGTAAGACAAAAAACAAACCTTCTTCTGAAAACACTACGACTTTGCCCCCAAAATAGTCTAGAACAACTGAGACTAAACAGAATTATGCAAACCGAAGCTTAGATTATGATTTAGTTGAAGATCTAAAAAAGTTAAGGGCTAACATTTTTGTTTATGAATTGTTAAAATTCCCATTTCTGCTACAAAAAATGTTACGGAATATCGCAGAGAATAGAAAAAATGACAATCCAAACAGTAACAAAGTTTTTCAGAATAACCCAAAAGTTCCTCAGAAGGCCTCCGCTAAGAATAATTCTGATCCTCATGAGAAAAGAGACCTTCCTGTAAATAATGTAACAAATGTAGATAAATTAGTTTTAGAGGCTGCAAGTAAAAAGCAACAAGCTTCCACCATTAGTACCCGCAGAAATGTACCTCCATTTTTGTTAACTTTTGAAATCTTTAATACGAACGTGCACAATTGTATGGTAGATTCAGGAGCGTCATCCAACGTAATGTCATGGTATGTGTGTCAGAATATTAATGCAGAAGTTGAACCATCCACCTTAAAGATTATCCAACTTGATCGAACTAGTGTTAAAGTTATAGGCAAATTAAGGAATGTGCTTATCAGATTATCGTCTAACCCCAAAGTTCATCAAGTAATTGATATTATTGTTGTAGATATTCCAGAAGTTTATGGTTTTTTTTAAGCAGAGACTGGTCAGAACAGGTACACGGCTATTTCGCGACAGACTGGTCTCACTTGTGCTTGCCCGAGAATGGAAAGCCAAACAAAATCAAGGTAAATCGTGAACGTTACCTAAAGTTCACAGTGACAGATTTAAATGATCCCAATGAACCATTTACACCTTCTGTCGATTCACCTGAAATACAAGGGATTGATACCTTTTTCGACAATTTCATGGTCGAAACTTCCACTATCACTAACCCAGAGCGGCAGTCTGAAATTGTGACATATATGCAGCCAACAGTTTCTACCCAATGGTCTCATTCACCTGACAAAAATCAAATATGGTCTCTTTACTTTGACGGGTCAAAATCCAAGGAAGGAGTTGGTGCGAGCTGCATGATTATTGATCCAACAGGTAACAAAACCCTGATTGCATGCAGGTTAGAGTTTGAATGTACAAACAACACAACAGAATATGAGGCTTTATTGCAAGGCCTCAGGAAAGCATTAGATATGAACGTTCAAAACTTGACTGTCTTTGGCAATTTGGAAATCGTGGTTAGACAGGTAAAAAATTATATTCATTGTTTATCTCCGCATCTCAAAAGCTACCAATCAAAGGTATGGAATTTGATGAACACGTTTTCTTCTTTTAACATAAATTTTATTCCTATATTGAATAATTCGGAAGCTGACTTGTTAGCTAATGTAGCTTCAAAACTCTTTCCTGCAGAAGGCTTGTCCCCGAATGCATTCTCCGTCAAACTTTTGTTCAGGCCATTTGTCCCCGACAACATCACAAATTGGAGATTCTTCGATGACGATCAACAAATTATTAGTTTCCTGCATATGGAAGAAACTGTCCAAGGCGCAGTGATCGACGAATGCACTCATGACGAGAATCTTCGTGACTTCACGGTAATACCAGATCCGAGATCTCCTAAATCTTCATTGGACATGGTAAATTCTATCCCTAAATCTGTAGTTAGATTAGAAAAATTTTATGATCTTCAAGACAAATTCAAAAAATCAGTAAAATGTAAAACAAATAGTTCCTCTTTAACGTATGAAAAAGTAAACTTGGGAACTAAAGACAATCCACAGTGCATTAATTTAGGGGTGGGGTGTTCTGAACAAGAGAAAGCGACGTTTATTAAATTGTTTAAGAAATTCAAAGATGTTTTTGCTTGGATGTATGATGACCTAAAAACCTTTGATCCTAACATCATACAACACATCATTCCTATGAAACCCCAAACCTTGCCGTTTCAACAAAAGTTAAGAAAAATGCACCCAAAACTCGAACCAACTGTAAAAAAAGAATTAATTAAACTCTTGAATTCTAAGATAATATTCCCAATCAGGAACACGCAATGGGTCTCTAATCTTGTCCCTGTCTGGAAGAAGAGTGGTGAAATATGACTATGCATCGATTTGCGAAATCTCAATCGAGCGTCTGATAAAGAAAACTACTGTGTCCCACCCATGGAACAGATCCTTCAACAGGTATCTGGTTCTGAAAGATTATCCTTATTGGATGGTTTTTCAGGGTATAACCAAGTCCTGATGTCCCCTCCAGACCAACTTAAAACTACCTTCCGCACTCCATGGGGCACCTACGCTTATAGGAAAATGCCCTTTGGACTCATTAATGTTGGTGCCACTTTCCAGAGAGCGATGGACATCGCTTTCTGAGGCTTAATCAATCAATCTGTTGTATTTTACCTGGATGACGTTACTGTATTCTCGAAAAACAAAGCTGATCATCTAGCTCATTTAAGATCCATTCTACAACAATGTTGTAAGTACGACATTTCCTTGAATCCTAAAAAATCTATCTTCGCAGTAGAACAAGGTAAGCTCTTAGGATTTATTGTATCAAGTGAAGGGATGATTATCGACCCTGAAAGGACTCAAGTCATCTTGAAACTCCCCCCTCCCTTGTCAAAAAATTCTATGCAGTCTTTCTTAGGCCAAATAAACTTTGTCAGGAGATTCGTCCCCAGTTTTTCAGAAATGATGAGAACTTTATAGAACTTAATAAAGAAGGACGTATAATATCATTGGGGACCCTTATAAAACCAAGCTTTTAGTTCAATAAAAAAGGCCATAATAGATGCTCCTTATTTTATGAGCCCCGACTTTTCGCAAGACTTCATGCTCTACACATTTGCTTCTGACCGATCCTATGTTGTTGTCCTAACTCAAAAGAACGTTGAAAACAATGAAGTCCAAATTGCCTTTATGAGATCAGCCTTCAAAGGCGCAGAACTTAATTACCCAGCGGTAGATCAACAAGCCTATGTTGTTTTTAAAGAAGTAAATCACTTCTGATCTTATCTTTTGAAATCTAGGACACAAATTATCGTCCCTTACCCAACCGTCAGAAATCTGTTAGTACAGAAAGAACTAGGCGAAAAGAGGGTGAACTGAGTCACCTCCTTACAAGAGTATGACATAGAAATCACCCCAGCACAAATAGTGAGAGGTCAAGGGATATGCAAGTTAGTCATTGACTCAGCGGCAGGACAACAAGAGGAAAATGATATGTCAAACCCAGGACAACACTACCAAAGTTTAATCTATTGTGCACAAAACTTTCTTAGCCCCTGGTATGATGATATAAAATTCTGTCTTGAACATGGGTCAGCTCCCCGTCACCTGGATCCCACTAAAAGAAGAGTGTTAAGATTGAAATCTGCCTCCTTTCAGTTGATTAATGGTATTCTGTTTCGTCAAAATTTTGATGGAGTACTAATGCATTGTCTTGAGAAAGATGAAGTAGAAAATGTCTTATTAGAATTGCACGCAGGAGAAGATGGGGGGCATTTTGGTGGAGATACCACTGCCCATAAAGTATTAAGAGCAGGTTATTACTGGCCTACACTTTTTAGAGATGCTCATGCCTTGTGTCGCAAGTGTGTTATTTGTCAAAAATCATCTGGACGAATACAGAAATCAGCCTTCCCTCTGCAGCCTGTTTCAGTAGATTTTCCTTTTCAGCAGTGGGGTCTTGATATTATAGGCTCAATCAATATGTCATCCTCACAGCAGCATAATTTTATCATAATAGCCACGTTTTACTTCACTATGTGGTCCGAGGCTGCCCCATTAAAAGTTGTAAATACCAGTCAGGTAATTGCCTTTTTGAATTCAAATATTATTACTCGTTTTGGTATCCCTGACTGTCTAGTATTCGATAACGCTTCTTATTTTTCGTCTCTTGAAATGAGTGATTTCTCTCTAGAAAAAGGAATTAAATTAAAATATTCTACCAGCTATTACCCTCAAGGCAATGGATTGGCAGAATCAACTAATAAAAATCTGATTAAAATCATCAAGAGAACAGTATCTGAAAACCATAAAAATTGGCATAGTTCACTATTAAACGCAATCTGGGCCGATAGAGTAACTCTGAAAACTGTTGTGGGTAACTCTCCCTTCTTTCTCGTCTATGGCAGAGAGGCAATTCTGCCACCACATATTCTTCTTCCCTCACTGCAGCTATCACATAAAATACAAGAAGAGGACTGCCCCCCTTTGGAGAATCGAATTAACGCATTATTAAAATTAGAGGAAGTGAGGGCTCAAGCAAAACGGAAGTTGGATCAGCATCAACTTGTCGTTAAAATATGGTTTGATTCCAACTTTGCCTCTTACAGGAACTTTGAAGTAGGTGACCTTGTCCTAAAATGGGACAAACCACATGAGGGAAAGGGAGAGCATATGAAGTTTCATAACTTATGGCTAGGACCATTTTTTATTGCTGAGAAATTGGGTCCCATCTCTTTCATATTACAGAGTCTAGAGGGATAGCCAGACACCTATCCGATGAATGGCCAATCTCTAAAAAGGTATTTCACTTGATGAGAAACCCTGTGTACACTGTGTAAATATTTTTCCTTTGTTTTCTTTTCATTTTTCTTTGTTGTTTTGGTTTTGATTTCTCCCTTATGCTTACCAGTTTTATTTTTGAAATACACATTCCTGCATCATGAAATGTTCAGAAAAAGAGAACAAAAAAAATTTCCCTCTGAAATGACTACTGAAAGTTTGTTTAAACATCAATTATGATATGCCTCTGAAGTTTACAGCCATGTTGAACAAATCTTGTTGCTTGAAAGACGTTTCTTGATTTCAATCTGTAATTTAAGCTTTTCATGATCATCCATTTCTTCTTATGTTGTCCATGTTCCTTAAGAGAAAAACTCAGAGATGTCTCCCTGCCTTCGAAGGTCGGTTTATCAATAAACTATCTCTAGATCTTAATGAAGGACGTTTAAAAAATTCTAACAGGGTCTATAATTTATTAAAATATGTCCAAAATATCACAATTTTCAACGTCACCCCGCTCGATTAAGTATCTTTAAAACTAAATAAATCATTAATGAGTTGTGGGAAGTGCTTGTAAACCCATTGCGGTACTAAAAAGGCTCACTGGTAGCGGGTAAATGCATGCATGACGCCAAGATAACTTCGTCGGGGTACTGAACAGGCCCGCTGGCAGCGAAGCAATGTCGGGTATATAAAAATTCTCAGATATGGAATCTTTTGACCTTAAATGTCCTTTGTTCTGATATGGAACTTCCTGGTAGGATACGGATATTGCAGTGGTTTAAATGGAATCCCTATCGAGGCTATGGACGCCTGCTGGCAGCAGTGGCTCTTTCAACAGTATTGGAAATTTTAACCTTAATATCGTGACTCGCTTTTGTTAATATTGTCATCAATTTTCATCTTTTAAAATAACTAGCTGGATTTTTTTATGATTGATGATGATTTTCAAACAATTTTCTGGTTCTTTTCGAGTTGGAGTTTTTCTCATTATCCTAATCTGGACTTGTTCATTTGGCAAAGATAATTGCTTCTACCAGTGTGTCGCCATTGTTGGCAGCCATATTAATCTCTATCTTTTTTTATAAGCAACCTACACAAGGTTTTTAAACCCTCATTACTCATCGCAACTTTTTAAATGACACCATTATTCTTCTCTTTTTGCATACCTGCTTTTCGTTTTCGTTTTCACGACTGCAAGCGTGAAAACCCACTGTTGGAATTTATATTGATTACATCAAAGGATTAATGATCATTTGGTTTATCATCAACCTACCTTTTTATATGGTTATAACTCTTTGACCTCAAACATACCACTGGTCACATATTTATCAAAACACCAAACATTATGCTTTTGATTGTTGTTAATATGGCATTGATTTACAAAATCATCGACGCAATGGCTTGATTGAACACATTGGTTTTTGAGTCAAATCGTGGTTATGTGATAATTCATTTGACATGTTGATTAAAATTCTTTTGGATATGCATTGTTATGATTTGAATTTACCAAGGCGTCGTTCCAAGTATAGCCCGACATAATATTCCTGCATGGTCCCAATTTACTCTACTATCCTTGCACACATAGCATTAACGCTCTGCCCTTGCATTTCGAGTTGCCTTTGCATTGTGTTGGGGAAGTTTCATTACAATGGTTCTGTGTCTACCCTGTCAAACCCTCTCGACGAATACCCTATTGATTTTGTGCTATTAGCTATGGCTCCTGTAGTGCGAATCGAACCCAACGGTGTCCAAAATTTTTTGTTGTTTGATAATGCCCGAGAGGACCTAGTGAGGAATGGTTGGCGAGTTTTTATTGAGAAGTTTGAGGGTTTCAACCTGGCAGTTGCTCAACAATTTGCGCTAACGTTCGATGGGTGTAGGGCCAAATTTGGGGACATCCAACTCGAGTTGAATGAGAATTTCATTAGCTCAGCCACTGGTCTGCCAGCCGAGGGGAAAAAATTCTTTAAAAATTCGAAGGTTGATGAAGTACCCTAGCCACTGCTCTTTACCTCAAGGAAGCTTAACAGTTGCAACAAAGGTATGCCCGTTACAGCTCTGAAATCTAGATGGCACAATTTGTTGGCTATTATTAAGCAGTTCGTTACATGTGAGGGTAGATACGGTCTAGTTTTCCTATACCACCTGCAGTTTTTGATGAGTTTCATAGATTTTCCCTTAAATATGCCACATTTTCTCCTTCGAAGTTTATATAAAATGGCTAAGCGCTTCAAAAGGGAGAAAGCCAACTCCAGCCTCTTCCACCACTGTTTAATTAAAATTATTATGGTTCATCATTTGAAGTTGAATGGTGATTGTTGGGACGCTTTCTTATTGAGGAATGGTTTTTCCAGTACTGAAATAGGACAAGTTGACAAATCCATTGTTACAGAAACCCTTGTCGGGCCTGTCATTCCCCCTCCTACGCTCTTGCCCTCTGTTGAACCCTCAACCTACCCGAATGCTACCCAACCTGACACTCTTCTTGACTCATCTCCAAAAGATGGTGGTAAGCCTGTTAAAGGGTCTTCAAAGAAAAAGGGTAAAAGCTACAGTGATATCAATTGCAAGGGTAAAAGGTTCAGGCATTGGGTTTCACGGTGTGCTCGTAATAAACCTAAAGAAAACACAGACCAAAAACCAATTCTGTTGAGTGAAGATTCTGATTTTGAAATCGAACGGTTTATAACCGAAGAGTATCCGTACTCACATGGACTTTGCTCAGTTTAGCCCTATGACTATGTGAAGAACCTCCCACAATGTCTTAGAGACGACCCCAACTTCCCTGGGATCAAACTCGACAGAGGAACTGCTGGTCAATTAAGAAGTGCCTCACCTATGAATACACATCATGTTCAACCAGAGTGCAATGAATGTAAGTCGTGGCTCGACTGATATTATACAGACGTCCCTTTGCTCCAATATTCAATCAAGACCTTGGAGGACCGAGTGGATGTGATAACTAAAGAAAATGATAGATTGCAAGCTAATGATAAAAGACAGAAGACCACAGGCTCTGTTGTCTTTAAAAATGTAGAGGCGTCCACTGCCATTATCAACTCAAAAATAGCTTGATCAAAATGAATCCCTGAATCCGAGGTATGGTATTTTAAGAGTGATTTTAAAATGATTTTGTTTGTGTTTTGAATTAGCATATAGGATTCGTTTTCTCAAATTGCATCTATTTCTGTTTTGATTGAATGGATAAAACTCAATTCTGTTTATAACAATAACTAGCTATAGAATCGTGAGATTCTGTATCTAGTCATTAAAATTTGAATTTTTTATTTTACAACTAAAATGCAATCTGAAATCATGTATTCTTGTGCATTTACAAGTACATACGAATTTTAAAGGAGATTGGATCACTAGTGGCATTTCTGAACATTCTATTTCTTTACATGGTTTTAGATTAGGCTGTTAGTTTTAGATAGGAATGGGAATTTGGGAGATTGTATTTCCCATAATTTTTGCAACAACTTTGATAATTTCCACAAGGAATTTTTTGATCCTATGGCCTTTATAAATGTATTATTTTGTAAACAAAGACCATCGCTACCTGGGAGTAGAAACTATGGATTGGTGATTATTCAGACTTGAATGAAAGTGGATATTTGCACAGCTTTAGCTTCAATATATCATATTTTTGTTCAAGTTTTTCTCATTTCGATTTGTAACCAAATTTTGGCTACTTTAGATATCATAATTTGTTACAAGTTGATGTGATGTGATTTATATGGTGTCCATGTTTTTATGTCTCTCATTTCATATACAACAATCAATCTGTTTACATTTGATGATTAGAAGGTTGATCTTCTTTATTCAATGAACAGTTATATACAAATTGTCATACTCAAATTTATCTTAATACGATCGTTTTTCAAATGATAAATTGTTGTTGCTACATATCTTACCTGTTATGTCATTAGAATTCAAAGCGTTACTGCCTCGCGTTTACGAGAAGCACTGGTAAAGATCTGATGCGGTTTATCCTCATCAAACAACAAACGTGTATGCTATGCACAGAATGAATAGGAGATAATATTTCAGGTAAGTTTGCTAGTTTTATTTTATTAGTTTAATCAATATAAGAATTTCCTGTAGTTTAGATACACAGTATAGATTGTTATTTTTTATTTCCCAACTAGTTAGCTGCCATTTCATTTCATGTTCATAAAAGTTATAAAAAATCAAAAACAAATAGCTTCATTGTCAATTCATATATGATTTTCGTAGGTTTTCGATCAAAAATTTCATTTTGTGAATATTGTATATATAATACAATAGGATACACTGTACATTTAATAAGTAGGATTATTATTTTATAAATATTAGTTAGCAAACTGTATATATATATATATATATATATATATATATATATATATTAGATTTGTATATAGTTTGCAGCAGTTGTTTTTCACTTAGTTAGTTTCTTTAGTTTAGTTTTTTCACTTTCCTAGGACTTAGATCGGCCAACGGAGCTGCTAAACCCATCGGACTGGATTAATCCAAACGGCTTGGGTTATTTAGACAACCCCAGACCGGATTCACTCCTCCAGTTAACGAGCGGTCAATTTCGCACGTCAAGAAGGTTGAAATAAGGTGCTTCTATACTTGGTCTTACAAGATTAAGTGAGATCATTACAACCTTATGGAGGTGTTAGCATCATCCAACCCTTGTGTCATTTGATAATTATTGATGACCCAACTTTGTTATACAAAATGGGTTATGTAGGATGTCATTAATAATAAAATTTCAAACATTTTGTGTTATAATAACTAGATCCTTTTGATATCATTCAAAGCTTGTGATAAAAGGTCATGTAAATCATTTCAAACCAGTCTCGGAACAAAAAGATTTTCAAATAGCCAAATTCTATAGCTTGCTTTTAATCAATCATGCAACCTTCTAGAAACACAAGACATGAGCCATAAAAAAATTTGGAAACACAACTCATCCAAGCCATAAGATCCTTCAGTCCACATGATAGTCATTACTGGCCAAAATTAAATGAAAACCGATTGTGTAACTCATTGTAATTGTCAAGATTCAAAACAAAATTATTAAACCATAGGATTTCAGGGTAGAGCTCATACGTTTTAAGACATTTGCATATCATATTGTGTATTACCAAAAATCTGATTTTGTCTCTCACACATTCAAATTTGATCTAATGTGAACAAATGTCATATAAAAAGATGTGTCGCAATAAGCCTTCGTACTAAGGCCATTGTAAATTTTCCAGATTTCCAACCAAGCCATTCTTAAAGTTCACAAGAAAAAATGATATACAATAGACAAATTCAATAAGAGGTAGTGACAAATTCCCAAATCATGAAGTTCGTTCGTTGGCATCAAAACTCTATAGAAAATGAAATGAAATGGCGTTTGAATTTCATGTTTGAAGTCATGAAATTCAAACCAGACAAAAGGAAAGAATACAACATAAAGGCCACTCTCAAAATGAATGTAAACAATACAAAAAACAATCTATAAATGATAACAATAAAGAAGATCATATATACATGCCAAACAATGAATTTAAAAATCTCATGCTATAAATTAAGTTATTCATAAAAATAATGAAAACATGAGATGGTTGTTGGGCTACCAACAATGGTGACTCACTGGGAGAAGTAGTTATCTCCGCATCATCAAAAATTTATATCAAGGAACATATGACTCAGAGATAATTATTAGAAACAATTAAATGACAAATCAAACATATCGACAATAACTCGAAAAAATTAACATAGTCATACTATTGGATAAAGTTTTGTACAAAAAATGTAATCCAACATCTCATTTCGATCAAAGGGGTAACGATGTTTATACAGATAACTCCAATATCGTTGACAGGGCCACTGCTTCCAGCAAGCGTCTATAGCCTCGGTAGGGATGTCATTTAACACACTCTAGTACTCCTATCCCATCCAAGATTTGTCCATTTATGATAAAAACATCTTCACACTTGATCAAATTAAAAGACATACTTGAGAATCTTCTCAAACCCGGCATTGATTCGCTGCCAGTGGGCCTGTTCAGTACCCCGACGAAGTTGCCTTGGTATCATGAGTGCATTTACCCGTTGTCAACAGACCTATTAAGTGTCCCAACGGGTTTGCAAACACTTCCCAGACATTGTAGTGCTTACAACTCTATAGAATTTGTTTATAAATTTGCAGAAACTTCATGATATTCAAGAGAGCAGAGTGATACTGAAAATATCATAGTTTGGAAAAAGTTTGATCATTTACAAATTATTTTTCTGTATTGATGAGTTCCATAATGATTTGGATAGTTAGATTTTTGTAAGAAATCATCTCTAGGATGGGGAAGTACAATGAGTTGTTTTCATTAAAATAGGGGCAGTGTTAGAAGTTTGTTAAGGATAATTATGTTTTCCTGTGATTTTAATGAGAAACCAGGAACATTGTTTGAACATAAACTTCCTTCTGTTGTTCTAAGTTCTAGCACTTATTGCTCAGGTGCCTGAAAAGTTATCAATTGCTGCTAAAGAATAAGAGTTTTGATCACTTTCAAAAAATTAAATGGTCATACAGACATAATTATTCAGAAAACAAATCAAAATCAAGCAAAATGAAAAGAACCAAAACCAAAAACAAAAAAAAAAGAAATTAAAAATATTCACAAGAGGGTGGATCTAAAATCATCAAACGAAATATCTCTTGAGAGAGACTAAAAGAAAAAGAGAAAAATCCTTATTACTATGAGTGCAGTCCTACTCATGGAACCTTGGGTTAGGGTAGAATTTAAAGTTCATATTTACTTATCTCTTTACTTTTCATTTAAAGTTTTCATGATGATACTCTGTTTTTTGAAAGGAAAAGTTCAACGAAAAGATGAGAGAAAAGGGTCAAAGTGGACTTCCCTAACAACAGTCATATTATGGTTCTCTTGGTGCACCCACTTATGTTCATAACTACATTATTACAAGGAGAAACCATGAGAAATAAAATTAAAAGAAAACCTACTCCTAAACCTACTCTAACTACTAAACAAATCAAAACATTAAGTAAAATCATGCTTCCAATGTAGGTATCAGAGTAACTCCAATCCTGTAATGGAAACAAAATCAAATATTACTAACAAGGATGGTAGTACATCGAAAAATGAAAAAAATATATCATACTTACCTTTATCATCATCATTTTAAAAAAAATCAAACATGGACTTACCATTCCCTTGAACATTCTTTTTGTATGAATCCTCCAGCCATTCTGCAATTTTTTCATTATATGGATCACAAAAATATAAAAAAAGGAGATTTTGAAGCTTGTGAGAGTTATGGGGATCTGACATAACCATCGACCTAGACCAAAGTTCCCCATCCTCCCGACAATTTTCATTTCGTTCCATATTTTCTCCATCTGAAGGATATAAAATGAGTGTGTCAAAATTACCTCCTTGATCTCTAAATAAAGTGAAGATAATCTTACCATTCCCTGGAAATTTTTTGAGATATGAATACTCTAACCAATCTACAACCTTATCATAATACATGCAATTAATAACATGGGATTGTTCGAAAGAATTCACATACGACAAATATTCCTGATGAGAATAAAGTATTAGACTATCAAGGAAAGAATCTTGTAAAAAGGTCGGATCAATATGGTGAGAACTTATCGTGATTCTCAATCAAAAGAGAAGTGTGTCATTCTCTTAAAACTTTCCATTGAGCTTAGATATTTCAAGATTAAATATTTGAGGTGAACTAAATGGAATGACCAACATTTTTGAATAATCATCATTGGTAATAATCTTTGGTCGATTATACTTTTCAACCTTAAATAATTGAGCATGGAAAAATTTAGATCCTTCTTTCAACAAAAATTGAGATGAATTAATGGAAGATGCAATTTGAGACTCTTCCAAATCGTTTCTTGATTTACCCACGGATAATTGATGAGAATAAAAATTAAGATGTTGATGGGAAGAATTATTTTCCTCTTTATCTTCTATTCGGTAATCTCTATTAATTTGTACCTGATTATATAATGTTGAATTATCTCCAATGTAATATTGCACAACATTGGGATAAAAAATATCAGGGTATAAGGAATAATATGTAGAATAATTCAGGAGACGAAATGCACCTCTTGAAATGATAGGTATATGCGTTTTGAAATTTGGTTTTGTTCCCTCTCCTTGTATAAACTAGTCAAGCTCTGTTGTATTCTCTTTTAAAGAGTACGAGACAGTTTCTAAGAGACAATTTGGTTCCTTGTGTAAGGGAAAATTTGAGAGAAAATCACTAGAGATAGAAGGTTGATTAATAGTCTAACTAATGATTTTGTCTCCTATTGATTGATCATGGACCTGTTCAACTAAATTAGGGGAAGGTTTATCATCCACATGATTATCAACTTCACATTCGACCTCTTTTACTTTAGAAACAATTATAAAATCTATGAGAGTCTAACAACTGTCATCTTTTAAAGTCAAGGCTCCTTCTTTGATAGGAGGATACATTGTTGGCAAAGAGTGATTAGAGGTGACAATTGCATTTTGTAAAATATGATGTTGCTCATGATTTGCCAAAATGAAAGAATTTGACAAAAGTTGTGGTGCTTCAAAATATTCAAGATCAACATGAAAATTTGAAGCATCTTGAGATTGAGTATTAGTGCTCAATTCAGATTGGTTAACAATTATATAATCTTGCTTTCCTGAGAGATAAACGAGATATTCAAACCATTGATTAATAAGCGACATTTCTTTCAAAGGGAATCCAGTACAAACATGTATGAACCTAATTGCAAAATCATTGAATGATTCACCATTTTATTTCCTTAAGCAACTTAATTCTTCACTTATTTCATCATAATCATAATTGTTAAAATCTGATAAAAAATCAATTACAAACTTAGACAAAGAATAAATCAAATTAGTCGGAAAATATTCAAACCAATATTTAACCCGACCTCAGAAAGTGAGAGCGAACAAGTTGCATGTAACATTAGGATCACTGATATTATGTCTTAAAAATTTATAAAAAAAAAAATAGAAATATGGTCTACTACAGATGTGTTCCCTTCATCATCAAAGGTGAGTTCTGAAAAGAGAACAGTTGTCTTGTTGGGAATAACTGGTAATGAAACATCGAAAGCATGTTCCAACACAGTGATTTGGGCAGGAGCCATGAAAAATTAAGAATTTTAAGACATTGACTCCAAATAGTTAGCTTGTCATCTAACCTGCATTGTAGTGCATTATAAGATGACACAGAAGAAGGATTTATAAATCTGGAATTATGAAAGGTTGAGGGGTGAAATATTTAATCATTAAATCTACCTCGACCCTCCTTCTAGTTCCATTTGTTGATGGGCGTCAGTGACACACCGTCAACTGGAAGGATAGATCTGGACCGTGGTTGTCTAATTAACCCAAGACGTTTGGTATAATCTATCCTGACGGGTTTAATGGCTCTGTTAGCCAACTAAGGTCCTAAAAAAATAAAGAAAATAAACTACTCTAAAGCTATAACTACAATACTATGTTCGTGAATCTAAATATTTACAAGTGTTTAAAACGAAAACATGAATATGAACATGTGATTATGAACATGATATTTACAATTTGCAAGTTTTGGTGGATGTCTTGCGAAATCAAGGTTTTGCAATTGTTTATGGAGTAGATAAAGAAAACACATATTTTTGTATTTTCTGTTTAATAGTTTGAAATCTAAGAACTCAAAAGATACTAATAAAACATAATCTGAAACAAGAATAGAATAACAGTCACAACCAATTTTAAACTATCTTATTTCATTAATAGATAAACTAATAACATAAATTGAATGCGAATAAAACTAACCGGAGATTAGTCTCATACTATGTCTATATCCCTGTGCAATTCAATCTTCCAGCTATCTTGCCAGTGAGAGAAATATGTAACAGGCTTGTGCTAACATCTCCAGAATAAAATCAAGGTATTTTTGGGAGCAAGGATATAAGAACAGAGTAATAAACATATAAATCTAGTGACCTTGTAATGATGAATGTTTACAGTAAAATAAATTTTAACGTGAAGCATTCATATAATACATCACTTAACATCAAAGAATAAATCAATGATATTAAAATGAAATAACGATCACAGGTGTCACATATGAACAACAAATCATAGACATAATTTAAAATGTTGAATAAAATGAAACATTATATGCTAATAAAGCTAAAGTTTTATAACATATTAATATTCCAAAATATAAAAAGAAAAACGAAATGGAACAGTGTCACGCTAGTCTAAAGCCGAAATGTGAACAACTTGTCCATTCAGTCTTGGGAATTACATGTCCATAATGTGTTCGAATCAAAGATGCCCCTTTTCACAGTTTCAACCATCCCTTTTAAATCCCAACAAAGAGTAACGATCACATATCTTAAGATAGGGTCAGATCTCACAAAATAATATCGATTTTAACAGCCGATTCGAGTTTGTTTGACAACATGACAATTCAACATAAAATAGCATGAGTTTGTTTGTAATGATATTGTCCTAATACTATTTAACAGATATAAGACAAATTATGTTCAAAATTGGTTCTATGACACATAACTGAAGTAGATCAGCATTTGCTTCCCCCATATTAACCCTTGGTTTATGAGCTAGAAACGTCTTTGACGAATTTAGGCGAAATCTGGAAAATTGCACTTCAAATAACAAGTCGTACCTGCTAAAATGTTCACCATTTCTGGAATCTGCTTGCAAGTAAGCTAAAGCAACCTTTTCTACAAAATGGGTTTTCAATAGTTTCTCAAAATTCTTCACTTTTTCCTTGTAATGTGACCCGCAAAATTACCTCTCCATTATGTTGTGGACGAAATCTTGAAACATCAGCCTTGAAGATTCACTTGCAGATCCTAGAATATGTCATTTCTGGAGAAACCCTTCTAGGTTTAGGTAAATAGACCTTTTTCCCAGACGGTGTTTCAATGGTTTCCCAAAATTCCTCTTCATTTGTTTGTAAATTGCATTTAAAAACCACTCCCTTTCGAATGACGAGAATCCCCAAACCTATCATTTTATGTTCTTTCTTTGATGCGAGAATAGACAAACAGTTCATGATCTGGTTGCATCTCCAATTTGACATCATGTAAAAAAAAACCACATGCTTCACTTCATTTCGTAGGGAACATGAATATCCTCAATCTTATCACCGGGTCAAACAAAGACACATTACTCCTAAAAAATAATCAATGAAAACAAAATTAATTAACCACTAACTATTAAGAGGATAGCCATAGAATCGTAGTCAATATTTGCATCGCCATTCAGATATCTATTGATCACAAAGCCCAACGCATCAATCATTTAACTATTTTAATAATGGTTGCGAGTGTCATTGGTGTCTAAAGCATGCATGTTTCAATATTATCTCAATCTTTAATGAGAGTGACATGTGCAATGATAACCATATCAATAAAGTGTCGATGATGTTACACCATGTTTATGGTGCATTGGCTCAAAATGCATTGTTCACAATTCGAAAGTTTTAACCCCATATATGACATGTGTTTTTTCCATAAGAATACTACGTTGAGTTCCAACCAATTCGAACATATGATAATTCAAGTATCAGAATAAAGGTTAAGATAAGGTGCTTCTATACTTTGTCTTACAAGATTAAGTGAGATCATTATAGTCTTATGGAGGCATTAGCATCATCCAACCCTTGTGTCATTTGATAATTATTGATGACCTAGCTTTGTTATACAAACTGGGTTATGTAGTATGTCATTAATAATAAAATTTCAAAAATTTTGTGTTATAATAACTAGATCCTTTTGATATCATTCAAAGCTTGTGATAAAAGGTCATGTAAATCATTTCAAACCAGTCTCGGAACAAAAAGAGTTTCAAATAGCCAAATTTTGTAGCCTACTTTTAATCAATCATGCAACCTTATAGAAACACAAGACATGAGCCATAAACAATTTTGGAAATGCAATTCATCCAAGCCATAAGATCCTTCAGTCCACGTGATAGTCATTACTAGCCAGAATTAAATGAAAACCGATTATGTAACTCATTGTAATTGTCAAGATTCAAAACAAAATTATGAAACCATAGACTTTCAGGGAAGAGATCATAAGTTTTAAGACATTTGTGTATCATATTGTGTATTACCAAAAATCTGAGTCTGTCTCTCACACATTCAAATTTGATCTAATGTGAACAAATGTCATATAAAAAGATCTGTCGCAATAAGCCTTCATACCTGTAAGGCCATTGTAACTTTTCCAGATTTCCATCCAAGCCATTCTTAAAGTTCACAAGCAACAATGATATACAATAGACAAATTCAATAAGAGGTGGTGACAAATTCCCAAATCATGAAGTTCATCCATTGGCATCAAAACTATGTAGAAAACAAAATGAAATGGCGTTTGAATTTCATGTCTGAAGTCATGAAATTCAAACCAGACAAAAGGAAAGAATAAAACATCAAGACCACTCTCAAAATGAATGTAAACCATACAAACAACAATCTATAAATGATAACAATAAAGAAGATCATATATACATGCCAAACAATGAATTTAAAAATCTCATGTTGTAAATTAAGTTATTCATAAAAATACCGAAAACATGAGATGGTTGTTGGGCTACCAACAGGGTTTGAAAACAATTGTAAGTCAACTGATCTTTAGAGTTGGGATAAGAATAAAATCCTCTTTGAGACTCTTGTTACACCTGTTATTATTTATGTATGTGAATTCTGGGGCTGTAGTATCTCTCGTGAATCCTAGAGAAAGATAGAGAAAATACAAAAGAATTGTATAACCTATAATCTCAAAATTAAAAGGAAATACTCCCTATCCCATCCTCCTCTTAGAAACAAGCCTCTCCCCCATTGAGAGCATGGCTATGACTAGATACCTAATGTATAAGAACAAGTTAAACAACATGGAAGACAAGATGCTACCTAAAATTGCTTCAAAATCAAGTCATAACCACCATCGACTCAAGCGAGGATGGCATAAAGACACTTGGTCTTGGCTAAACTATTGAGGAATCATGGAAGGAACCATTTTGCAAAAAACAGATACTATTAAAAAAATGTCAAATCAAAATTTAAAGAGAAAATGTGGTGTGATAAAGAGTTAGAGGAAAAAACAAAATTAAGGTATTATAAAGATGTAATCAACCCTAATCTAGAAGATCAAAATTATTTATCTATTTTGCCAAGTGTAAAGAAAAATATAAGCATTGCTAAGATAAGAACAAATTCTCATGAGCTCCATAGTGAAACTGGGCATTGGTCAATTCCTAAAACACCATGGGAGGAAAGAGTGTGTCACCTTTGTGACACTAAGAAGGTTGAAGATGAAAAGCACTTTCTCTTAGATTGTCTAGCCTATACCCATATTAGATCTCATTTTCAAAATATTTATCACAGTACCAACCTTCCTAACATCTTAACTCAATAAAAGTATGGTGATCTTGGAAATCTTATCTTAATGCTTTTCAAGCATAGAAACAAAATTCTAAAGAATCACAAGTATTCACTTACCCTCTTAAGGTCTGATAGACCAATTCGGTCTTAGTGGATGTTAATCATCATCATCATCATCATCTTTAAGCCATGAATTTATGTTTAATATGATAATGAAGATGTCAATGATGATGATGGAATTTAAAAATAATATGTTTTGGTTGTGGATAAAAAATTTAATAATAATATATTCATGGATTAAAAATTTAGAAAATAATATTTGGTTGTGGTAAAATTTTATAATCAA
>ML792302.1:621889-641968 GCA_009831015.1 Picea engelmannii | reverse complement strand
ATTTGTCAATGAATAAATATAATATTTATTATTTTGATAATACAACATTTATTATTCGTGCATAGTTAGAACACCAACGAAAGACATGCTTTCAATATTTATTATTTTGATAATACAACATTTATTATTCGTGCATAGTTCGAACATCAACGAAAGACATGCTTGTTTCAATATTGTATATTGATGGCAATGAAGAATATTTCCACTTATAAAAAAAAATATATTATTATTATTATGAATCTAAAAGTTAAAAATTATATTTTGTTTTTTTAAATCTTATTATATTTTAAAAGTAAGAAATATAGATTTTGTAAATTAAATAATGAAATATAGTTTCGTATTTTAATTCAATTTAATAAATTAAAGTAAAATCTAAATATCATTATTATTATTTTGTATATGTAACATAAGTTCAGTTATTTTTAAAATTATATATAATCCAGAGTATTTTCAAAATTATATATGTGTGGGGAGGGGGAAACCAATCCAACTTTAAAAGAAGAGAAAACAAAAGAACATGTTAGGTAATTTGTTGAAAGAAGAAAAAACATGAAAATATATTTGATAATTTGCTAAATAGATATTTATTAAAAATGTATTAAGCGTGGCAAAGATTCCATTTATTAAATTTGATGATGATTTTAATAATGTTATACAATGTATTAATGTAAGGAGCACGGTAAGAATTTCAAAACTAAAACATTCATTCCAATAGTTTTAACAAATAAAGATGAGTAGGAAGAACCTTTAAGAATTGGAATTTGAAAATAAACTTAACAACGATATTAATTGTATTGCCCATTTTAATTAACTCTAATAATAATATGGGTGATTCTTATCAACACAAGAAAGACCATAAAAATTAGTCTTCATAATCATCCATATAATTCATATCCCAAACATTAAAAAATATTAATAACACACTTTAAAAATATTTTCATATATCATTAAATTTCTTATATTAAAATACCAAAAGTTTATGTATGCATACGATCACTCTCGGGTTAATTATTAAGACGTTATGTTTAAGTTCATACATTAAATACCAAAAGTTATTTATGCATACGATCAATGTTGGTTAATTATTAAGATGTTGTGTTTTTTTCCAAATGAAAATTTCCCATTTATATTAAGCATAATATAAATTGTTTACATATATCTTTTCTTTACTGATCATAAAAAAATTCTAAGTCCAGTTCTTGAGTGAAAGTCATTCTTGAAAAAGAAAAAAATAGACAGTCTCTACTAAACTGAAAAATTAGGTTGAAATTGCAAAAAAAACAAAAATCTAAAACTGTCTTTTGCCGCTCCATTTATCCGAAGAAAGATATGATCTCAAAAATAGCTCAGAAATCTATGCACTTCTTGGGCCGATTAAAGAGATAGGTACAAAGTAGGGCCCTTGTGACCTTCCACCTACATATTATAAGTAATCTTCCCTTGAACGCTGAGGAATGCCTGTTTTGATAGATAGTTTGCTTCTTGATTCTTCTCCCTGTAAATGTGCTCGAAATTAATGGATCTGTAATGAGCGCATAAATCCACAATTCTTTCTTTCCATGCTTCAAGGCTTGCCACTCTAAGATCACCCTTCTTCTTTAGCCATTCAATGACTATCTTTGAGTCGCCCATGATGTGAATATCATAAATTGCTAATCTTTCTCCAAGAACTAAGGTAGACCATGCCCCCAGGAGCTTCGCTCTTGTGTTGGACCTGCCACTGCAATTTAATGTCCACCTACATTCAATTGTGGCGTTTAAATTAATGATACCCCCAGCCCCACACTTGTTTCCAATAATTTGCGCAACCCCGTCGAACCAAGCACATTGTTTATCTGTTGGAGGAGAAGGGCCCATAATCCGTGGTTTTTTTTCTTTCTGTGTTTTCCAGAGATGTTCCAGTGCACATCGGGAGAGATAGACAACACGGTGAATTGAGGGGCTCGATCCTTCAAAAAGGGCTCTGTTCCTATCAGCCCAAATGAACCAGCAAAGAAAGGTTGGTGGTGATTTCAATCTTTGATTTTGCAAAGCCCAGTTTTTTAAAGAATCAACCACAGAAACACCATTCCAACCGGAATCCAGATCCAACATTTTTTTTAGCTACACCCAGACTGTTCTGGAAAAATGACAAGTTAAAAAAATATGTTTTGTGGACTCACAATGGTTTTTACACAAAATGCAGATGCCAGGGCCTTGCCATCTCCGTTTTTGGAGATTTTTCCAGGATAAAACTTTATCTTATGCTAATAACCAAATAAATAATTTTATCTTCAAGGGGCACTCCCACTTCTATAGCTTCTTTCGCCATCCTTCTTGATTTTTTTCCCAAAGTAGATTCGACAGAGCTTCATATATGTTCTTCACCAAGATGACACCTAACATATCTCCTCCTATCCAAATCAACTCGTCTGGCTTGTTGACTAAGGATATGCCTGATTCTGCTAATAGTACTCTATAGTAATTCCATTCCTTAGCAAGAAAATCCGGCAGTGCCAGATCTTCACTGCATAACCATCTCTTTCCTGTTTTTGTTCTAAATGCCTCGGTTGTTGCTTGATATAAGAAATATATTCCTTTTTTATTTAACCTTCTCACTAAATCAATAGATAAAATGGAATATTATCCTAAGCCCAGGATCACATCTTTTCCTATAATGATTGAATGGCCTATGCCTAGTTTCCAGACCATCCATCGCAAGATAATAGGTAAGGTATTACACAAATTTTTCCATGTTTGGGAACCCTTTTGGCGGAGTGGATCCACTGATCGGAGCCACGTCCAAACTAGGAAATGTGGGTAATACTTATCTTTTAGAACACTTTTCCAGATCCACGTCTTCATGATAGCTCTCCACATCGTGTTTGTTGCCAAAGATCTACTGAACAACATGATGTTGCGCAAACCCCATCCGCCATAAGACTTTGGTCTGGAAATCAACGTCCAACTACACAGATGGTACTTTTTCTTGTTTTTAACACCCGACCACATGAAAGAAAAACAAATCTTATGGATAGAGTTAAGAACATAAATCGGAATGTGAGCCAATGTTAACCAGTACACTGGTTGTGTCTCCAGTACATCCTTTAGAAGCACAAGGCATCCACCCAAAGATAACAACTTATTTCCCCAATGTTTTTCCGTGCCTCAAATTTTTCTATTAACCATTTCCAATCAACTACTCTATAATTATCAAGTTTTAGATAAAAGCCAAGATAATGAAAACCGTGTTCCAGATATTTGCTCGGAAAGGTAACAACATCCTTTATATATTTAAGAGTATCATTGTTGACACTAGAATGAATAATAATTGACTTTTGTGCATTAATGATCATCCTCGACGCCTTGCAGAATTCCTGAAGAATTTCCTGTATTACCTTCCATTTAGAGAGAGAAGCTCTGGACAATATCAAAATGTCATCTACAAAGAGGAGGTGTAGAATATTTAGCATCCTGGACACTTTTAAACCAATAAGATAACCTTCATATTTTTCTTTGTTGAGTGCCAGATTGAGGCCTTCCATCATCAAGATGAAGAGGAGGGGTGACATCGAACATCCTTGATGTAGGCCTTTCTTGCAGTTAAAAAACTTTGTGGGCTCACCGTTTATCAGAACTTCGAAATTTTTGGAGGAGACACATGCCATTATCCAGTTTGTGGTTGGGAGGCCAAAACCACATTGCAACAAAATTAATCTCAGATAATCCCAATCTATGCAGTCATAGGATTTTTTCAAGTCAAGTTTTAGAATAATGGATTGCAGCTTCTTACTTTTGGTGCTATGTAAACATTCTTGATTCATCCTGATGGCATCTAGAATTTGTCTTCCTTTGAGGAATCCCAGTTGCTCCAAATGTAATTCTCTGGATAAAATCGATCTTAGTCTTTTAGTGCTCACCTTGGAAATGAAATTATAGCACAAGTTGCATAGATCTATCATTCGATAATCCATGAAGCCATTTGGCTTATTGCCTTTCGGAATCAGAGCGATAAAAGTAGATTTTATCGAGTTTAATACCTTCCCATTAACCCTAGAATCCTCGACACAGTCCAGTAGGTCCTAGCCGACAAGTTCAAAGAAGGATAAGAAGAACTCTGATGTCCAACCATCACGTCCGGGGCTTTTTTCCTTTTCAAAATCTTTCAGAATGCCTAGAAGTTCCTCCTTTGTAGCAGCTTGGTCCAGCAGTCTTATGTCCTCATCACTTACAAAGGCAGGGAAGATTCGGAAAGAGTTTAATTGGTTTAAAATAGACGTGTCTCTGACATCATGATAGAAGGATTTAAAAAAAATTGTTGCTTCCATCTTAATTGCTTCCTATCCAGAAAGAGTAGCACCCGAATCATCCTACACCTCCCAAATGTTTTTTTTTTCGCCTATAACTCGTGAAATTGTGGAAGAATTTTGTATTCTTTTCGACGCTTTTGATCCATATTGCACGAATTTTCTGGTGCCATTATTCCTTGTCTGCCAGCAGAAGTCTCTTTCTTTCTTTTTCTATAATAAACACTGATTGTTCACAATGTCCATTAGTAGTGTCTTTAAACATCTATTTGTATTTAATAGCCAAAGTCTCTTATATCTCTCGGAGATCCTTTGTGTCTCTGAGATTCTTGCTCTTTGCCCAGATTTTTACACCACATTTTAACTTAGAAATCTTTGCCACGAGTCTCCTTTGAGCATCTGAAATGTTAGCCAAATCAGGATCCTGGCATACTTCCTTTACCATAGTGGCGAAGCTTCCCTCTCCTAACCATCCTGGATTGAATTTGAATGGATAATAGACTTTTGGGAAACCATGTCCGAGTTCAAAACAAATCGGGGAGTGATCCGATAGAAAAGGAAACTATACCCATGACATGTACCTTTGTGATGTTGTTAAGACCACCTCAGCAATATAAAACCTATCCATCCTCTTTGAGATACTTTCTTCTCCAACTTGGCCATTTTTCCATGTTGGCATAGTTTCTGCCAAAATCACATCAATGAGAGAATACTTGTGAAAAAGTGATTTAAAGTATCCAGATAAAGGATCACATGTTGATTTTTGGCCCCATATATCAGTCGGTTAAGTTGTGAGATTCAAATCTCCTGCTAAGATCATTATTTTTTTTGGTAACAACCTTGAGGCCTCCACCAAAGCCCAAAATTCCTTTCTATTCTAACATGGTCCATAGACATTCATAATCGATAGCTCTCTTTTGTCCTCATTGGAGTGTCCTGTCAAAAGTATACCACCAATGGTTAGAAAAGGGTCAAACGTGAAAAAATTTGGATCCTAATAGGAAATCAAGCCTCTAGAAGTCCCCACTGCACTCACAGCGAAAGCCAACCAATCGGTTCTTATCTTAAGGATGAAGGATCTTGCCTTTTCCACCGATACCAAAGTCTCCTGTGATAAAATGACACTTGGGAAAATAGTATTTAACAGTCTTCTCAAGCAGTTTTGTTTCAGGGGTCCCCCCACCCCTCTGACATTGAGGGAAACAAAAATCATATATTAACCCTCGCTAGGGATTTTAATCCTCGAAGTGCCCCAATATCAGAAGTTGTAGTTGTTGTAGACAATGGTATTAAGGTAGCTCCCACCTTCCTGTGAGCACTACGCATTTTTAAAGGTGATACCTCAAAACCCAAGCCCCTCGACCAAGCAGGGTTTGTTTTTGACAAGATCGAAAAACCTTGGATTTGAGAGGTAGAGACCGTGTTATACTTCCTTACCGTCGGTGAAGATCCAGAAAAAAAGGGAAGCAATATGGGTTTTTTAAGCCTATGCCTGACAGGTAACAAATCAGTTAGAATATTGTCTAAGGAACTATCACTGATATCGGATTCTGTGTATCCTAGAACAGGGGGAAAATCCAATGGAGGTGCGACTAAGGAAGCCTTGGAGGGATTTTCTACAAAGGGAACCTTCTCAGAAGGGTTTGTGGCTGGAACACCTACTGGTCGTGAGTCAAGAGGAGAAACAGTAGAATCTCTAAAGCAAGAAGACAAAGAAGAGGAAAGAGTAGTATTCAAGTGTTGATGCTCCCATAAATAAAAAGAGGAATAGATATCTGGAGAAAAGTGATCCATATGGATATCAGGGGCCACCCACCTTTTCCAACTGGCTCCAAATAGTTTTCTAATAATTTTGGCAATTTACTATTTTTAGTAGTTTTAACTTCTGGGGCCATTTTGAGGGCCTAAATGAAGGATTTTCGGGATAGATCTCCTCAATGATATCCAAAGGCATGATTGAGACTGAAACATGAATCTCCTCAAATGATACATTTCCAATGGGCTATCACATGCCTGAAACGAAGATCGTATGCATAAGTTACGACCCCAAGAAGTTGATGTACTAACTTACCCAAACAGGGCCCACATGACTTTTGGCGCTTCATCTCCTAGGGTTAGGTTTTTGGATGTCTAGGGCTTTTGGAATTCTTGCGTATTGTAAAAAGGATTTCATAGACTCATTGTAACCTTCTTCTTGTGAATGCGCACTGTCGTCACATATCTTCTCAGAGATAAGCCGCCACCATTCTAGCAAGCTTGTTTCCGCTGCATTTTACAGTTTCAACTTATTTCGTTATTGAATAGAAAACCAGTCTTACTGTATCTTTCTTATTTTGTGTTAAGCACCTGTTAATAATATATATTCATTTCATTATGCTCATAAAATATGGATCAGTGGTATCAAAGCAGTCTTCTCCTTGTCGTCTTAATTCATGTCCCCAACGAGGTCGGAGTACAAAGAGTTGGGTCTCGAGCTTGTTTATCTTGAGGAAAGAATCTCTCGCACGCACAAGCGACCTCCCATGGCAGGAGAAAAGAAAGATGATGGGATAGGATATCCTTTCAAACTGTTGATTGAGGAATCCCTCATGCAACATAGGAACGCGATAATATATAGTTTCACGCAAATCCTTCGACGACTACCAACAAGAGACACATCTTCTTCGAATGAAGGCGCTGCCCCCTTCAAGGTACAAATAAACTTCGATATTCCTATATTTGAAGGTCAGATAGACGCAGATGTTGTAGACAGGTGGTTGAATCTACTAGAAGGGTATTTTTATGTCCATAACTTTTTGAATAGAGAAAAGATTACTTTTGCACTCCTCAAAGTCATTCCCCATGTCAAAGATTGGTGGGAAACTTTCTGTGAGCAAAAGGAAACAGAGGAACCCTCATTGTTTTCAGTCATGGCCACCTAGGAATCCTTCAGGGATGTTATTAAGGAGAAATACTACCCTGTCGGAAGTTATGACGACTTGTATACCAAATGAACCACACTGCGGCAAGAAAGAGACCAAGCAATGACAGATTTCACAAATATCTTCCATACCTTGCACACCAAGTTCGGTATCAAAGATTCAGAGCGACATTTGGTGCTCAAGTATCAAGGTGCTCTGCATAGATACATCCAGACCAAAATGGAATTTCTGGACATCTCATCCTTGGGTGTGGCTTACTGATATGCCGTCAAAATCGAGAAAAATCTCAAACAAAAGACACGGCAATTTGGGCCTGGGAACCCCTCACAACGAAATCCAGGAAGGGGCAGCCCCAACCCACCAAACAAAGGACAGAGCAAATATGGAAAATATCAGGACAACCAATCCAAGCCGAAAGCAAAGAAGGATATCGTAAATACAAAGAAAGATACCGGAAAGTGGTGCGACTTCCATAAGAGCCCTTGGCATAACACTCTTGACTGCTGCTCAAAGCAGTCGCTAGTGGACAAAGTGAAAGCCTATGAATCAGATGTGGATTCTGACTCTAAGACAGAACCAAACAGGGGAAGATGAATCATTAATGTGGAACCCAGTGCCACCATTGCTACCACCAAGCTCCATCCTGGTGAACTAGACGAGCCAGAAGAAGGCGAGCGCCTCTTCCATTCACAAATGTGGGTAAAAGGCACAGTGTTGCACTTCATCATTGATAGTGGTAGCTAGAAGAAACTCATCTCAACAAAGGTCGTCAAGTGGCTGGCCCTGCCAATAATGTTGCACCCACAACCCTACACCATTGGATGGCTCCGCCAAGGAAGCGATCTCCACGTCAGCCAACAGTGCCAACTATTGTACTGCATCAAGCCCTTCAAAGACGAGGTATTGTGTGATGTTTCTCCTCTCAAAGTTTGTGATGTTATTTTGGGATAACCTTATTTATGGAAATGTCATGGTGTATATGAGTCTAGGCCTCATAGTGTTATTATTACTTTGAATAGGAAATTGTACAGAATACCCGAGGCAGTCCCACCTAGTGCTATTTCCTTGATCTCTGCTAAGAAATGTAGGAACGTCATCTCGCAGACGAGGAAATTTGTCTTCTTCGTGATTTTCTCTCAGAATAAGAGAAACATCACAGCCACATCCAGGGTCTCTACGGCCGACCTCTCCACACAGAAGAAGCGAGTAGATAAGGTCATGGAAGAATACTCGGATATATTCTCCTCACCTATAGGGGTACCTCTGCACTATCAAGTCAACCAGCCCATCGATCTGACCCCGATGCACTGCTGCCCAATGGGCCAGTCTATCATTGCTATTTGTTAGAGAATGAAGATATCAAGCGATAGATCCAAGAACTACTCCACAAGGGGCACATCCGCCCCAACTCATCACCTTGTGGGAGCTCAATCATGTTGTTACAGAAGAAAGATGGAACCTGGCAACGTTGTATTGATTACCGAGCTATGAATAAAATCACAGTCAGAAGCCGGTACCCGATTCCCCGAATCGATGACCTCCTTGATCAACTCACGGGGGCCAAATACTTCAGTAAGATTGATCTGAAGTCTGGCTACCACCAAGTCCCAATAGAACAGACAGATGTATGGAAGACTGCCTTCAAGTCAAAGGAAGTCCTTTTTGAATGGTTCGTCATGCCCTTTGGCTTGAAAAATGATCCAACCACTTTCATGAAGATGATGGACGATATCTTGTGACCATTCACCAATACTTTTGTAGTGGTGTATCTGGATGACATTCTAATTTACAGCAAGACTTGGGCCGAACAGTTGCATCATATTTAGTAGGTTCTGCACACCCTGCGGCAACACAAGCTATACGCCAACTTGGAAAAATTATCCTTCGGCATGGACAGGGTCCATTACCTAGGCTACATCATTGATCAACATGGCGTACATGTGGATCCAGCCAATATCCAAGTCATTTGTGACTGGCCAACCCCAACAACACTCACTGAGCTTCAGAGCTTCTTGGGCCTTGCCAATTTCTACCACAGGTTTGTGTTGGGATTCTCCCATATTGCATGGGCCCTCAGCCAAATAAACAGGGGTGGTGGTAAGGAAAAATTTGTGTGGGGTCGGTCCCAACAACAAGCGTTCGATGATTTGAAGCAACGCTTGTGCTCAACCCCAGTAATTTCACTACAAGACCTGCAGCATCCCTTTGATATCGAGATAGATGCTTCAGACTATGCTGTGGGCGTCGTTCTCACTCAGCATGGCCACCCCGTGGCCTATCATAGTGAGACTTTGTCAGATACTATGCGTAAGTACCCTACTTATGACAAAGAAATGTACTCCATTGTGAAAGCATACCACCAGTGGAGACATTACATTCTTGGGAAGGAGACAGTCATCCACACTGATCATAATCCACTGTAGTTCATGCAGACATAGGGAAAGTTGCAGAATGACCTCCATCAAAAGTGGTCCACATACTTGCAGCAATTCCACCTCAACATCAAGTATAAAATAGGAAGCACCAATTGTGTTGTTGATTTCCTCAGTAGATCGCCAGTCGTGGCACTCACCATGGTGCTAGACTCTTGTGGCCATGAGACATCTGGATGGCCTCAACTCTATGAGACAGACCCTAACTTCTCCACCACCTACCAAATGTTGGGTGCAAACACAATTGTTGATAATTTCCATCTTCGGGATAGGTTGTTGTGTCGTCTGGTCCATATCTGTGTTCCATCAAGTGAGCGAGTGACGCTGATATGGGAAGCCCACTACAGTCGAATGGTAGGACAGTTCGGCATCGAAAAGATAGTGGCGATGCTACAGAAAAATTTCTACTGGTCGAAACTTCGATAGGAGTTCATCAAGTATATCAGGTCCTGCATTGCTTGTGCTATTGCCAAACCGACCACTAAGAAACAGGGCTTGTACACCCATATTCCTACTCCTGATAGGCCATGGGAATCCATCTCAATGGACTACATGTCGGGCCTCCCATCCACCAAGCGAGGAAATGACTGTGTTTTTGTGGTTATTGATCGCTTTTCTAAGATGGTGATTATGGTTGCCTGCAAGAAGAGAATCAAAGCAGAGGCCACTGCCAAGATCTTCTTTGAATGAGTTTGGGTACATTTTGGAATACCACAAACCATTGTCTCAAATCAGGATAGTCGATTTCTCAACACATTCTGGTCAAGCCTCTGGCCACTGTTGGACACCAAGCTCACCAAATCCACGACCTTCCACCCCCAGATAGATGGCCAAACCGAGGTTGTAAATCAAATGATTGTACATCTCCTTCACATGTGTAATTCAAAGCACCCCCACATATGGGATGAGAGCCTTCCCTATGTATAACATAGCTACAACCAAGCCCTGCATAGCTCAACCGACCACATCCCCTTTCAAGTGGGGTTGGGATTCCAACCATTGTGTCCCATAGATGTTGCACTTACCCTTGTGGTCACATCGACCGACTCATCTTCTTCTCCAATTGAAGCTGACAAAGCATACCAGTTCATTGAGTAGATCTAGTACATCCACCAACAGGTTCAGGATATCCTACAGAATTCTAATGACAAGTACAAACAGCGCCATGATCAACATCGAGTGCCACATAAGTTTCAGGTGGGTGACAAAGTTTGGTTGCACTTGCAAAAAGAATTCCTTACAGGACCCCATTGGAATCTTCGCCCACTCCATTATGGGTCGTACACTATCACCAAGGCCATGGGGGATAATTATTTTGATCTCAACATTCCTCCTTTCCTTGGCCTGCACCCAGTGTTCAACGTGGATCTCCTTCGCCCTTATTTCCCACCATTATTGGACACCTCAGAAGTAGCAGAACAGTTAACACCAAAAGATCTCAACCCTGACTGCATACAATAGGCATCCAATGATCAAATCGTGGACAAAAATATCAAGGGACTCGACAACAAAGGATCCAACTTTATCGAGTCGTCAAAGCAAGGCAGCTCTTGCACCAAGGCAAGTGGCTCACCTGGGGCCAAATTCAGCCGAAATTTCCTCATCTGATGGGGAAACTCAATGCAATGGATACAATTTATTCCTAAGGAGGGAGGATTGATTCATATGGATATTGGTGGCCACCCACCTTTTCCAACTGGCTCCAAACAGTTTTCTGACAATTTTGGCAATTTACTATTTTTAGCAGTTTTAACTTCCAGGGCCATTTTGAGGGCCTAAATGAAGGTTTTTCAGGATCGATCTCTTGAATGATATTCAAAGGCATGATTGATCCCCCAAAATGAATATCCTCGATGATACCTTTCCAACGGGTGATCATATGCCTAAAACAAAGATCGTATGCAAAAGTTACGACCCCAAGAAGTTGATGTACTAACTTACCCAAATGGGGCCCACATGACTTTTGGCGCTTTATCTCCTAGGGTTAGTTTTTTGGATGTCTAGGGTTTTTAGAATTCTTTCTTATTGTAAAAAGGCCTTCAGAGCCTCATTGTAACCTTCTTCTTGTGAATGCGTGCTACCGTCACATCTCTTCTCAAAGATAAGCCGCCACCATTCCAGCAAGCTTGTTTCCGCTGCATTTTACAGTTTCAGCTTATTTCGTTATTGAATAGAAAACTAGTTTTAATGTATCTCTGTTATTTTGTGTTAAGCACCTCTTAATAATTTGTATTCATTTCGTTCTGATCATAAAATATGGATCAAAAAATGTCTTAACTTACCCGTAAAAGAAGAGTCGACTGTAGGAGAATTATCAAGATCACTATAACCTGGGCAAAAAATGAGTGTATCTTCCTCCTCCAAAGGAGTCACTATATCACCCAAAAAATCCGTTGTATCCTCCTCATTCGACAGGGAACCATAAACACGTGTTCATTCCTTCTGAAGGTGCCCAGTCTTCTGGCAAAGGGTGAAACTAAAAGGCAGTCCTAAGTAGTCTAGGCGTTGGGAGAAGAGCAAGCCACGCCATTCTATCTCCAGAACATCCAAGAGACCCCCATGGATTTTGATTTCAACTAGTATTTTTTCCATTTTCTTATTCGAGGATAGGAGGTCCCCTTCCTCAATTTTTAGGAAGGCCCTAAAGAGTTCCCGACCGCTTCCATAGATTTCCTATTCCACTGTTGGAGTGGAAAAATCAGGAGGAGTACCAAGATGTGTCTATAAATTAAGTATTCAGTAGAGGTATTAAAGCTTAAGAACCACTGCTTTAGCATTAAGATTCCATCATCATAACTCCAAAAATAATTCAAGACCTTCTCCGAATATTTTGGTTTTTTAAACATAAAGCCCAACCAACCTCTAGGTAGATTGATCAACTCATGACAATAACCCAGAAAAGGTAGCCAATATAACTTCATCCAGTCCTCCAAATCAGAAGAACATTGAGACCTATAAGTTATTCTGCCCACTTGGGTGCAGAGCGAAAGTGTGCACGAATCCTCCAAGCCGACGTCCATAACAAGGACTAACTTTCTCTTGGTTTTCTTTGGCTTCCAAACTTTTGCATAACGGTAGGAAGGAATTTTCCTTTGTAAAATTTGTCTATCCTGTTTCACTTCACTACCAAAAGCCACAGCAAATTCACTATCATTTCCCAGGATACAGCCAAAAGGTTCTCGAGATTGAACCCTTTGTTGTGGAGCTATTTGACCCTCTAAAGCCATTTTTGCAGAGTCTAACACAATGACAGGTCGATTGTTAGAACTGTGCATATGTCCATAGGAATTCAGAGTAGTAATGAAGGGAACTCCCCCCGTCACTTTGTCCTTAAGACAAGGCTCAGGGTGATAGGTAAGGTTATTAACTATGAAGTGCTCATCCATCGAGGAGAATAAAACCTCCTCATCCCAATGCACCTTGTTAGCCACACTAATAAGTGCATTGAAATCATTGTCCATATTGGATGACACTTGGGAGCCCAGAAACTCCAGAGAGTAAGACAAATAAGTTCCTACTACCCAGCAAGTCCCATCGGGGGTAATGAGAAACACAAGAATTGGTGACTTAAACACTGAAGAGGTGACATAAAGCATAAAAAAGAGGATTGTTCATAACTTTTGGACCGTAAACTACTTCTGTCATTTTTAACTACCTTAGGAGCATAAAACCTACCTTAAGAGCACTAACAGCTAGTGGCTAAGACATGGAGTTGAGCCTCTTACTAGTATATCGTGGCCACTAAAAGGAGCCTATCGTTAAACCTCCATGGAAGCCGAAGCCTCTGCTCAAAAGTTTTAAAATCGCCATTCCCTCCTAAACAATGCGTTAAGACGTTGTGTTTGTTGTGATAAAATCAAATAGTTAGATTTCTTGGCAAACCCTTGGATTATAGCACAACCATCAATGGACGATATTTTGTCACGAAACTGTCAAATTAATAGTTTATAAATTATTAGAGTATACTAATTACATAAGTAGTATGATAAAATTTTAACTACCGTATATTTTTGTTTTGGATAAATAAACTACAAGCATTTCAGATGATTCATGGAACTTGAGCTTGGTACAGGTCTATGGATTTTGTCTTTGTCTTCATGTATTATTTCTTACTCCCTTAACACAATATTTAATTTAGTATGAAAGGCATGTAAGTGGCATAATTAATCTATTATTAAAGTTTTAAAGTCGATTTTGGAATAACTTTATATATATATATATATATATATATATATATGGAGTTACATTTCTCAAAGATTTGTATTCACCCTTTTTATTAGGTTGAAACGATTTCTCTTATGATCTAAAATGTCATTACAAATTTTATCAAAATTTACTGATACCGTATATCCACTCTTTTCATTTTTTTCGTTTTATGGATCTCATTTGGTATGATAAATGGAATTTGAAAACAAATTAATCTTTCAAATTTGATGATTTCAATGATTTCAGGTTGATTACTGTAAATATGTTTTATAATTGGGTGGAGGATGAAAAATCTTATTCGTAAATTAGAGGGTAGATTATACAAGAGTGCCCAATTAGGTAAATGATATAGGTAATCCAAAATGACAAAGACTTTTAAATGTTATGCGTTAACGACATATTTCTCATATTCCTCAATGGATATTTAATTGCTTAAAGGAGGTGATCATAACATATAGACTGTTGTGACCCACAGGGGTGTAGACCAATTGGCAAGTGTCGTGTAAATGGAAGGAAATGTAGAAAGGAGGTCTCAAGTTTGATTATCACCCTGATTTACCCATGCCCCATGCTTGTGGGTTGTGTGGATGCACCTGGAGGTTATAGAGGTAGAAAACGTGAATCGACCCCATGTCACGCGAGTATGAGAACCATGAGTTTTCGATTCTGCCAGTCACAAAAAAAAAACATATGGACTGTTGCATCCCTCAAGGGGTAGTTCAATTGGCAAGTGTCATGATATGAAGTGTTATGTTAAATGAGGTTCTGAGTTCAAATCCCCCTGATTTACCTGTGTCTATGAAAGAGGCATATGTATGGCACCTAAAGGTTATAGTGGCAGTGCTCAGAATCGATCATGTGTCACGCAAGTACAAGACCAGCCCAGTTGTCGATTCCACCAGTGATTGAAGAAAAAACAAAAACATATGGATTGTTGCAGTTCAACTGTTACATTCATGGATGGACTGACAACAAAGAAAAGATGGACCAACAACAAAGTAAAGATATTTAATTGTGAGCTTATCACTGACGGAAAATAGATAAGGAAATATAGAAACTTACAAAAAAGATATAAAGAGAGATAAGAATTGATGGCTAGATACAAGGTGGTTTTGAATTGTTGACAAGTTTTGTATTAACAGGTTTCATGTAAAACCTTTTCCTATATGCATTCCTTCGGCATAAAGAAATGGAAGCTCATTTTACATCGCACCCCACACATATACCCTTGTTTCCATATGTAAATCATATGGGAAGTTCACCTTATATAATATACCTACCTACCCTCTTTTCAATTAAATTACTTTGTTTTACATGTAATATACCTTCCTCTATATGATATTTTAATTATTTATTATGTCTTTTAAATTATATGATATTTTAATTATTTATTATGTTATGTTTTGTATGTTTTCTAATTATTTTTAAACTTTGTTTTATATCATATTTAAAGTTTATATTGTCTGAGTTGTCCATATGTCTCATGCTCTTGTTCAAAGGACTTCTATAAGCCTGTGTCGACCATTTCTCAGAACTCTTCACTTTGCATGTAACCTTGAACTCAACTGTCGACATCCCCTCATTGATCGTTGACTGGGGGGTTTCCCTTTTGTTTGATGGCAAGAAATCTATTCACACATTGGGATTCGTGCAGTAACTTGGATGCCATTATCCTTATTGTTTGTTTCCTCGCCTTTTTCGATAGTATTCCTTATTGGATGTTATTCAGAGGGTATTTTTCGTGCACTGCTTGGATTTAGTGTATCTGAAAGACACATAGGGTCATTGGTTCGTGGACACCATATTCATTTGAGCTCATTCTAATCATCAATCCATTTCTTTGTACCTCATTCTAAATGATGAGAGATGCATTAATGATCTCCTTTCATCGGGTCCCCTTCCATCGAATTCAACTCATCTATTATGGGAATGAGACCTAGAGTCCTATGAGTACCTAGAGGCTTGCAGTCATTAGTGGCAGGTTCTCCCACCATCGACAGTTGGGAATACATCAATGTCTCTTGATCAATGGATTCTTCAAGTGTTCTACCTCAACACCCTTGTTCACACTTGTAAGAATGTACTCGGTGCCTCGATACCTAATTTCATTATCAGTAGTTTGTCTTGTGTTTGTTAACGTTATACCTTAATGACCGGTAATTAAATGAAGTCTCATTGTGTTCGACATCAACCCCTCTATTCACATGATGTAGACTTTCACCTTCGATTGATAGTGTAGAACACCTCCAACGTATAGTAGCAGCATTCCTATTATGTTTTTTTCTTTCATTGGACCAGTGCCTATATGACTTCAATGATCATGGGAGATCATATTATATTCCATTATATATAGATATCTCTAGATTGATTGAGACTGTTTTCCACTAGGCCTTGTTCGTGACTATGATATCCTATAGCATCTGTCTACTTTGTATTGCCTATTCATGGCCATGAACAACTATTTGATATATTTCCACATGGATTTGCAGTGTAATTCATATTGGCATCCATGTGTACAAAGTCATTATGGATTGTAATATTCTCATGAGTAACTAGCACCTCCAACTAAGTCTCCATTACTCCACTTCTGGGAATTATAATGTATTTCGGCCATCGCAAATACTCCTCTTGATCCATATTTTATGAGTAGAACGAAATGAATACAAATTATTATTAAAATATACTTAACAAAGAATAACAAATATATAGTAAAATTTGTTTCTATTCAATAAGGAAATAAGCTGAAACTATAAAATGCAGTGGAAAACAAGCTTGCTAGAATGGTGGTGGTTTATCTCTAAGAAGAGATGTGACGGTTGTGCTCATTCGCAAGAAGATGATTACAATGAGGATCTAAAGGCCTTTTTACAAAAAAAGGAATGTCAAAAACCCTAGACATCCAAAAACCTAACCCTGGGAGATGAAGCGCCAAAATTCGTGTGGGCCCCGTTTCGGTAAGTTAGTACATCAACTTCCCGGGGTCGTAACTTTTGCATACAATCTTCATTTTAGGCGCATGATAGCCCGTTGGAAAGGTATATCTGATGAATACACATGTTTCCATCATAATCTAAATGTGTCTACAATTTGACTGTGGATATCCCTACAAACATTGTTTAGGGCCTCAAAACAACCCTGGAAGTTAGGGACCCACAAACTAGGAAAAAACTGCCAAACTCCAAAACTGCCAAAATGAGCCAGTTGGAATAAGTGGGAGGCCACAAAATCCATCTGGATCAATCCTCCCCCCTTAGGAATAAATTTTCTCCATTGCATTGAGTGCCCCCATTAGATGAGGAAATTTCTGTTGAATTTGGCCCCAAGTGAGCCACTTGCCTTGGTGCAGGAGCTGCCCTGCTTTGACAACTCGATAAAGATGGATATTTTGTTGGCGAGTTCCCTTGACCTATTTTTCCACAATATTATCACTAGATTCCTATTGTATGTAGTCAGGGTTGAGCTCTGTTGATATCAGTTGTTTTCTTATCTCTGAGGTGTCCAATAATGGTGGGAAATAAGGGCGAAGGAGATCCACATGGAACACTGGGTGCAGGCCAAGGAAAGGAGGAATTTTGAGCTCAAAATAATTATCACCCATAGCCTTGGTGATGGTGTATGACCCATAATGGAGTGGGAGAAGATTTTGATGGGGTCCTATAAGGTGTTCTTTCTGCAAGTGCAACCAAACTTTCTCGCCCACATGAAACTTATGTGGCACCCGATGTTGGTCATGGCATTGTATGTACTTGTCATTGAACTTCTATAGGATATCTCGAACCTGTTGGTGAATGTGTTGGATCCGTTCAATGAACCAAGTGGATTTTTCAACTTCAGTTGGAACAGGAGATGAGTCATTCAAGGTGACCGTAAGAGGTAGTGCAACATCTATGGGACCCAATGGTTGGAATCCCAACCCCACCTGAAAGGGGTTGTGGTCAGTTGAGATATGCAGGGATCGGTTGTAGTTATGACAAACATAGGGAAGAATATCATCCCATGTGCGAGGGTTCTTGGAATTATACATGTGGAAGATATGCACTATCATTCGATTTAAGACCTCGGTTTGGTCATCTATCTTGGGGTGGAAGGTTGTGGATTTGGTGAGCTTGGTGTCCAGCAATGACCAGAGGCTCGACTAGAATCTGTTAAGAAATCGAATATCCCGATCTGAGACAATGGTCTATAGGATTCCAAAATGTACCCAGACTCGTTCAAAGAAGAGCTTGGCGGTGGAATCTGTTGTGATTCTCTTATTGCAAGCATAAATAATCGTCGTCTTAGAAAAGCGATCAACAACCACAAAAACATAGTCATTTCCCCACTTGGTGGATGGGAGGCCCAACATGTAGTCTATTGAGATGGATTCCCATGGCCTGTCAAGGGTAGGAAGAGGGGTGTATAGGCCATGTTTCTTAGTGGTTGGTTTGAAAATAGTGCAGTCAATGCAGGACTTGATATACTTGGTAACCTCAGGTCAAAGTTTCAGACAGTAGAAATGTTTTTGCAACATTTCCATTGTCTTTTCGACACCGAAGTGTCCTGCCACCCGAATGTAGTGGGCTTCTCAGATCAGGTTCTCTCGCTCACTTGATGGAATGCATATATGGCCCATATGGCACATCATCCCATCCTGAATATGGAAATTAGTGACAATTGCATTTGCGCCCAACATTTGGTAGGTGGTGACGAAGTCTGGGTCTATATCATAGAGTTGTTGATTAAGGTTGGTTGTCATTGATGTCAACCCTTGAAGAAATCCCCGCAGCATAAAGGTTTGGGTAATGGACCCAATATTGTTTGATGTAAAGATGAATCATTATTGTCTTTTCATGGTTGATAAGAATTAAAGATGGATGAACTCCAAAGTGGTCCCCTTATGGTGAAAGTCATCATGGGAAGACGCTTTACGGAGTAAGAGAGACCATGCTTAATTATCGAATAATGAGAAGAAGGACAATGAATTTTTCAGGTAAACTATCCTATATGGATAATGATTTTCATTCCATTTATGATGGTATGTGGAATGTCACATAACTCCTCACGGTTAGAGAGTTATGGCCATGAGAAGTTGGAGACCCCAAGTTTGTTTGATGGATAACGGTATGCATTATGATATAGTTTCAAATAGTACTATTATATATGGATAGTACATTTCATTCCATTTATGTTAGTATGTGGAACGTCACATAACTCCTCACGGTTTGAGAGTTATGGCCCTACGAAGTTGGAGGACCCTCATATGTCATCTAGAAGCCCCAAAAGGTCAAAGTAGTCAAAGTGGTTTAAGAGATTTTAAAAGGTAAATAAAAAAGTGAAGTAATGAGTGTATTATAATTCAAAGTGACTACAAAATAAATTATTTCAATAATAAATTTAATGGAGAAATTAGAAGTGAGTTAACCCTAAAATAAGGAAAGTGGGGCCAAGTGACCTAGAAGATGTTTTTAAGGAAGCTACTTGGAGAGTATAAATAAGAGGCAAGGCTCTCTCATTTTAATCAAACTTGAGCATATTTAATACCTATAGGTGTCTGAGGTATCCAAAGGATATCTAAGCCTAAATTCTGAGGAAAGTGAAGAAAAGAAGGCTGAAAGGCAAGGAAGGATAAATTCTTTTGATGGTGCTTTCTAATGTATGTTATTTACAAGTCATCTCACCATTTTCGCTATAATTATTTTTCTATAATGATTCAGATTGTGAAATTTATATGCCATTGAGAAAACATATCCAAGTATCTGTGGTAAAAAATATATCTTGTGGTTCATTTTATTTTGGGATTTACACTTCGTGGAAAATAGGGTTTGTGGCTAGTCCTAAAACTAGTCAAAAACAGGTGTTTCGGGTAAACACGTCATAACTTCTTCATAACAGATCCCTATTCAGTGGAAAAACATTTGTTGGTTAGGGTACATTCTTTAGTATGTTGTGTAACAATTTCAAATCATTTCAACAAATATTCATTTTGGGGCACGCTCTATAAGGTCTCTCTCTAGAATAAGCCAGAATTCAGCAAGGTATGCCATTTTTTCTATAACGCCTTTTCTGAGAGGTTCCAAGTAGTGACACTTGGATGAATTTCATAAAACACACTAAATAACATTGTGTATTAGTTTCATATCTTTATACATTACAGGTACAAAGTTATGATTACTTCAAGTTAGGGTTGTTGACTAATCCAAAACTAGGCATGTGAGACTAAAGAAAAGTTTGATGAAAATGATAGTCTCTTGTTGT
>ML792302.1:586483-606546 GCA_009831015.1 Picea engelmannii | reverse complement strand
ATATATATATATATATATATATATAATCAATGAAATACATACAGATTATGTCATACTAACATCATGTTGACGAGCGAAAATTACCGTCCGTCAACTAGAAGAACGAGTCTAGTCCAAGGTTGTCTAAATAACCCAAGTCGTTTGGTGTAACTCGTTCCGACGGGTTTAATGGCTCCGTTAGCTAATCTAAAAGTCCTAAAAGAAATGAAATAACTAACTAATTACTAATCACTATATATATGTGTGTGTGTGTGTGTGTGTGTGTGTGTGTGTGTGTGTGTGTGTACATACGTATAATGTAACTATTGTAGATATATTTAAACAAAAGATTTACTTATCTTACTTATGCACATGATATACAAACTGCAAGTTTTAATCTAAACTTACGAAACTCAATGTAAAAAATGATTGCTTCAAAGAAGCAGATAAAGAAAGAACATAAAAATATTTTTTCATTTTTCCTTTATAAATCTAAACTAATATAAAAAAAATACTATGAAATAGAAACGTGTGGATAGTCAAAATCCGAACCATACATTCGAATTTCAGTGATAGGTAAATGACAGAAAAATGTAAATGAGCTAACATGTTAGTGAGTTAGCGATATGTATCCAAGCATCTGCATGATTACAGAACGTCCAACTACCACGTCCAAGAGGGAAACCTACAATGAACCTTAAGACTGTTCTAAATAAATCCATAACAATGTGTTGGAAGTTGAGTTTTAATAACATAATAGATGATACAAATAGGTCCTGTGATCTTATGATCACAAGCGATTACATTAAGATAAATCTGATTGTAACAACATTGCATTTGATCATTCAACTAAAAATTAAAGAGAAATCATGTCATTTAAGATGAATAGATGATCTCACTGTTAATATCTAAAGCATCAAATATGGACGATATTTATAAAAGAATTATCCCAAAAAATAACAGATCGTGAAGTCTAAATATATCAAAACCTATTAGTATATCAGGATAAACAAAACATAAATGAAAACACCATTTACAAGAAGCTAAATCCAAAATGCATATTGTTGTTCCATTTAAGTATGTGATTTAATCGTCCATCGTCTGCCCCAGGCCAAGATGATTTGATTACAAAAATCTGTAGTATTTAAAGAGTTCTTGTAAGCTAAACATCATATCTTGTAAGATAGGATCAGATCTCAAAAAGATCTAAAAGCTACAAAATTAGAGGGTCTAAAAAGTCACTCAATATCAAACTATATCTCCAAACTTATGAAAGTTTTGTTTTGATTTACAAAATAAGCCAAAAGAAATGACTAATTAACTAAGTCCATAAATGCTCCATCTTATGAGATCACCACAAGATACATCATATCCTGAAAGAAAACAAAATAAGAAAAATAGATATTTATTTAACCAACATTTTCCAAATTTTATATGAAAATTGACTTGGCTACAGAATCTCTCGATTATGTAGCCAGTCTTATTATTGACAACAGAAATCTAACTCACTCTATATTAATTAGAAAAATAACAATAAAAGCACAAATAAAATAAAAAAGCAATCTTACCATTCAACTGAAAACCAAATTCGAATCACAAAATTTTAGAGTTGATTACAGCCTCGATACTATCGACGTTTTTTATTATGATATTACCAGTACTTTTCAAGCATTTTCCTTGCCTTTGTGCATTGATCTTGAGATCGCGGTTTTCAATTTTCAATGAGAGATTTTGATTCGTAAGAGCCTTGATTTTTTCTTGAAGGACGGGAATGTCTGTGTAATACAGGCCTATCCAATGTAAACACACTTCACAATTTACCGCAGGGAAAAATGGTTGAGGAAGCGCATGACTATGTGTTAAAACACTACTACCATCCACTGTCGGATTTTGACTGAATTTAATTCTTGGAAAATCCTTGTTGTGCTTCAGACACGGTGACAAGTTATTTAAAAAATCCCGTTTAGAGTGATTTGGGTCTTTAGTTGCCAGGAATTTTTCAATCTCAGAATAAGAGCTCTCATGGACCTCGATCGATTCGATCAAGCTCACATAAGCTTTTGATCTATTATGTAGGCTCCTCGAAATTAGTCTCCTATCCCTCTTGTTATTAAACCCTCGCATGTCTCTATTTTTCTTTGACTACTTGGAAGGGTTTCCACTGGTGGATTTGATATTAAGGTTAGGGTTGACGACTTGCTCACACTCAGGAGTTTCAACAAGCTTGGATCTAACGTCCTACTATTCACACACAAACTGATCGAGCATAGCCCTTTCACAAGGGTTTTCACATAAGAAAATTGGCCTATCACTGGTGGGAAAAAAAGACTTCTCTAGCATAGGCTTATCAACCACCGGAGTCTCCACAGGGTTTATTGTAACAAATCCATTGCGAGTCATGAAAGAATCCCAATCATCATTAAGTAGTTTCAGATGATGGACTATCAACAACTTAATCAACCCATGATGAAATAAGCTAGAATCCATTTTATGCCTTCTATATATGTTTGACATCTTATATAAACTTCTTAATAAGTAAAAAGGCATGTTTAACTAGAAACCGATAAAATGCATTAGCAGTCTTATGTGGTAAAGGAAGACGAGGTCATAGCGGCCTTCACAAGTGAAAAAATGTCTTAACACTGCCAATAAACCATGCCATCTATCCTTCAACAGAGAGAGTGGCATACCTTTGTCACGACATTGAATTTTTGGGGAGGTGACGAACAAACCCCATGGTACCTCGTCCAGATTTGAATTTTTAAACCATTTTTGACCGGTCAGGGGGAGACCTGTTGCCTCACTTAGGAATTCCTCGATGATTTCCAATTGAATATAGCCTACTTTGGCTCTACATCCATCGAATGTGAGGGAAAACTCTTGGGTTGCTTGTAAGTTATAACCTTGGAACTTCTCAAGAAACACAACCCAACCCTAGATTTTAAGGTCTTCACTCACGTCATCATACAACAACAAAGTTTGGGAGCCATTCATCTCAACATGGATGACAAGGCCCATAAGGGTTTGGATAGGCAGTCACAAAGGCGACCAGAGCTCACTGTGAGCATAAGGGGTAGCAGAAAAAGAGGAAGGCCAGAGCAAGTAACAAAGTAATAAAACCCACAGTTACCCTAGCGCGACCAAAACGAGAGCATAAGGGGTTTCAAGCCATGAAAATTGGGCATTTCGTGTAATGAATGCCATGAGTACAGAGAGAAACTTGAGACTTTATTTTGGAATGATGGATCTGTCGATTCAAACTTCCACTTCAAAAAGAGTACAAGGTACGACCGAGTTTGAATCTCATCATATGTAATGGGTACCTTGATTTGCCAAGGTTAGGAGAGGATGTGATCCAAAAATCAAAATACCAATCAAAGGATTTTAAAATAAAAAATGATTTATAAAGAACGTTAATGGAGAATCTTATAGTCTTAATGCCAATCTATTCTTGATGTGTTTACAAAGTACTCAAGATATAGCTTATAATCCAAGAGCAACTCAAAAACAAATTTTTTATTGATATATGATAAGCTTCAAAGAAAAACAACATTCATTAAAAGAGTTGTAAGAACATTGACCCTACATAAAGACCAAGCCTTGGATATAATTTCAATTTGATTATAAGTTTCAATGTTTCATTCATGCTTTCAGCCATGAATGAAGCATGAAAACAAAAAAAATAAAATAGGAACAATCAAAATATCTTTTTTACAACCGAGTAGTCACCTTCAAATAGGAATATTTACATGACGAAGCGTAGGTAGCTACAGGAATTGTTATTTTTCACTTCAAAAGGAAAAAATCGTATAGGGCTTCCAACAATGGAGACTTACTGGGAGAAGCAGTTATCTCTGCATTACCGACGAGTTCATGTTAGGACTTCTTAGAATGATTACAGATCAAAACATAGTTGAAGGACATCAAGCATCTCAACAATCATTACACAGTCCAGCTTCAGATATCTTTCTGTCCAAATGAAATCCGATGACAAAATTTTAACTATGAGAGAAATAATGTTCAAGTCAATGGCTTCAATACTGTTGATAGGGCCACTGCTGCCAGCAAGCATCCATAGCCTCGGCAGGGATATCAATTAACCCATTCTGACACCTCTATCATGTCCAAGAAATTTCAATTCAAAATGAAGGATACTTAAGGCCAATATCAAAATTTATACCTGATAATTTTCTTGAACCCGACATTGTTTCGCTGTCAGCAGGCTTGTTCAGTACACTTCCCACAACTCTTGAGAAATTTTTTACAATCTGATATCAATTTAAAGATATTCAGAAGAGCAGGGTGATGCTGAAAATTTCAGTCTTTAGAACACTTGTTATTTTCCAGCCTTTAATTTTCTGCTTAATCACCTTCATTATGATTTGAAATTAGTTTCTTGATGAAACCAATTTTTCGAGAACATGAAGGCATACTTGAGTTTCTTTATTTAAAAGAAAGGACTATGTAAAAAGATTTAAAGATGATTGTGTCTGCTCATAATTATAAAATGAGACCAAGAAGTCTGTTTCAAACAGAAATATTCTTTAGTTAGTTTGTGTTTCAACAATTCACAACATTGATTCTCTTGAGAAGACCTTAACAGTTGTTTCATAATGATGCATTCTAGATCCCCTCCACGAACTAAAATGTGACACAGACATAAGTTTAACCCAAAAGAAACGAAAACAAACAAAATGAAAAGAACGAAAATCAGAAAATGAAAATAAATCAAAACAGAAAAATATGTACAAAAGGTGGATCTAGAATTATCACGAAAAATACCTCTTGAGAGCTTGGCCATTCACCGGGAAGGTGTCTAGATGTCCCTCTAAATTATGTAGGCAGAAAGAGATGGGACCTAATTTTTCAGCGATTACGAAGGGCCCCAACCATAGGTCCTGGAACTTGGTATGTTCCCCTTTTCCCTCATGAGGTTTATCCCACTTGAGAACCAGATCTCCTACCTCGAAGTTTCTATCTGAAGCAGATTTTGAATTGAACTAGATTTTCGCAATATGATTATGATAATCGAGTCTCTCTTTTTCTTGTTCTCTTACTTCCTCTAATTTCAACAAAGAATTAATTCAACTTTCAAGAAGAGGAAAATCCTCTTCCTAAACTTTCTACAATAATTGCAGAGAGGGAAGTAGAACATGAGGAGGGAGAATTGCTTCTCTTTCGTATACGAGAAAGAAAGGAGAATTACCAACAGAAGTTTTCGGTGTCACCGTATCATCCCAAAGGGCGTTAGAAAACGTGTTGTGCCAGTTTTTGTGGTTTTCGGAAACTGTCCTCTTGATGATTTTGATCAGGGTTTTTTTTGTCGATTCTGCTAAGTCGTTTCCTTGGGGGTAATAGCTGGAAAAATATTTCAGTTTGATCCCTTTTTCTAAAGAAAAAACACTCATATCGAGGGATGAAAAGTAGGAAGCGTTATCGAAGACCAAACACTTGGGAATACTGAATCGAGTAATGATGTTTGAGTTAAGGAAAGATATTACCTGACTAGTGTTTACCACTTTTCGTGGTGCAACCTCAGACCATCTGGTAAAATAATCCATTGTTGTAATGATGTATTTATGCTACTGGGAGGAAGTGGGGTTAATCGGCCCTACAATGTCAAGACCCCACCACTGAAAAGGAGAATCTACCAAAACATGCTGCAAAGGGAAAGTTGTCGTCTATACTCGTCCAGCAGCCTTTTGGCAGATTATGCATTTACGACATAATCCATGGGAATGTTTGAACAACGTGGGCCAATAGTACCCAACTCTTAATACTTTGTGAGCAGTGGTGTCTCTATCGAAGTGCCCACCAGCTTCACCTGCATGCAGTTCGGATAATACTCTCTCTGCTTCATCTCTTTCCAAACAATGCATGAGGACAATATCAAAAATTTTACGGAATAATATGCCATTTACCAGCTGGAAAGGTGCAAATTTTAGTCTTAATGCTCTTCTCTTTTTTGGATCGATATGGCGAGGAGCAAAACCATGTGTTAGATAAAACTTAATATCATCAAACCAAGAATTAACAACAACTTGTGTACAACAAATTTGATTTTGACTACGCTAATTTACAGTTAAGACATTAATTTGACTCTGTTTCTCTTCAACTGAATCAGCCACTAGTTTGCACAGACCTTGACCTCTGACAATTTGTGCAGGAGTAATTTTGAGGTCATACTATTGTAACGATGTCATCTAGTTTGCCCATTTTACACCCAATTCCTTTTGTACTAACAGGTTTCTGATAGCAGGATAAGGCACAATGACTTTAGTTCTGGATTTCACCAAATACAATCGGAAATGTTTCACTACTTTGAAAACTGCATAAGATTGTTGATCTACAATGAGGTAGTTAAGCTTTGCTCCTTTAAAGGCTGATATCATAAATCCAATGGGGATTTCATTGCTTTTAGGTTTCTTTTGGGTCAACACAACGGCATAAGATCGGTCAGAGGCGAAAGTATAAAGAGTGAAATCTTGTGAGAAGTCAGGACTCATCAAGGAAGGGGCCTCCACTATGGTTTTTTTAATGGAATCAAAAGCTTGATTTTCAATGGCCTTACCATTTCTGAGAAACTCGGGACAAACCTTCTGAAAAAATTGATCTGGCCTAAAAAAGATTGCATAGATTTTTTGGAGGAGGGGGGAGGATGTTTGGCAATGGCTTGAGTTCTTTCGGGATCGATGATCATCCCATCATTGGATACTACGAATCCGAGAAGTTTGTCTTGTTCCACTGCAAAGATATACTTCTTAGGGTTGAGATATATGTCGTACTTGCGGCATCGTTCTAGGACAGACCTAAGGTGAGACAAGTGATCTTTCTTGTTTTTGGAGAAAATAGTAACATCATCAAGATAGACCACTATGAATTGATTGATGAGACCATGAAAAGAAATATTCATTTCTCTCTAAAAAGTGGCCCCGACATTTATAAGCCCAAAAGACATTTTCATGTAGGCGTAAGTACCCCATGGGGTACGAAAAGTGGTTTTTAACTGGTCTGGGGGAGACATGAGGACCTGGTTGTATCCCGAAAAACCATCTAGAAGTGACAGTCTTTCGGAACCAAATACCTGTTGAAGAATTTGTTCCATTGGAGGAATAAGATAATTGTCTTTGTCAGATGCTCGGTTCAAGTTCTGAAAATCGACACAGAGTCACATTTCGCCACTTTTCTTTCTTACGGGAACCAGATTAGACACCCATTGTGTGTGTGTTACTGGGAAGATTATCTTTGCGTTCAATAATTTATTTATCTCTTTCTTGATTGTTGGTTCCATCTTAGGGTGCATCTTTCTCAGCTTCTTCTGAAAAGGTTGAGTCTGGAGTTTCATGGGGATGATATGTTGTATTATGTTAGGGTAAAAAAAATTTAAATCATCGTATGTCCAAGCAAAGAAATCCTTGAATTCTCTAAACAGTTTTATAAAAGTAGACTTCTCTTGCTCTAAACATCCCATTCCCAGATTGATATATTGTGGATTATCTTTAGTCCCTAGATTTACCTTTTCATGAGTCAAGGAAGAACTGTTTGTTTTACAATTTATCGATTTTCTGAATTTATCATGCAAATCATCAAACTTTTCTAGTCTTACCACGGATTTAGGGATAGAATTTACCAGATCAGATGTTGATTCAGGAGACCTAGGCTCTGATATCACCGTAAAATTGTGGATATTTTCATCGTGGGTGCCTTCATCAATAAATGCACCTTGGAAGGTGTCCTCCATGTGCAAAAACTGATGATTTGTTGATCATCATCAAACACTCTCCAATTAGTGACGTTGTCTGGGATTGATGCTCTGAACAATAACTCAATTGAAAATGCATTTGGAGAAATACCTTCTGTGGGAAAAAGTTTGGAAGCGACATTAGCTAATAAATCAGCCTCATAATTGTTTAATCTAGGAATGGAATTGATGTTAAATGCAAAAAAATTGTGCATTAGATTCCATACCTCAGTTTGGTAACTCTTCAAGTGTGGTGATAGACAATGTATGGAATTTCTTACCTGCCTGACCACAATTTTCGAATCACCGAATACCATTAAGTTATTTACGTTCATATCTATAGCTTTCTTGAGTCCTTGAAAAAGTGTCTCATATTTGGAGGTGTTGTTTGTACATTCAAACTCTAATCGACAAGAAATAAAAGTTTTATTATCTGTTGGGTCGATGAGTACACATCCTACACTAGCTCCTTCTTTGGATTTGGATCCATCGAAGTAAAGTGACCATATGTGAGCTTCATCGGCAGTGTTTGGAACATTCGGTAAAGTTGTTGACTGGGTACATGTCATGAGCTCTGACTGTTGTTTCAGATCCGTGATGGGGGAGGTTTCAGCCATGAAGTTACCAAAGAAGGTGTTCATTCCCTGCATTTCAAGTGAATTAGTGGAAGAATTAAATGGTTCATTAGCATCATTCAAATCCATCATGGTGTTCTTGAGGTAACGTTTACGATTAATTCTAATTTTGTTTGGTTTTCCATTTTATGGTAGCCACAAATGAGACCAATCTGTTGCAAAGTATCCATGTAGTTGTTCGGACCAATCCCTTCTTAAGAATAAACCATAAACTTCATGGATGTCAACAACAATGATATCAATAATTTGGTGAACCTTAGGATTAGAAGATATCTTAACGAGCACATTCTTTAGTTCACCAATTACCTTAACATTCGTCCGATCGAGTTGAATAATCTTAAGACTAGAAGGTTGAACTTCAGCATTGATTTTTTGGCAAACAGACAAGGGAATCACATTTGATGATGTGCCAGAATCTACCATGCAATTATGTAAATTTATATTGAAAATTTCAAAAGTTAATAAGAAAGGTGGGACATTTTTGTGAGTATTAACAGCAGAATTCTGTTGATTTTTAGTCGTTGTCCTTGAAATTATTTTATCTACATTTGATACAGTTGTTTCAATGAGATTCATTTTATCTGGGAGTTCAGGTGTTGTTTTAGCAGGGACCTTTTGAGCTGCTTTGGAACTGATTTCTACAATTTTCTTGTTGTTCAAATTTTTGTTTTTACTATTTTCTGCAATGTTCTAAATCATTTTCTGCAGAAGAAAAGGAAACTTAAAAAGTTCGTAAAAAAAATAATAGCTCTAAGTTTCTTTAGGTCTTCAATCAAATCATACTCTAAACTTGGGGATGCTAGATTATGTTTTTTTTCAGCTTGTCTAAATTTTTTCGGAGGCACATTAGTACTTATTTCGGAAGAGGATTTACTCTGAGTTTTGTTTTTGGTCTTGTAAGGATGGACAGTTTCAAAATTGGCTTGAAAAATATTGTCGAAAAAATGTCCGAAGACATTGGAAGATGATTCCTCTTCTTCAACTATTTCTTCTTCAACCACGTCTTCAAAATTCTCAGGGGGGACTAAGTTATCATGTTCTTCAAGGATAGTTTGTAGAGCGTATTGTAAGCTTTCAAAATTCAAACCCTCAGGGGTAAGATTCGGTCGGTTTGAGGGAAAAGGTTTTTTGAAAGGAGTTTTGTAACTTCCTTTGCTCGAAGATGCTTCTTCAGCTGATCTCCTCAAGTCTACGACTTGATTTAATAATTTTTGGATGACCTTTTGTAAACTTTCTAAGTCTGAGGTTTCTGATTGGGTTTTGGTTTGGGGAGGCTTAGGAAGAATTTCTATTTTATTCTTAGAGGATGGGGTTATTTCTGCCTCATTACTAAGATTATGTTTCAAGCTCAAAATATCTTTTTCGATTTGGCTCACCTCCTCGAAGGCTTCCAGTAAAATTGACTTCTCAGACATTTTAACCCAAATTGCTATATTATTGTGTAGAGATTTAGTGTAATATGTCACAATAAGGTTTTATGTGGGCATTGAATCAGTGGAGATTCACTTTTTAACGTGAGGAACCTTTGGTTAAAATCTTTTACTTTCTCCTTAGGTTTCATCCTTAAGATGGAGAGTTCCATGACTAAGACTTCCAGAGTTTTTTCATCTACGAACTTCTCTAGGAAACAAGTCTCGAATCTGTCCCAAGATACAATAGTGTGAGGTTGTTGAGAGAAATACCATGTAGAGGCATTTCCCTCAAACATGTAAGGAAAAATTCTACATACTACATCTTCATTTTCTACACTTTGGAGTCTAATGGCTAGCATGAATTTATTTATGTGATCCTCGATGATTTGCTTAGAATCTGGATCGAACTTAGGTAACCATTTCTCTGGGTGTTTTGGTAAAGGGTGTTGGGGTCCAGGTACAACCACAACATCTTGATCTAGCCAAGGCATGGCGGGATTGTTTTGATTTTCCATGGGTGTAGGTGGTGTCAAAGGCTGAGATGGTTCAAATGAAGAATTGCCTTCGTCAAATGACTCTCCTCCTGAAGAGGAAGGGGATGAATGAGGTGGGGAAGGTGGCATACTAGATCCTTCAGCTGCAAGAGTAGGGGTGTGGTCAGGATATGTGGTATTATCTTTTAAAGGATCTGAACATAGACCAATGCCTTCAAGTTTCTCTTGGATATCCGAGAAATCTAAAGGTTGATTGAGAGGCCTACTAGGTTGTCTGATATGATCCAAAGAACTATGTGTCATTAATATTGATTGACGAACGATTTCTTGTACGTCGGCTCCTTGAGGATTTGATGTTACTGGCTAAAGGGGAATTTCATTCAAGGTAGTTTTTGTTTCATAAGTAACGTTGTTGTCTAAGAGACTACGTGTTACTATGGGGAAGAGAGTGTGTGGGGGTGGAGTTTTGCGACCTCCACGTGCCATCAATTGTATTCATGCCCTCCTTCTAGCACCATTTGTTGACGAGTGAAAATGATCATCCGTCAACTGGGAAACCAAGTCTAGTCCAAGGTTGTCTAAATAACCCAAGATGTTTGGTGTAAAAAGTTCCGACGAGTTTATTGGCTCTGTTAGCCAATCTAAAAGTCCTAAAAGAAACAAATAAAAGAAATGAAATAACTAACTAATTACTAATCATTATATATATATATACACACACACACACACATACATATAATGTAACTATTGTAGATATATTTAAATGAAAGATTTACTTATCTTACTTATGTACATGATATACAAACTGCAAGTTTTAATCTAAACTTATGAAACTCAATGTAAAAAATGATTACTTTGAAGAAGCAGATAAAGAAAGCACATAAAAATATTTTTTTTCTTTTTTCCTTTATAAATATAAACTAATAAAAAAAAATACTATGAAACAGAAACGTGTGGATAGTCAAAAGCCGAACCATACATTTGAGTTTCAATGATAAGTAAATGACAAAAAAATATAAATGAGCTAACTTGTTAGTGAGTTAGCGATATGTATCCAAGCATCTGCATGATTAGAGAACGTCCAACTACCATGTCTAAGAGGGAAACCTGCAATGAACCTTAAGACTGTTCTAAATAAATCCATAACAATGTGTTGGCAGATGAGTTTTAATAACAGAATAGATGATACGAATAGGTCATGTGATCTTATGATCGCAAGCGATTACATTAAGATAAATCCGATTGTAACAACATTGCATTTGATCATTCAACTTAAAATTAAAGAGAAATCTTGTCATTTAAGTTGCATAGATGATCACACTGTTAATATCTAAAGCATCAAATATGGACGATATTTATAAAAGAATTATCCCAAAACATAACAGATCGTGAAGTCTAAAGCTATCAAAACCTATTAGTATATCAAGATAAACAAAACATAAATGAAAACACCATTTACAAGAAGCTAAAGCCAAAATGCATATTGTTGTTCCATTTAAGTCTGTGATTTAATCATCCATCTTTTGCCCCAAGCCAAGATGATTTCATTACAAAAATCTATAGTATTTAAAGAGTTCTTGTAAGCTAAACATCCTATCTTGTAAGATATGATCAGATCTAAAAAGGATCTAAAAGTTACAAATATAGAGGGTCTAAAAAGCCACTCAATATCAAACTATATCTCCAAAATTATGAAAGTTTTGTTTTGATTTACAAAATAAGCCAAAAAAAATGACTAATTAACTAAGTCCAGAAATTCTCCATCTTATGAGATCACCACAAGATACATCATATCCTGAAAGAAAACGAAATAAGAAAATTAGATATTTATTTAACCAACATTTTCCAAATTTTATATGAAAATTGACTTGGCTGCAGAATCTCTCGATTATGTAGCCAGTCTTATTATTGACAACAGAAATATAAATCACTCTATATTAATTAGAAAAATAACAATAAACGCACAAATAAAATAAAAAAACAATCTTACCATTCAACTGAAAACCAAATTCGAATCACAAAATTTCAGAGTTGATTATAGCCTCGATACTATCGACATTTTTTATTATGATATTGCCAGACCTTTTCAAGCGTTTTTTTTGCCTTTGTGCATTGATCTTGAGCTCGTGGTTTTCAATTGTCAATGAGCGGTTTTGAGCCGTAAGAGCCTTGATTTTTTCTTGAAGGATGGGAATGTCTGTGTAATATAGACCTATCCAATGTAAACACACTTCACAATTTACCGCAGGGAAAAATGGTTGAGGAAGCGCATGACTGTGTGTTAAAACACTACTACCATCCATTGTTGAATTTTAATCGAATTTAATTCCTGGAAAATTCTTGTTGTGCTTCAGACATAGTGGCAAGTTATTTACATAATAGAAAGCTTGACTGAGATCCGGTTTACAGTGATTTGGGTCTTCAGCTGCCAGGAATTTTTCAATCTCAGAATGAGAACTCTCATGGACCTCGATCGATTCGATTGATCTCACATCAGCTTTTGATCTATTTCGTAGGCTCCTCGAAATTAATCTCCCAACCCTCTTGTTATTAAACCCTCGCATGTCTTGATTTTTCTTTGACTGTTTGGAAGGGTTTCCACTGGTGGATTTGATATTAAGGTTAGGGTTGACGACTTGCTCACACTCAGGAGTTTCAACAAGCTTGGAGCCGACGTCTTGTTGTTCACACACAGACTGATCAGGCGTATCCATTTCAGAAGGGTTTTCACATAAGAAAATGGGCTTATCACTTGGGGGGGGGGGAAGACTTCTCTAGCATAGGTTTATCAACCACCAGAGTCTCCACATGGTTTACTGTAACAAATCCATTGCTAGTCACGAAAGAATCCCAATCATCATTAAGTAGTTTCATATGATGGACTATCAACAACTTAATCAACCACTAATGAAATAAGCTAGAATCCAATTTCTGCCTTTTATATCTCTTTGACATCTTATATAAACTTATTAATAAGTAAAAAGGCATGTTTAACTAGAAACCGATAAAATGAATTAGTAGTCTTATGTGGTAAAGGAAGACGAGGCCGTAGCGGCCTTCACAAGTGACAAAATGTCTTAACACTGCCAATAAACCATGCCATCTATCCTTCAACAGAGAGAGTGGCATACCTTTGTCACAACATTGAATTTTTCAGGAGGTGACGAACATACCCCATGGTACCTCATCCAGCTTTGAATTTTTAAACCATTGTTGGCCGGTGAGGGCGAGACCTATTGCCTCACTCAAGAATTCCTCAGTGATTTCCAAATGAATATCACCCACTTTGGCTCTACATCCATCGAATGTGAGGGATAACTCTTGGGATGCTTGTAAGTTATAACCCTGGAACTTCTTAAGAAACACAACCCAACCCTGGATTTTAAGGTCTTCACTCGCATCATCATACAGCAGCAAAGTTTGGGAGCCATTCGGCTCAACACGGACGACAAAGGCCATAAATGTTTGGACAGGCAGTCACAAAGGCGACCATAAATCACTGTGAGAATAAGGGGTAACACAAATAGAGGAAGGTCAGAGAAAGTAACAAAGGAATAAAACCCACAATTACCCTAGCGCAACCAAAATGAGAGCATAAGGGGTTTCAAGCCACGAAAAATCATGTGTTTCGGGTAATGAATACCATGAGTACAGAGAGAAACCCGAGACTTTAGTTTGGAATGATGGATCTATCGATTCGAACTTCCACTTCAAATAGAGTACAGGATACAAACGAGTTTGAATCTCATGATATGTAATGGGTACCTTGATTTGCCAAGGTTAGGAGAGGATGCGATCCAAAAATCAAAATACCAATCAAAGAATTTTAAAATCGAAAATGATCTATCAAGAACGTTAATGAAGAATCGTATAGTCTTAATGCCAATCTATTCTTGATGTGTTTACAAAGTACTCAAGATATAGCTTATAATCGAGGAGCAACTCAAAAACAAATGTTTTATTGATATATGATAAGCTTTAAAGAAAAACAACATTCATTAAAAGAGTTGTAAGAACATTGACCCTACATAAAGACCAAGCCTTGGATATAATTGCAATTTGATTATAAGTTTCAATGTTTCATTCATGCTTTTAGTCATGAATGAAGCATGAAAACGAAAAAAATAAAATAGGAACAATCAAAAAAACTTTTTTTACAACCGACTAGTCACCTTCAAATAGAAATATTTACATGATGAAGCGTAGGCAGCTACATGAATTGTTATTTGTCACTTCAAAAAAAATCGTGTAGGGCTACCAACACATCCTCCATGAAAATATCCTATATAGTGGCCTCCATCAACCCATAACAAGGTTTCCTGCAACGTGAGCATCGATGAGGATCACATCACCTAGGATTAGGATTGATAGTTTTTCCATGTGACCTCTTGCTTCTAGGATTTTCTACATGGCCTAAATCCCCAACCCCTCCCACACCATCACTTGAAGATCACTCATGGGAGGTTAAAGAAATGAATGTGTTATGTTGTAGTAATTTATAAATTAAGGTGGAAATCGAGTTTGGGCCTAGAAAATGTTATAAAACAATTGTAGGATATTGGGAAGGGGGTTAGGCTTATGCCTAAGAGGGTGAGGTCCTATCAATGGGTCATTCCTAGTATTTTATTGATCATGCATGGACCCATGATCCAATCCCTACAATTCACCAATGTCAAAGTAGTTGACATGGTGACCTAAAATAAATTCATCCCATAATTTTATAAGAAAATACAATGGAAACTCCCTATTATTTTGGGGAGTTTTGTTAAAAACCATAAACAAAGTATCCATCCAATGCTCTATTGTAGGTTACCATGTGCACCAGTCCATGAAAAAACATTTCTTCATTACATGAAGGTGTAAACCAATTCCAGTGTCAATGAGATCATGTTTTGAAATTTGTAGATCTCTCATTTGGTTTATATCTAAACATGTCCTATAATATTCTAACATTCTAGCTTTATAAGAGGAAATATTAGATAAGATGCCTTGGGAATTAGTAATGGAAGATACAATAGTCTCCAATTATGTAGCTAGTGAAAGGAATGAGGGCTTTGGTGTTTTTAAAAGTCATATTAGGTTTATCAAATGACTCAAGACCATTGTCAATTTTAGTGTTTGCATATGGTGATTGGGGATTAAGTTTGGGTCTTTTTCATTCAATGATAATTGGTTCATGTTTTTTTGTGTAGAATCCATGATATGTGATTTATTACTACATTTGAAGAAGAATAAAATGTGTTTTATTTTTATTTTTAATTTTAGAAATTTGTAAAATACAAAAAAAAGAACTCGAAGTAAACCTACCTTGAACCACCTGTGTCCTCTTGGTAGTCCAAATCTTCGCGAATCACTCAAGAACAAATAGAAAGGTTTGTTTAATAAATGAATCATGGCCTTCATTTTTTTATTAAAACACTAAGGAATGTTTGGATTCTTATGAAAGGTGCATGCGCTTCAATGCATACATGTTCTTCAAAATGTGCATGTGTTCTTAAAACTATGACTTGGCACTCTAGGTGGTAAATTGCTTGACAATTTAGGGGGCATCGAAGCTATAGAAAAATGAACACATATGTTTTTTAGAATGTTCACACATTCTTTCATGAGCATGTTCCTCAGCACCCCATTGACACTTTTTTGACAAGGAACTTCTTGCAAGTGCCCTAGAGTTTTCAACAAAATCCACCATTGATAGTATAGTACCAATGGTAAAGTATCTCTACATATTCCAAAATGCTCATTCTTCCATCAAGAGACATGAAAATGTTGAATATATTGTTTAGTTTTATCAAATAATTCATTGATGAAGTCACAAACTCATACTTGATAAGTTAATTTTTACATCAAATCCCCCCCTGTCATTTCAAAGTGCAATTTGAAAAAGATTTTGTTCAAAGACACATTATTGAATTGGGACATCACCAACTATAGCTTTTTTCCTTATTTCCTATTATATAAGTCATATGTGACATATTTGAAGTTTTATATGTCAACCACTCTCCTCATAAATTCATACACTTTGCTCACAAGCATGCACTTGCTTAATAATGACATTCCACCACACATGGGGCATGTCCCAACTAAGAAAAAATTGTGATAATATGTTTGTCTTTCTATCCTTGTACACATGATGTTATGAATAAAGCCTCAAKATCGTATCGACTATAGTATCACTGATCATTCTTGCACAAGGTTTGTATGMAAAACATAACATATGTATATATGTGTGGCATAATAATAGTTCAATTCTATATGGTATCTACAACAATGTGTTAAATATTGTGTTTATTCTAACATACCAAGGCTTGCATTTCTTCAAAATTCTTTGGCCCAAGTTTCATGCATTGTGATCATTCTCGAATACTTCATACAATTCTATATATGTCATGTCAAGAATGTGTTTAATATTGGAAGAAGGGTTAATGTTCTCATGCCAAAAATTACACACTAGTCTCTTAAGTAATTGAATGTTTTTTTTTAACGGAAACAAGTAGTTTGTATTATAAAAGGGGTTGTAGCAAAGCTAAATCATCTTGTAGATACAGAATTTTAGTCTATCTAGTAGTGTTCATTGAAACAAAGGGAATACTCATCCTCATCTTACTAATGTCTTTCAGAATTTTTACAAAAAAGAGACCTCCCTGCCATGATTGTATTCTGACATAAGAAAAAGAGAAAAAAGACACATTTACATTTCATAAACCTAGTTTAGAGGAGTTTCAAATTAGTGTCCACTATTGCTTGAGATTCGTCTTGATTGTTGAGGGATGGTTGTGGGTTCAACAACTATATTACCTCACAAGTGGCGTGGGATCCTTATGAAGGGATTGCTTCACACTGCACATGGTTTCCAGGTTGGCTGCCATGAATTTCCTTGCCTAGAGATCGAATTTGATCAATGTGTCGGTTAACTTTTCGAAGAATGATAGCTAGTTCCTTATCCAACATTCTTTGCTCCATCTGGGTATGAGATTCCCATAGGGCGGAAAGCTCTTGTTGTTGTAGCTTCACTTTTCCCTTTATTGCCTCCAATTCACAATTGCTACAATGGCATATGGGTTGACTTATTTTCCACATGGTGATGATAGAGGAAAAACATATGGGACATAACCTTAGATTGTGAATGCAATGAGAGATCCAGGGAGGATAGGAAGGAGAAAAATTGGAAAACTAAGAGCTTAATGCACCCATATTATGGCTAACAACAAAATATAACAACCTGGGAGATGTTCCCATGGAAACACACACGAAGATTTGTTAGAGGATATGAAATGATGAAGGGAATTGCAAGTATTGAGAGTTGTGAATCAGAGTTGGTTGATTTCTTCTCACACAAGCTGAGGTGATATAACTTCCAAGACGGGATAAGCATCCCGAGATGATTTCAAGGGGAATGAAAGTCCCACATGCATCCTACAGACGAGGGTGAGGAACTTTAACAGGTGACACACGAGAGAGATGAAACATATGCCAAATGGAAAGTAGGTCTCGTGGAGATGACGTGGGCCATGTGCCAAGAGATATATCAGCTTCAGGGAGATCATAAGGCTTAGGGATGAGGGGGGAGGTTACATCACCCCCCAAAACAATTTTTTGAATTAAAAAAGGTTTTATTTATCCTTGATCCATTAATCCAAGGTAAAAATTGCATGGATGAGTCTTCATTTACCTTTAGGATTCCTTGATCCAGGTGCTTTTCATTCTTGGATAAAAGATTGACCTCCCCATTCTAGTGTCGAAGAATGTGAAAATAATCCACGAAGTGAAAAAATTTCTCTTCTATTTTAATCCTATGGTAGATTGTTTGCAAGTTAGGGTGAGAGTTGTGGTTGTTTTATTGCAAGCCTTTTAAAATCAATTTCAAATCTCCAATAACGATGATACTCGTAGATTTGTCTTCTTTCATCAAGGTCAACCCCATGTATGGAGCCAAAAATTCTACTTGATTGCTTGTCTTATGTTCCAAACTCTAGGAAAACCTTATGTTCTTATTTCCATCAAAACTGTATATAACCCTTCCCTGCTACCCCTCTTTTAACTGATTAAATGTTAATATATAATATTTGCAATTCCATCAATAAAAAATTATACTTACAAGATTTTATAACAAACCTTCTAATTATTTTACATGGTTTTATGACAAACATGCCAATTATTTTAAGTGGTTAGAAAATTAACCATGTGTAAAACATTTAGACTTTGATCTTATATAAGTCTCCCATAAAAGAGTGAACTTTGTACTTGTTAACCTTTTATTGCACTTCACTGTGAGTGTGTCGAATCATGACAATCTTTATTGATTTAAGATTTGGAAATGGAATAAATGATAAAAATTTCTTATAAAGGTTTACATAAATTAATTTGATTTATTGAGTATTTAAAGTTTTTTAATTAATTTTAAAAAGTTTAAAATAAATGATTTTGGGATATGTTAGTCTTTTCAGGAATGAAAAAAATAATAATTTTAAAAAATCAAAGAACTTCAAAGTAATAAAATTTCCAAACATGAAAAAAATCAAAATGACCATATAGTTAAACAAAATTTCCAAACAGGAAAAAAAAAAACAAAATGGCCATATAGTTAAGTAAATCTGCCATGTAAGCTATGGAAAGAAAATCAAAATGGCTATGTTGATTTATAGATTTCATGATGGTTGGGTTAGTGAGGAACATCATTGACTGAAGAAAGAATGACTTTGATGTAAGGTTGGTTAGAGACATCATAAATTGAAGTACCGTACATGTACGAAATGTCGAGATCTGTGAGGGCGCAACGAAACTTGGATTTGACTTCAAAAATATGTAGAGCAGATGGAAGCTGGACCTGAATTTCAAAGTACGAAAGAGGTTAAGTCCTGCTATGACAGCCGTGCTAATAAGTGTAAATACAAAAAAAAAATTGAAATGCAAGTGTAAATACAAGAAAAGTGCACTTATTATAAAGTTTACAAGTGATTAACTTCACGTGAGTAATGTGAGTTGACTTGGCATTTCCTTACTATCATAACAATCAATGGACAAGGCAATTTGGATTAGACATAACTTACACATACAAACTCATGTAAGTTTACAAGTGATTAACTTCACGTGAGTAATGTGAGTTGACTTGGCATTTCCTTACTATCATAACAATCAATGGACAAGGCAATTTGGATTAGACATAACTTACACATACAAACTCATGTTTACGTGATTAGACATAACTTACACATACAAACTTATGTTTACGTGATTTTTACTTCATTGAAAAACTCTAGATGTATAAAATACAAAGTCAAGAGGCTAAGAACTTTGTTTGCAAAGTTTTGAATTTAAAAATAATCTAAACAGTTCATAAAGTTTTCTCAAATCATTAAAACAGAAATGACCTCTAAAATGAACCCCACAGACCAATATCTGCAATTTTTCTACCTACAAAATATCAAAATAGAAAACAAACTATATAATAATTTATTTGAATAAATTTAATATTGAGAAAAAATACAACTAAAAATTAACAAAGTTAATTATTCAAATATCAATACACTAAATATTAGCATAGCCACATAATTGTGGCTGATCAACGTAGAAAGGTTGATAAGATGAAAAGAATCCTTAAAAGAATATATTAAATTTTATTATTGATTAATAAATAAACTGTTGAGCTTCATTTATCCGGTGTTAATATTTTAATTTCTGTTAATCACTTAGGTGGCAATCAGTTAGCTATCAAAGTAATTTTTAAATATGATTAGGTAAATGTAAAAAAGTAAACACATAAACGGATGTCTTTATAATAGCTAGGAAGTTAATGATTGAA
>ML792302.1:550988-564290 GCA_009831015.1 Picea engelmannii | reverse complement strand
TGTGTGTGTGTGTGTGTGTGTGTGTGTGTGTGTGTGTGTGTGTGTGTGTACACACACAAACACACACATATGGGGGTAGGGGGGAAGATCTACAGTTTTTATGGTCACTATACTAGGGTTTTTGCATTACATGGGGGTACTCTAGTAGGTCTAGGGCCACATGGATGATTATGACAGCTTGTAGACTACCGAGAAGATTCATTAGTGGAGGATATGATATTTGTCAATCTGTGCATTAATGTGGATCTCTACTTGTATCTAGTGAATGAATATACAAGCACGAGAGCTGGCGAGATCGGTAAGGGTTTGATGCTAGATGGCACAAGTATTGTCCTCTCATCCTTTTGTATTGATTTTCCACATGATTTCTGTCGGGACTCTAGATTGGGGAGTGAATTCCATGGGGAGGAAATCCAACCATCTCCAAGTAAGCATGGGGAGGTGGAGAGCACTTCGTTACTTGGACAAAATACCATTACTTTCCAATCATTTGTGGATAGAATCAATCTTATTGCTACCTTTTTGGGGTTTATCGATCATGATCTATCTCTTGAGAAGATTTTGGGTGGTGGAGTGCTTGGATATAAGAGAAAGAATGATTGTAAATGCCACCAGGTGGTTAGATCCTTGGGTGGTGGTGTGTCCTTGGTAGTTGATGTAGACTTACAAGTTTGTTAGGTGGAATAGTTCAATGGTTGTGTAGCCGTGTGGAAGTTTAGTGGTCGGATATTTACGATGGAAACCCTAACTTCATGGTTGTAGGTGGATTTGAAGCAAGTTATAGACTATATCCCAATGGTTCATTTTATATCTTGTGGATAGATAGGCTTCTTGTTTAAGTCCAAGGAGGATGAACAAATTTTTCTAAAGGGGCAATGGTATTGGGACAAATATCTAGTCTATGCCAAACCCTAGAGCATCCTTTATTTGATGCCAAGGAGGCGTTTCTTTCTAGCATGTCGACATGGGTTAAATTACCTAATATTCCCATGGAATTATGGACATATGTGGGTCTGGATGCAATGGGAAGTGTCATAGGAAAATTTATTTTTGCAAATGACAGTTATAAATCTAGTTGTATGCGCTCGATGGCACAAACTCTAATGGACCTAGATATCCTCCAAATCCTTTTCCAATCCTTGGAGTTGGTAATGGGAGAAAAATCTTATACACAATGAATTTCTTACATGAACATGCCATTTTGTTTCACCAGGTTTCATTGAGTCAAACATGTCTTGGCTGACTGTGATCTCCCATTTCAGAAGAAATGTTTTGGGCTTACCAATAAAAAATCGAAAGATATTTCTCATGGGAATTCAATTTCTCCAAGAACACAAGATGATAAAACTTCCCCTATTCAATAAGTGGATGTTGATAGTGGAGTTTCCATTAGTGAATGATTTTCTAAGCATCTAGGGACACAACATAAGGTGGTTGTGGGAGAACTTAAAGTTTCATTGGATGGTGTTCTCGTGTGTTAGCACAAGAAGTGACCTCTGGATTGCGACAGAGGTAAGCCCGATACCCACCAATTTTATATCTCACAATGAACGAATAAGGGTGGTCGAATGGGCGCTGACCCAAAAGAATATCGCTTTAACTCAGAATCCCGGACCACGAAAAACATAAGCAAGTGAGGTCTTGATCTAACTGCAGTTAGGAAGTTGAGTTTAAAATGAGTTGAGGGAAGACTTGGTAAGAAAATTTAAGAGTTTTCTATTGACATCCGATCTTCTAGCAACCTAAGGAAGAAAAGCTTCAAGAACAAGATCCTCTTGGACCCAAAGTTTAAGACACTAACATATCCCTAAATGACACAGTTATAACAACATGATGATCAAACCTAGATCACAATGCTACTGTAACAACTCGACTGGATCCTCCAATTTCGAGCTACTTAGTGTAAGAGGGAAAAGATAACACAGGAAACCGATTAAAACTGGTGAAAATATTGCAGTGATCAAACCTACATCACAACAACATAACTACCCTCGACTGGATCCTCCAATTCCGAGTTTTTTAACACAGTTGTTTATAGAGATACGGAAAGAAGCTAACTTTCATTAAACAAGAAGTCTCAAATACAGATGCATAACTAGAGGAACCAGTGCTTCCTCAAAACTTTACAATACGGGAGCCTAGCTCAACCATTGACCCTAATAAAAATAACAGAACTTCATACATATACTCAAAAATTCACCCAACAGAAGCGTGCTAGAACCTTCAGGGCATGGCGTCTTCTCAGTCAGACTATGCAGGAATTCCTCTGTCAGACGCGACCTTAACTCAGTATGGGCTCACAGGAAAATATGTCCATAGAGGAACTATGAGCTGACATTCTGCCTCTACAACTATTCCTTTCTGGATTTCCATTCATGGGCTGAGCTGAGGTTTCAACTACCAACACCTACCTCCATTAAATGCTTCATTGGGATTAGAACAAGGCTGAGTCGTCTTGGCACCTAAAAATATGGTAGCCTCTTTTTGTGACTAACACCGACATTTTGGCCCTTTGCACAACTCTTTCCATTGTCCCATGTGACCAGGGCTGTGACCTTGCACCTATCCCCTATAAAATTTTGGGATTTCACATTTCATAAGTTTTCACTCCCCTTGACTTCAAATATCCCGGTACGCTAACTCGCGAAACGACCAGTATACATCAACGGATAGATCCGCCTGAAACTGACAACCAAGATCACCTCTTCGAACAACCTTAGTCGCCCGTCGCTCGATAAGGAGTCTACCTTTCATTTAGCCCTGTTTCCATATGACCTTGGGCAGTGACCGTGAGCCTACACCCAAAGGCGCTTTCGGGACCTTGCCTTTCGGGAGGTTTTACACCTCTTTTTCTCTCAACATTGTGATACCCGAAATCGCGAAACGACCTTTGAAACCGACGGTCGGCCTTGCCTCAAAAATCGACGGCCACGATCTATTTCACCATTTCTCATTTCACGAAACTGGCTTGTAGCTCATTTCAAAACCCCTGAAACCCGATTCCATGAAATTGTTCAATCAATTTCCACCTGTCCCTCTGATTTGAACAGTCCAAATTAAATTTGTGCTTTTGCTCCTGCGCTAAACTTTAAGAAACTTTGGGGTCTTGAATGCCCGCGGGCCATTGATCGGAACTGCCTAATGGGATCTCCGCCGTTGAAAATAAAATCACCTGCATGCTTGATTCGAGTTTGGACTGAGTTTCTTGAGTGTTGTGCATTGCGCTCATGGATTCAACCTTGGATAAATTTCATTTGGTGGGTTTTTAAGCCCCATTTCTCGCATTTACACCAAGGGATCGAATCCGGAGAGAAACCAACCCTTTACAAGAATTGGTGCTAACATTAGGCTCCATGGGGGATGGCATGGTCCCTACGAGATGCCAAGAACAAGTAGTTCCAATCACCTTCTGTTGGGATATGGAGTCGAGCTCAAAACACCTTACTGAAAATACAGGCCAAAAAGTCAAAAAAAAATAAACACACATGCTCCAAGGAGCTTATTTATGTACAATCCTAAACCAATTTATTTTTTACGGGGCTAGGTGAAATAAAAGTTTCACCATAGCCATTCAAGTAACTTCCTAATTGGAAGCTCCTTTACTCTATCAATGATCACTAGCAGATGATGTAACCACGACAGCAGAATAGTTACATCCTTCAAATTTCCTCCTAATGTTGAGGTCAGGAGAAATTTGGGTGGTTTCAAAACATGAAGGAAATACAATTCCATGTATTCCTTCACAGGATCGTAGGACAAGCAACAAACTCCATAAAATTTGTAACAAGCAACCTCCTTTGCTAAATGACTATTCACATGTGGTTGACTATCTCTGGTAGGCCCAAGGGGGTGAAAGGCTGGTGTAGGCTGATTGATCTCAGGCGGTGGCTTCTCACAGACAGGCTCTAGATATGGGATAAAGTGTCCCTTCTGCTGCTCCTTTGGTTCTTCTTCTTTGCTCTCTCAAGGGTCAGATTCATAATCATCATAAATAGGACCTGTGGGAAAGCTTTGCTCTTCAATCTACTGATCAACGTCTTCTACAGGCCTGGGATGGCTGATTTTCTCATAATATTCTTCTTTAATGAACAAAGGATAAGGCTCTGCAGTCTGCTCTTGGAAGTCCTACATATCCAACTCAAAATATGATTTGTAGCGGTCATATATAGGCTGACTACTCCTCTGGTCAACAAACTTCGATGTGGGGTTATGCTTCTCTTCATCCGAATAATCATCATAGCTTGGTACAATAGGCACATCAGGAGCAGAATGCAAGGCCTCTATAGTCATGAAATATTCAAAGCTATCATCATTAGTAGGGTTGTCGAGAACATCTACTTCTAGGACTGGAAAATCCTCTGCATCTTCCTCAAAAAGACAACATTCACGATCTTCCTTCAATCCCTCAATATTTGAAGAAAGAGTTTTTTCCAGCTCCATCAACTCACTTAGAGAATCCTCGCCCTCCTCGTGGTCCTCATCCCCACAGTCTCTATCAGAATCAACCAATTTTTGATCACTGTCTTCATATTCCTCATGACAATCATGACAAATAAACTTACAAGAATAAAATGCTTAACAGTGCCTAGTGAAGGTTGCATGAAATTCTCCCAGTGAAGAAATGCTAGCGCGGGGTAAAGAATGATACCACTCACAAGCATCCCCTGCTAACGAGAAAATTAAAATCTTCAACAATACATCCTCACGATGTATCTCCCACCGATGAATGAGTTCATGAAAATCATGGAGATGTTGAGCAGGGTTTTTCTCTTTACGCTCTCTAAATATGGGAAAATAATCACCCCATTCATTTGGAGTAGGGACAACATTAGGAAAACCAGGAACAACCGAAAAATCAAAAGGAACAAACCTTCTAGCCATGATCCTTTCCATTTCCAACCAGTGGAGTCGTCGATCGATCCTTGAATCATGGAGTCTCCAGGTGAATGATGTGCAGCTTTGAATGTGTCTGGTATTTTTTCACCATCAAAGGCCAGATCCTAACATTGTCATTCCCCCAGGGAACTTCTCAAGCTGAGAAAGAATCTGTTGAAAACCTTCTCGGGAAAGATCCTATGGGTCATCTTTCAGGTGTGCTAAAAGTAGACACAACTGAAACAGTGAAGTGGAAACATTGGAGTCGCCAGGTGCACAATTTCAATCTTCGATGTACTAGGTTCTAATGCACCCTCATAACCAGTTAGCTTTATCGTTCAATCCCAGGGAAAATATTCAATTTCATCCCCGACAACGACGCCAGAAATGATAGCACTAGAAGTCACCTCTGAATTGTGGAAGAGGTAAGCCTGATACCCATCAGTTTTATATGTCACAATGAATGAATAAGGGTGGTTGAATGGGTGCAGACCCAAGAGAATATCGTTTTAACTCGGAATCCTGGACCAAACAAAACATAAGCAAGTGAGGTCTTGATCTAACTCTAGTCAGGAAGTTGAGTTTAAAATGAGCAGAGGGAAGACTTGGTGAGAAAATGTAAGAGTATTCTATGGACATCCGGTCTTCCAGTAGCCTAAGGAAGAAAAGATTCAAGAACAAGATCCTCTTGGACCCGAAGTTTTAGACACTAAGATATTCCTAAATGACACAGTTATAACAATACGATGATCAAACCTACATCACAATGTTATTGTAACAACTCGACTGGATCCTCCAATTATGAGCTACTTAGTGTAAGAGGGAAAAGATAACACAGGAAACTCATTAAAACTAGTGAAAATATTGCAGTGATCAAACCTACATCACAACAACATAACTACCCTCATCTGTATCCTCCAATTCCAAGTGTTTTAACACAATTGTTTATAGAGATACAAAAAGAACTTGACTTTCATTAAACAAGAAGTCTCGAATACAGATGCATAACCAGAGGAACCAGTGCTTCCTCAAATCTTTACAATACGAGAGCCTAGCTCAACCATCGACCCTAGAAAAAATAACATAACTTCATACATATACTCAAAAATTCGCCCAGCAGAGGTGTGCTAGAACCTTCAGGGCGTGGTGTCTTCTCAGTCAGATTGTGCAGGAATTCCTATGTCAGACGCGACCTTAACTCAGTATGGGCTCGCATGAAAATACGTCCACAGGGGAAATCTTAGCTGACATTCTTCCTCCACGGCTAGTCCTTTCTAGCTTTCCATTCATGGGATGAGTTGAGGTTTCAACTACCAGCACCTACCTCCATTAACTTCTTCATTGGGATCAGAACGAGGTTGAGTCGTCTTGGCACCTGAAAATATGGCAATCTCGTTTTGCGGCTAACACCGACGTTTTGGCCCTTTGCGTAGCTCTTTCTGTTGTCCCACGCGACCTGGGTTGTGACCTCGCGCCTATCCCCTATAAAATTTCAGGATTTCTCAGTTCGGGAGTTTTCACTCCCCTTGACTTCAAATCTCCAGTACGCAAACTCGCGAAACGACCAATATACATCAATGACTAGATCTGCCTGAAACTGACGGCCAAGATCACCTCTTTGAACAACCTTATCTACTCGTCGCTCGATAAGGAGTATACCTTTCATTTAGCCATGTTTCCATATGACCCTAGGCAGTGACCATGAGCCTACACCCAAAGGTGCTTTCGGGACCTTGCCTTTCGGGAGTTTTTACTCCTCTTTTGCTCTCAACATCGCGATACCCAAAATCGCGAAACAACCTTTGAAAGTGACGGTCGACCTGGCTTCAAAAATGGATGGCCATGATCTATTTCGCCATTTCCCATTTCGCAAAAATGGCTTGTAGCTCATTTCAAAACCCTCGAAACTCGATTTCACAAAATCATTCAATCGACTGCCACATGTCCCTCTAATTTGAATGGTCCAAATTAAATTTGTTTTTTTTCTCCTGCGCTAAACTTTTAGAAACTTTGGGTTCTTGAATTCTCGTGGGTCATTGATCTGAACTACCTGATGGGATCTCTGTCGTTGAAAATAAACTCGCTCGCATGCTTGATTCAAGTCTGGACTGAGTTTCTCGAGTGTTGTGCATTGCGCTCATGGATGCAACCTTGGATAAATTTCATTTGGTGGGTTTTTAAGCCCCATTTCTCGCATTTACACCAAGGGCTCGAATCCAGAGAGAAAACACCCCTTTACAAGAATTGGTGCTAACCCGTGGGTGGTCTATCAAGCCAAAATTTATGGTACAAATTGGGGGATTACTTGGATATTTATCCTTCTCAGTGGAGCAAATTGGACGAGCTCTGGGCCCAAACCACTCTCTGTCACTAGGACATGGGTAATATTGTTCCTACATAAACTCTTTCATCTAATTTGGAATTTGTATGTTTAGTTGATTTTGGGTCTTTGGGAGTTATGGTTCAATCCTAGCGTCCTACATTGGGAGGGATTTCATAGAACATTCCTTTGAGGACAGAAGGGGAGGGATCACTTGGTATATGTTAGGCCTACAATGGATATGGAACCTCTTTCCTCCCAAGCCTTTGATTTTAATAAACCCTAATCACCTGCCTCTTCTTCTGTTTTGTCGGATTGAGATTTATATTTCCTGAGATATAGACATATGTCTCAATGTAAAACCTTTAGAAGTTTTAGGTGTGATGGATTAAAAATCCCTAGACCCTGCAAGGTGAAGGGAAAATCTACTCTTAAGCACACTCAAGAGATATCCCATTGGGATTTGTCACATGGAAGACAAAGATTGATTTTTGGGGTCCTTAGAGAAAGTACAACCTTGTTCCTAAGAAACTCATGAACATTATGTATGTAAATGATTTTGGCCTAGAGGTAAAGGAAAAAACACTATCCATAAAGTGTTTTTTTATGTGGATAAACCGGATGTGTTTTTTATTAAAAAATCGATGGGTCTATGTGATGTGCTATGTGTTGATTTGAGGAATATCTTTCCAAACTCAATGTTCAAGGGTCTAGACTCTTTTGGTCACTCTGGAGGTATCATTATTGATATATCTTCATCATGTGTACTTAAATTTTTTTTTACTATTATGTCAGGTTTATGTACTAAAATATTCTGCATAGAACTTGACTATCATTTCTTTCTTCTTAATTTATAGAGGCCATATGAGGAGAAAGAGATCTTCTAGAATCGTCTTTTTTCTCTCAACCACCTCAGAAGTTAAAATATCATTATTGGAGGGGATTGGAACATAAAACTATGTAGCGATAAGGTATGGGGTCCATATACTCGTGAAGAAAAGATGGAGAAATTTTTTCTTGAGAAATTGGAAAAGGCAGGGTGGGTCGATGTTAAGCTTATTCTAATTAGAACAGAATAGTGTAACAATAGAGGTGGTGAGGAGGGTATTTAGAAAAGGTTGGAATATTTTTTATTGCACCAATACTTAATCCATCATTGTGGGCTCTTTCGATAGTGGGTTGGTAATATCCAAAGCTCGGACCACTTTTCTGTATTTCTGAAATTTAAGAATTTTTTTAGGAAGCCAGGGTGCAAACAAGGAGTTTTAAAATTTAATACAAAATAACTGGAGGCATGTTCTAGAGGATAGTGAGGAGTCAACTTGTGCTCAATTTGTATATGTTATTCGTTTGATAAAGGAAAGGGAAAGTGCATCAGATCGAGCTAAAAATATTCAACAATATCAAGAGGTATTGAAGGATGAGAAAGAACTCAAACAAATTTATGAATCGACCTCAAGCCCACTTTCTACTTTCATGATACTAGAAAAATGTAGAGATCTTGAAGCAAATAGAAGAAAACTACTTTATGATCAAGATAAGACTTGATATCTCAAAAGAAGGTCCCTATTGATTGAATATGGGGAACAAAATACAAAATACTTTCATAATTTCACAAATTATTGGAAGAATAGAAATACCACCTAGTATATACAAGACTACAAAGGCAACAAGGTTCAAGGATTCTCAAACTTGATAGCATTTGGAGTGGCTCATTTTTCATTTTTTTTTAAAGATTCATACCATGTGGATATGGGGAAGGTTATCACGCTTATTTCCTACTTTCATAGGTTGATTGACAATGATGAGAATCATGAGCTATTTAGGGAGGTCATGAAGTTTGAATTACTAGTCATAATATCCAATTTCAAAAGGTTTAAGAGTTTGGGGCCAGAAAGATGGATAACTTAGTTTTGTAAAGATTTCTTTGATACTCTAGGGGATGATCTTCTTAGAGTTGTGGAAGAATTTCAATAGTCTAGAAAAATGCCATGCAAAATCAACTCTATGTTCATCACCATCATTTCTAAAGTGGACTATTCCAATTCATTTGATGACTTTAGGCCGATTTCACTATGCAACTATTTATAAAAAGTTATCTCTATTCTAATTGTTTTCCATCTTAAACTTATTCTTTCCAATATAATTTCTTCTGAAAAATTTGGTTTTTTGAAGGACAATCTCATTCATGAAGCTATAGGCTCATCCTAGGAAGACTTACATACTATTAAAAACTAGAAGCAATAGGTCTCAATTTTCAAAATTGTTCTGTCAAAATCCTATGATCAGGTTTGTTGGTTATATCTGTGTTTGCTACTATTTCATATTGGATTTGAGCTACCTCTTTTAAAATGGATAATGTGGTGTGAGACCAATATTTCCTTTGTGGTTCTTATCAATGGATCAAGGTCTTCTTTCTTCATATCAACTCGAGGGATTCGTCAAGGATTCCCATTATCCCCTTATGTATTTTTATTGATAGATAATGATATCAATGGGGATATCAGTGAAGATAAGAGGTGTTACAAAAATCTAAGTCCTATGTCTTTGGGTCATGGGCCAAAATAGAAGAGTTCCCTATAATACTTCTCTCAAACTCTAATTAGGTATTTAATTAAAGGTAACTACTTGCAATAACTAACTTTCAGAAGATAGGAAAGATAACATACTTGAAACCCAATGTTTGAAGTCGATCCCACTCGAGGACTTTTGCTCCAAAACTCGTTCACAACAATCCTATTAAAATCCTACAAAAAAAGAAGCATGCAACTACAAATAGGTAGTTATCTACTAACTAACTAGATATAATTTATTCAATTTGTATGTTAGATTCAAAAACATATACAAATAATTTAATTACAGGAATGAATCAACAAAGAGAAATGAATGAGAATGATATTTATTTTATTAAAAATAGCATAGGGGTTGGTTACAACCTGTAATTGTTGTGGCACAGTCCCAGAACTAGGCTTCAAGTTCCTCCACCCAAGGCCTATGATGACAAGCACTACCTCCAAATTTGTGTGGCTTTCTTCCTCACGAGATAAGGGGAAACAAAAATCTTGAAAACAAGTGTTTTTCAGGGGGGAAAGACAATCTTAGAATCAAAGGGTAAAATGGGCTTGTAGGGCTATAAGGAAAATGTTAGCATAAGGTTGCATCTCTTTTATATCTCTTTCCTCCATCCCAAGGCTCTATTTTATACTACCTTTTGATAGTTGGAGTAATTATCAATGCACTGTAGGAGGTCGGGAACCCGTCAACGCGACCCAAAATCTCGACATTTTTTTTATCCAATTAAACATGTATGTGGGTTGCTAACTAGAAAGGTGTGTATGTACGTGAGTTTCTTTAACGAGAGTCGCATAAAGCAAGAAAAATAGGATTTTTTGAGATATTTTTTGGAAGGAAAAGGGGTATTTTTCTCTTGCAAGTAGGGAACGGGATGTAACTAACACTAATGAGTCATCATGGCCATATTGGTGTAAAATGATGTTATAACAAGAGGGTCAATAAGATACACAGGGTATTTATTGGTCAAACTGAAAGGCACACTCATTTATTATTTGTGTACAATGTGTTAATATTATGTCTTTGTGTATATTTGGAAGGTCAAGTCTTGAAGGAAATCTTGGAAAAGTTATGTGAGGCTATAGGTATGATGATTAACAACATTAAATATACACTTTACCTTTTAGAGGTGAATGAAGGAACAAGTCAAATAATTTTGGGGATATTCAATTTCTCCATAGTTGATATGAGATATGGATTTAAGTATTTTGGGTTCATGCTTAAACCTAATAATTACTTTGTTTTTTATTGGAAATGGCTCTTTTTTTAGATTGAGAAACAAATTGATTATTGGTGCAATCATTGGTTGTCCCATGGTGGTAGAATTGTATTGATAAAATATGTGCTTGAGGCCATTCCTGTTTATTGGAACCTATTGGAACTTATTCCAAAATGTGTCCTCCATCGCATTAGGAAAGTATGTTTCAATTAATTATGGAAAGGCCAAGATGAGTACTTGGGTTGTCCCTTAGAAAATTGGAAATCCATCTAAAATCCCAAGTATTGCAAGGGATGAGGTTTAAACGATGTTTGTATTTTCAAGAAGGCCTTGGCAAAGAAATCTCTTTAGGTATTCATGACTAGGGATATTCTTTGGTGAAGAATTCTAATTGAAAACTAAGTCTCCTCAGATTCTATAATGGAATGGATAAGGAATAGAAGGAAAATTACTTAAAAAATCTCTAATCAATGGAGGACTCTCACTCTTTCATTTCCAATAATTGGGTCCTACCTATCTTGGAAGGTTTATTCTGAAGAATCGATCCAAGTAGGGAAGGATGCTACTATGGGGTGTAATGTTAATGTATTTTTACCAGATGATCTAGTGGCTCAAATTCTTTCTATGGGATGATGTACAGTGAATCATATCAATGATGCATCCAATACGACTATTTGGGATTAGGGTTATCTATCTATTGTAGACCTTGCTTTGGACAAGAGATGGAATAATCATTGGTCATTCTTTACAGCTGAAATAATAAATTCTCATGTCCATTTGTATGAGAAAGAGGATGATATAGTTTGGGAATACAATAAAATTGGGGTTAGTATTCGATTAAACTTGGATATCTTTCACAACAAGAGATGGGAGACACTGTAAAATTATGGTGGTACTAGAAGTTATGGAAGATCAATGATCTTCTAAAGGATCTCCTTTTCTTTTGGTCGACGTTAAAGGGAAAGGTCCTAATGTGGGATAGATTACAACTTAGAAACAAACATGGTCCTATTCTATGTTACCTATACAAGTGTAATAATGAGACCATCAAGCATTTATTCCTCAATTTTCCTTTTAAGAGGAAAGTGTGGGATGACATAAGAAGACTATTTGGATTTCATCATTTATGAGAAAAGGGCACCTGTTATGACTACTTCCAAAAATATTTTTCTCGGCCTAAATTGAAAGTGTTAAGGGTATTTCCCATATTGATTGTGTGGGGGATCTAGCTAGCTAGGAATGCCAATATTTTAGAGGATAGAGGATATCCATCCATTAAGGTATCTCAATAGTCAATTGCACTTTCAATTAATGCAAGACTATTTCTAAGGTGAAGGAAGTTCAAATTGTTTTAGAATTGGTGGTTAAGATAGAAGTGGCTTGGAGTTTCTTTGATGGGTACTGTCAAGGCTCGGGGAATCTTTTCTTTATGTGTATCATTCTCAATTTATCTGAAACCCATTCAATATCAGTTAAATTAAACTTGGGTCGTGGTACCAATAATATAGGCAAGTTTAAGGTTTTTTTTTTTTNTACTCAAAATTTCCTTTCACATGAATGTTAATGATTTACAGGGATTTGGAGACTCTAAACTATCTATTGATTGAATGAATGGTGTGAACCAAATATTAAATTCAGAGTGTGTTCAGATGGCACATCAATTCCATGAGATCACTTCATTATTTCACCATATTAGGTTTACAAATGTATGTAGAGGTTTGAACTTTGAATGTTGATGTGGATTCTCTTTCCAAAGATTCTTTACTCTTTCCCAATGCTCATTTGTCCTTGAAGAATTCTAGACTAAAGATATGTTCTCTATGCGAGAAGTTTTATTCAATGATTTGTAAATTCGATACTTTCCAACTCTAGTTTTTTACTCTTTAAAACTAGTAGTTTTTTGGCACAAGTATTCAAAACAATTGTTTAGTTTTTTGGGGATTCAGTTCTTGGATTTTTTCAAGGTGGCGGTTGCACCTATCACAATTGGGATTTCTTCCTAACCATATTTTGTATTATGTGTTATGTCACTTAAGGATTATAGGTTTTGTTTTCTCAATAGAAGATACAATTTTTTCAGATACAATTTTTTCAAGGAGAATATATATACAATTTGATACTTTCCAGCTCTAGTTTTGTACTCTTTAAGACTAGTAGTTTTTTGGCACAAGTATTGAAAACAATTATTTAGTTTTTTTAGGATTCATTTCTTGGATTTTTTTAAGGTGACAATTGCACCTATCACATTTTGGATTTCTTCCTGACCATATTTTGTATTATGCGTTATGACACCTAAGGATTATACCTTATGTTTTCT
>ML792302.1:514835-535710 GCA_009831015.1 Picea engelmannii | reverse complement strand
TTATATATATATATATATATATATATATATATATATATATATATATATATATATATATATATATAATTCCATTCTAGTGGTAAAGGTGAATGAACAAGTAAAATACTAAAGTAAGAGATTTACCAATGTTATTATTAATCTTATATCTTTTTAACACAACACACTTGAAAATTAAAAAAAATAATGAACATTTTTAAAACAATTAAAATGAATATTCAATTAATATCAATCCTTGACATATTGAAATAAGAAGTAATAAATATTATACTATTTAAAATTTTCAAATCTAAATAATATTAAATTTAACAATTAAAAACATACAAAACATTAAATATCTTAAAACTACTAAAATAAAAAAACATAACATCTTGAAATCATATTTTTACATTCACCATGTCTTGTTTTTTTATTTGATACCATCCACATCAAATAAAGGGAGGATTTTGATCAAGTGATCCCACATAGGTGCTATGGGAATCGACTTTGTGTTTCAATGACTATCCTCCCCTTTTTCTTTTCTAATGTATGAATGTGAAAGTGTGGGGAGTGGTGATCCATGCATGAAGTATTTTCGTTACCGACACTCTACTTGTGGCACACGTGGAGTTGTGGACCACATTCTTTTGTCTCCTCATTTGCATCCCACTTTCACTCAAATGATGACGACAACAATCATCAAAATTTTGTTTATAATTTTGATTAATATTATTATTTTGTTTATAATTTTGATTAATATTATATTAATAATAATATTGATAATCCATCATGACTCTTGATTAGAATAGAATATATGATAAATGCTTTGTTAAAATAATTTTGATAACTCTCCATTATAATAGAATATATAATAAATGCCTTGTTAAAATAATTTATCAAAATTGATTGAATTAACTTACTAAACTATATATTATAACAAAATTGATTGAATTAACTTACTAGACTGTACATTAAATAATATTTATTGTTATTATATTTTTTATTTGATATTCTATAAGATCTATAAAATGTAACATACTAAATATATTTTTAAATGTTTTAATATATTTTGACATACCGTATATGGAATATGAATTGAATTATTGTTACTTTAATTGAATTATTGTTAATTGCTTACTTGTTGCATAAGGTGAGTTTGGCTGGATACATGGCAACCCACGAGAAATTTTCTAGGAGCCTAGTATGTGTAGGAATGGCAACGAGGCAAGTATGTAAAGGGATGGTAGAGAAAAATGTAAGTATCAATGCTTGGCATCACATAACACAGCCAACAGTCACAATACCTCAATGTTATCTGCAAGTGTCACCACTATGTAGAAGTGTGGACACTTGGAACAGCTGGCACATCTTGAATTATTTAGGGATTAGAACTTTTATAAGATTTATTTAAATTTTTTAATTACTATATTGCTAACTTCATAAATTTGTGTTTTCATAAGCTTTATTTAAATTTATTTATTATTATAATGATGGATTTTGGTAAATAATTATTTTAGTAGACCGAGGGCAACACATGCCCTATAACACGAGGTTCTAGCTCCAAAATGATATTCTCTATTGTTTGATCAATTATTTTTCTGCTTGGTACACCTTGTCTTTCTGCTCTTTTTTTTTGCTTGGTCTCATTGAATGGCATAGATAGTCTAAGGTCGGTGGTGCACTTTCATTAAAAATCGGTGTGAATTTTTCCAAAAACAATGCAGCTAGATATTAAGCTAACAGCACAAGTTAGCTTCCCTATGAAATTAAATGATTAGTTGACTTGTCTATTTGGAATTAAGTGAACAACGAAAAGAATAATATTTGTGTGTGCAGAGGCATAAGTAAGTTTACGTTGCTTTATGAAAACTACATAATCGTTTGCAAATTCAGATGTTTAAAACAGTTGTATAGTGAACTTTAACATTTGCATCTATTTTCTCAATGCAAGACTTAAAAAAATTGAAGAAGCAAAAGCCTCTTGGGATATATTTTGTTCCTCGTTTATGCAAATTTTGCACTGGATTTTTTGCAGTTTTAGATTGCTATGGGTTCTGTAATTAGTTTCCCTTCGTTTTGGAAGCCATGTCAAAAATGTTGAATGATGATGGTGGCAGCTTTTGAAATGTAAATTCTCATCTCTTTTTATGCAAATGGCTCATGTCATGGGGGACGTCTCACCAAGAAGTATTCGATCGATCTGATGGGTTGTGGTTAGGAATGAGAGGCGACCGACATCTACAGGTCACTGCTTATTACCTCCAAGGTTGGGGGTTTTTCATGGCATTCGAATGCCATACATCAGCATTGAGCAGAGAGGATTTTCAAGTATGTGCATTATAGTCCTTCTATTTTTGTAGTTCCATATGCATATATCTACCGCTTGATTCAAGTCAATTCATGGTTTCAAATTACTTCTGAGAATGTACACATACTTATGATCACACTAACAAGTGTGATGATTGCTTCTGATCTGATCACAATGTTGCTATACTTCTACTCGTCTTCTGCCAACGGATGCTTTCAAGTTCTTGTTATTTCTGTTTCCTCATTGTTTATATATAAAAACTTTTCGGCATGGACATCGTCACTGCAGTGACACTTGTTTATAATGCTACTTTTCACAATGAGTATCTTGATGTTCATATTGTTGTTGCAATATTTATACATTTCAAAAATAGTTATTTTTACCCCTTGAGTTTCAATTCACCAGAATGCTGTGAGTCCAGATAACTTTGGGCGTTCACCAACCGCAACACCAGCCACTTTGCGAAGCTGTGCTAGTATATAATATTATTGGTGAATGATGTAACATAAAAATATATTTTTCTTCTTATTTAAGTGCTCCAATGAGAGGTGTCTTTTTAAATTTAAATACATTAAGAATTCTTTCTTACATCTAGCATAAAAATATTTTTTCCGGCTATTAAATTTCTTCAATGGAAGTTGTCTTGTTTAATTTAAATGTATTAATTTTTTTTCATAAAACATTCTTATAAATATTATTTTTTAAATATAATGAATATTTTGATTTATAATAGTTGTTTATTCATAGGTTCAAATCCAAAGTGGGGTAGGGTATGTATACCTCCATAAACTTTAGAGTCAAATAGTTGAGTAGAGGAAGTCCCTTGTCCCACAAACAAGGGGTCTCATAGTATTTATCCTAACCAGTACTCTAATATTCATACGTTCTTAACAAATTTTCGTTACAATTTCTGTACAAGGTCTGTTGAAATCCTTGGTGCAAATTCGGTTCCGAGTGACCGTCATTATTAGGTATTGTGACTTGCATTTTGGTGCTTACCCATGTAGGTTAAAAAAAATATAATTGTTGAGAGCATCAAAGTGATTTAAGTGGTAATGCTGAGTTTGGATTCCATGCTACCAAGATTAGGTGGTGTTGTATATTTCCCTACTAAAACAACTACGAGCTCATTGTTCATTCCCTAATAAAAACATTATCCAAGATACAATTTCTAATATCATTTTTTATATATGTTTTGAACTAGTTATTGGAACGACCAACTCTTATATATAAATTTCTTTTAAATAGTTGGAATTAAATACATTTCCCTTCTTGTTCTCATCGTTGGGTCAATGGTTTCATTTGATATAAGGGTTTATAAGTACTACTTCATTTTTTTTCCTTAAGCATAGTTGACATGGTCGATGGATTCATGGGGTCTCTCTTAAACGATTACCATAATATTATCATGATATTTCTTAAGATGACACTCAGATTATAATATCTCATTTCATTGTTTAAAACCACAATTTTTCTGTAATCGTTTTCTCTTTTTATTGTGTGTCTCTACACCATCTTTTGTATTGAAATGGTTTATGATCGTGAAGTTGCACGCATCATTTTTCTTCTGTTTTAGTCTTTGGACTAAAGTATATTTATTTTTGAAGTAGTATATATTTTCTACTATGCAAACAAAGTTTTTTTTAAAATCGTTGTTTTTTTTAATGACAAATAATATTCTGTGTAAATCAAAGGTAAATAAGAAAAATATTCCTCGTAAATATAAGGTAAATAGATGGATTTTCTTCTCTTTCTAGCTGCAATATAAACAAATTTCCTACTACTCTGGTAAATTATTAAACATGAAAGATTACATTCTACAGGCATGCTTATTATATTCTTGTTATCATCATTTAAATAGATAGAACACAGATACATGCATGCCCATTATTTTCTTGTTGCCAATATTTAAATAAATAGAACACATGAATATGTTTGTTTTTAACTAGTAATGTAACTATTGCAAACACATTATATTGTAATATTTTACATTCATTAGCAAAGAAAACAAAAGAAGAAAACATAGATGAGACTACTTTAGTAATTGGAAACTAACTAAGTAGAGAACTAGTTCCTCTCAACCATAGACATGAACAGTCAAAGTTACCTGTCCTTGTCACCCCCGAGCCTAAATTTTAATTCCATGGGGACTAAAAATTGTATCACCATTCCCATATTCATTGAGTTTTGTTCTTCACAGAACCACCAAGCTCATTTCTTCACAAGTACTCAACAATTTCCTTCCTCATGACATACTTGTATTTAATAGCTTTCCTATGTATTTTCAAGTTGGCCTCATCTCTAACCCAAGGGAATATTCTTGGCCTATTTTTGTGCTAGCTTGTTTCCTCACACCCCACACCTTTGGGAGTAGGGTTCCACTTGTCCCATGGATTACAATTCATTATGGTGCTTGTTATCATGTTCACTCATCCATGGAATAATGATTTATTGTTTGTAAATGGATTCTCTAATCAATTTGTTTCTTGTTTATTAAATAAATGAAAAATTAAAGTTACAAAAATATTTCTCATCAATGTTTATGATGACATAGTTCCACATAAGTATTTTCCAATAAGGATCACAATATCAACTTACACAAAGTAGGAAGAAATTAAATGTTTAAGCTAAAAATTGAGAGCCATTACATCATCTCCCCCTTGAATTGAACACCATCCTAGGTGTTCCAATATGAGCATATTAGCTCCAGAACATAGATGGGTAAGCCTTTCTAATGGATTCCTCCATATCGCAAGTAGCATCCTTGTGACTAAAGTGCCTCCACTGCACTTTAACATGGGTGATGGATCGGTTCTGTAACATAATTTCCTTCCTGTCAATAATACATAGTGGCTCCACCTGAAACTCGCCTTTGGGTTCCACCTGAATCACATTCCAATTTACAACATGTGTTATATCATGTACATACTTCATTAGTAATGAAACATGAAATACATTGTGAACTTTTATGCCGGATGGAAATGAAAGTTAGTAGGCCATTGGCCCTACCCTGGTGAGCACTTGAAATGGCCCGCAAAACCTTGATGCCAATTTGGTAAATTTCCCAATTTTAGTGCACTGTTCTTGGGTCTGACTTTAAGATAAGCATGATCCCCAATCTTAAAATTTTCATGTGTTCTTTTCAAATTTTCAAATCTCTTTTTTGTGTCATGTTCAATTTTCAATTTTTTTCTTTTTTTTATTCTTTTTGTACAATTGTTTCCATTTCTTTTAACATATCTAGGCCCAATATAGGCCTGTAAACCAGGTTGTCCCAACTAATGGGTATTCGACATTTTCTGCTCTACATTACTTCAAAGGGTCTCATCTTTAAGGAGGTCTGATAACCAACATTGTATGAAAACTAAACCAAGTGGAGTACTCTTCCCACTTTGTGGGAAAGTTGTAATGTAGCCAAATCAACAAAACCAAAAAAAATTGTTCTATTCTCTTATATGAACCATACCCATTGTATAGGTACCTCTAAATTTTCCCTCTTTAGATGATTCAAAAGTTTTGATACCAAATAATTAATAAAGAAACGTGAAAGAACCACATGAAATAATCAATATTATTGATAACTATAAGCTAAAATATTAGCATGCCATGCACAACAATAACCAACAAGCAGACATAGCATAAACACAACATATTTCATAGATAATAATAATACACAACAGAAATAAATATACAACAAAGAAAACCATGACATAAAGCACCTATATTTGATTAAACCAATCATTAATTACTTCCAGACCAAGGACGTTCCCCCTAACCTTAGAAATTATTGTTCCAAGTATCAACAATACGTCACCCCTGAGCCAACGATATGAATCCACAAAGATGGGTCTCAGACTATCACTTATCTTCCCAAACCAATCAACATTCAAGATCTCATAGGTTTCTCAACAAAAAACAAATCTATTTTACCGACTCTCTTTCCCCTTAGCCTACGCCACCCAAAGAAAGTGAACCCCCTTCAATTCCACACAACCCCTCAAGTTTCCCACCTCTTTCCAAGGATCCAGTGCTTCTGATCAGGAAATCTCAATGCTGGAAAATCTTAGGATTCTCAACATTGGACAATTCTCTCTCAAATACCACTATTATTATTCCCATAGGCATCCATTCCCTCATTGAATGATCAATAATTAATTACAGTCGACCAACCATGGTTTCTTTCCTTCAAAAAATATCTTTTCCTTCCCCATGCATAACCAAGAATGAGCATAAGAGTGAATTATAGAGAAATAGTTCCAAAAATGAATTTTGGTTCATAATGAAAATGTCCAACCCCCAAGACAATAAAGAACAAGGATTAAATATCAAAAGAATGACATGGACTTCCCCCAAGAAGCTCATGTAACTCCCTCCTCTCCAAAATTTCAAGGTGGGTAAAATAAAAATGGTTTAAAAGTGTAAAGTATTAGCCCCCTTATCATTCCCCCTCTTTCATGGAGTTATAGTCCCTTATAATTATTTTCCTTGTCAGTCTAGTAGCCAGCGATGCATTTTATTATTAATAATGATCAATGTATTACATTTCCTAGGCACTATGGCCTATCTCAATTGTTTAGGCACTCTGACCTGTCATCAAATAAAAAAAATACATTAATAATCTCAGGATTCAAAACCAAGGTAATACATTCCCCTCCCCCTTATTTTCTCATTGTCCTTGGTGCATATACAAAATAAAAAAAACAAATTTCAAAATTATTTAAAACATCATGGGTACTCTGCCTGCATGACATCTTCATTCTCCCAAGTATCATCTTCAGGATAGTAGAAGGTCCACTGAACTTCTACCAACTCTATGACTCGATTCCAAAGCACTTTTACTTTTCTGTCCAATATGCGCACTAGCTAGACCTGAAAGTATCCATTTGGCTCCATCTGAATCAAATACCAATCAATAACATGGTAAGGATCATGTACATATTATTTTAACAAAGATACATGAAATACATTATGCACACTCATGGAAGAAAGAAATGCAATCATGTATGCAACTATCCCTATTCTGTCTAATATCTCAAATGGACCACAAAATATGGCTTCTAGCTTTGTACAATTGCATAAATTCAATGAGATATTCATGGGCTTCGCTTTCAAAAGAACATTCTCTCCCACTTTAAATTCTCCAGATGTTATGTTATTATCTACATAAATCTTTTGTCTATCTTTTTACGCCTTCAAATTTTGATTAATTCTAACCATCTGACCTTCTGTATCCTTGAGCAATTATGGCCCAAGTACTACTCTATCTACTGGGTTGTCCCAACTCACTATAGTATTGTGTTTTCTACCATACAAAGCTTCAAATAGGGTTATCTTTAATGAGTCTTGATACCCATTAGTGTAGGAAAACTCACCAATATGTAAGTAATCTTCCCACTTAGATGACTTATCCATCACATACATTCTTAACTTGTCTTCAATCACTTGGTTTTCTCTCCCTTTCTACCCATGTGACTATGGATGGTATGATGTGATAAAGTTCATATTTATACCAAATCATTTAAATAATACCCTATAGAAATTTAAAGTAACATTGTATCTCAATCTGAGACAACTGTCTTAAAGATGCCATGCAACCCAGCAATCTCCCTCATGTAAAATTACGCAATATTAGTTGTTGTAAGCGTCATTTTTACAGGGATAAAATGTGCAGCCTTGGTCAATTTATCCACAACTACCATTATTGAATCATTTTTCCTTTCTATCATAGGCAACTTAGTGGTAAAATCGATGGTTAGCACTTCCCATTTATTCTCTGGAATTGGTAATGGTTCTAGTAAACCCATTGGGTGTCTATGTTCATCTTTCACTCTCTGACATTCCATGCATCTATCAATGTAATCAACAACATCCTTCTTCATTCCAGGCCAAAATAATTGGCTTCTTACTGCTGCAGTTGTTTTATGGTAATCGAGATGTTTGGAATATGGAACATTATGTTTTTTATTTAATACCAAATTCCTATGTTATCCAGAACTAGGAACATAAATTATATTTGTATGCATAAGAAATCCATCCTCTTTAATCTCATACCCTTTGAATTTTTGTTTTACATTATCTTTTTGTAAACTCTCTTTTACCCGTATTAATGTTGGTATAAAATGACAACATTTAATATTATGTTCTTTAAATATGATTGATTCATACTAATGGTTGTAGCATGCATGAGATGTACTATTTTGTTGAGTGCATCAACAACTTTGTTTTCCTTTCCTTTGATATGTTTGATGTCAAAATCATATTCACTTAAAAATTCCATCCATATAGTCTTCCTTTAATTTAAAATTGGTTGCTCAAAAATATATTTTAGACCATTGTGGTATGTTCTTAATTCAAATTTATTCCCCATTAAATAATTCTTGCACATCTTCAATTCATGAACTATGCCAACAAGCTCCAAATCATGTCTGGCATAATTTGCCTCATGCTATTTAATCTTTTTGGACTCATAATTAATGAAATATCCATTTTGAGTGAGGAATCCACTAATTCCTTCCTTTCATGCATTTGTACATTCCACCAAATTCTTATTTGGGTCCGCAATCTTTAAAATAGGTGCACTAGTAAGTAAGTAATTCTGTCAACAGATTAAAATTCTCTTCATACTTTGTTGTCCATTCAAATTTGATTCCATTATTTTGTAAAGAAGTGATGGGATGACCTATCTTAGATAACCCTTATATAAACCTCTTGTAGTATTTGGATAATTCCATAAAATATCTGACCATGAAACATTCATGGGTGTTGGCCATCATCTAATTGCTTCAATTCTTCTCTGTATCCATTGTTATGTCTTGTTCTGAAATAATGTTCCCCAAATAATGGATCTTTTCTTGGTAAAAGTATAACTTAATAAGCTTGGCATAAAGTTTATTTTCCATCAACACTTGCAATACCAACCTCAAGTGGCGTTCGTGTTCTTTTTATGATCATCCAGAAACATAATGAAAATATTATCCAAATAATTTTTGAATATTGCATTCATTAAGCACATAAAGATAGTTGGTGCAATGTTTATTCCAAATGGAACCACTACAAATTCATAATGTCGACACCTAGTTCTGAAGGTTGTCTTATTGATGTCTTATTCCTTTATTATTACCTAGTGGTATCTGGATCTTAAGTCTATCTTTAAAAATATCTTTTCTCCTCTTAGTTGATCAAAGAGGTCATCAATTTTGGGTAGAGGATGTTTTTTCTTCATAGTGGTTTTATTCATGTGTCTAAATTCAATACACAACCTCAATGTTCTATCCCCCTTTTTAACAAAGAGTACTAGTGCTCCCCAAGGTGAAACACTTGGGCGTATGCACCATTTCTCCATCAATTCCTCTAGCTGCATTTGTAATTATTTTAATTCTGGTTTATTCATTCTGCAATGTGTATTTGATATTGGGGTAGCTAGTGGTACTAAATCAATAGATGATTCTATGTACCTCTTTGGTGGTAATCCTAGTATTTCTTGGAATACATCTTCAAACTACTGCAATACAAAAACATCTTCAATGCTTGGCCCGTTTTTTTTTTGGTTCCTCCACGTGAGATGCATACAATTGAAAACCTCTTATAAAAAATCTCTTCAGTTGTGAGGATGAAATATCCCTTATAGAAATGGGTCTTGGAATTCCTTTCACAATGTTCCGTTTTCCTTTTTCATCAAGATATGTAAATGTCTTACTATGAAAATCTAGGAAAACATGATGCTTGTCCAACCAATCCACTCCAATTATGATATCATAAGATCCTAATGGGATGATATTCATATAAAAAAATCTACTTAATCCATTCATATTTATTGGAAAACCTCTAACAGTCTTATTCATCCTTATTTTGGTAGTGGTTATCTGAACCAACGTGGATTTTTCAAGCTTACCTGTCTCCAAATGTAATTTTCCCACTATTTTAGGATCAATGTAACAATGGATTGATTTTGAATCAATTAAATAGAAACATGATGATTAATGACCTTAACTTCCACTTCGATCATATTGTATTGGTATTTCGCTTGTTGATCTTATAAGGTTGCATATATTCTTCAAATAATTATGCCCATGTCTTCTACTGTTGTATCCTCTTGGATGTTGTGCATGGTCTTCATTTTGTCTTCTCGGTGAGGGAAATTCTTGTACATGTGATCTTCTTTGCATCCCCAACATTTGATTGGTGTTCTTCCTCTTTTCCCCAAGGAGTCTTCTCTCTTGGATTCATTCTTAGTGGAATAATCTTGATGATTTTTATTAGGGTTATTTATGTTGAAAGGAGGTTTAAATCTTTTCCTTCTCTGATTATATTTCTCCTTCTTCTTATCCCTCCAAAACTTCTGCAAAAAGTCTCTACCCTTTCCTTTCTCATGGTCTCTGTCAAATGTTTGGCTCATCATATTGAATATTATATTTATAAATGATCCACTCAATAACCTTTGTGTCTTTACCTTCTCATCCTTGATAAACCCCACATACTTAATAAATCCCAAGAATTTATTTTCATATTCTGCCATGATCATGCTTCCCAATTGGAGTTAAAATAATTATTGCATCTTCTTGTCAGAGAGGTTCTCAGAAAGGTACTCCTTCTAAAAATATCTCTTGAATTTATTCCAAGTCATCCCATTCTCATTAATGTGATTCACTTGTTTCAACTGATCCCACCACATTAGAGATTTTCCATGCAAATATTAGGTGTAAATTTTTGCTTCTAAGTTAGATGAGTAGTTGCACAATTGAAAATAATTTCTGATTCCAAGAAACCAGGCTTCAAAATCATCTTCCCTTTATATTTCACCATCAAAAGATGGTGGGTTAAACTTCCTCAACTATCCTTGCAAACTATCCAATTCATGTCTTCTTCTTTGGTGCCTAACACGATACACTTTTGGATTTCTTATGGAGTCTTCAGATGCATAAAATTTCCTTGTTGAGTAAGGAGGTGAGTGATGGCTATGATTTATGGTAGCACTTCTCAAATGAGTATCTCTTATATAGTTACCTCTTCTTTCATGATATCTTCCCTCTTCCTCCTGTCTTGAGTCTGATCTGTTCTTTACTTGCCTATGCAACTGATTTAGGCTTTGCATCATCTGAGCATTTATTTGTTTTTGTTTTCTCATAAACATCTCATTGTCTGATTTTTAGCTCTTCACTTCTATTTCTAGGCTTCTCACAGTCTCTATTAATTTTTCTGGCTCTTTCCTGCTCATGTGCCCATTTGATTCTACCTCTGCATTACTAACACTGATATTTTGACTTCTGGCTTTGTTATCATGACTGAAGTCTCCCTCTCCTTCTTCCATGTCCCAAATATGCATTCTTGTATTGAATTTATAGGTTTATATCCTTTAATTCTTCAAAATGTGCAAGCAACTATTTTCATTAGAATTATGCATATTATAAAAAAATTGTCAATTAATGCTACATGTCCTTTTTCTGCTCAATTAATGAAGAATTAAATCCTAGTTATCCAAATTATAATAATTCCAAGTTATTCTCCTCTAAATCACATTTCAAATCGCTATCCATGTGTCTCAATTCTATCTCTGAGATGAAAGTTATGACTTCTTGAAAAATCCACTTTCACCCCATTTGTGCATTTTTTCCACTGGTGCAATTGTATTGAAAGGACAAATTATGTCAGCTACAAAGGAAATTATGTAAGGAATTACATAAAATTATGTATGAGACATAGATAAAAGTAATGAAAAGGAATTAGAAACAACTCCTATATTTTCAATCTGATGCTCTAGTCGAAAACTACAACAATCTGGAATCTACAAGTTTTGTCCTTTTTACAATTTATTTCAGACTTACAATTCTTAGAAAAACTAGTTATCTCTCAATTCAAACACTTCTGGAAATATTTCCCTAAACCAAATTTGTTAGTCTTGATGAGTATGTAAAATGTCGAATAAATAATTTTTTCTAGTTTTGTGATCTAGGGTCACTTTTCCTCCTAAAATCTAAAAAATCCCCAAAAAGTGGCTTGGAATAGTGGATTTTGGCCTACTTCAACATCCCCATTCCAATACCCTATGAATTTATTCAGTTCCTTCGTGGGTTATTTCCATGTCTTCTTTCAAGACTCTACCCAAGATTTTCACCTTAATAAGGATGTCTACCAATGATGTGGACCCAGATATTTAAAAAACATCATTTTTCAATTTGTGACAAATCCAAGCAGAAATGAAAAGTGTCCTTCTTTGGCACTTTTGTATATCACTTTTTGGTGGAAAAAATCCAAAAGTTATGGCCAACATAAGAAAATGGCTCTAGACTTTTGTTTTACATTGATGGATAGTCTTGCCTTTGTGACGATCTGTTGATGTGGTTGTGACATGGAAAATTATGTGGCATCAGGCCACCAACCATTAGGAGAAATGCATCCCCTTCTCCTCGTTGATATTTTTTTGATCCTAACCCAGTCCGATCTACCGACGCATGGGCCCATCAACACATCGGCCTACCAAGCCTTCGACTCAACACAAAATCACGATCTACTTCCCTGTCGACTCCGACCTGATATGGTATATCGACATACCATGGCACCGACCTACCAGTGCACTAATTCCCTCGACTCTTCCACTCTCATGCACTTCTTAACATTCTTCCAGTATTTGATATTCTAGGGATCGTCCCACTGGCCTATTGGGACACCGAGATTCTTCATTCATGATTGCATCCAACGACCCTAGTATGATATGGTACATCGACCCATCGACCCACCGAGTTACTATATTCAACTTCAATATACACAAACACTCCAGTCCCGGCCTGGTCCATCAACCCACTGGGGCACCGAGGAATTAGCCCATCAAGTTCCAACTCTATCCAACTCCCATTTAGTTGACCCCAATCAGGTGAACATGCTTTTTGCATGGGTCTCAACCACTAAAATTTACATCATGTGCAAAATATGCAAGGTTCTATGGCTTCCTTATCACACACAAGTAATGTAAGGATTCATTTTTCTTATAAATCATTCAAACAAACCTTTCCTAGTTCATGTGGGATAATGCGAAGTAACTCCATCACATATTTAGCATTGGAGAACCAAGTAAGGGTGATATCGATGATCAATGAAGTTGTCGATTGTTTTTCCATTCATGGCTTCCTTCGAACGTGGGATTCGAGCATAGCCTGGCACTATATGACTCTCTACAATCTTATCTCACTTAGGCATATGGACAAATATTTTATGCTCTTCCTCTATTCCCCACATTTAACACAGACAACAATAAAACCATTGCGCTTAAGAAACATCAGATCCAATCTCTAACTTCCCATCTAAAACATGAACCAGTTTACCCATTCCAAGAGCCATTAAATAATTCAAAGAAAGACTTCAAGAATTTTTTCTCTATCATGTAGCAAGCCCCTTCAAAGTCCTAGTGTTGCAACCTGCAACTCCGATACCACTCTATAACGTACTCATATTGACAAAGCCAAAATGATTTGTTCTATGCTCTAATCTGAATCGTACCCACTACCTAGGTACCTTTAAATTCTCCGTCTTGGGATGATTCAGAAGTTCTGATACCAAATAATTAATAAAGAAACATGAAAGATGCACATGTAATCATCAATATTCTTGATAAATCTAAACTAAAATATTAACATGCCATGCACAACAATAATCAACAAGAAGGCATAGCATAAACACATCATATCTTAGAGATAATAATAATACACAAGAGAAATAAATATAGAGAAAAGAAAACCATGACAGAGAGCACTTATCTTTTATTAAACTAATCACCTATTGGTAGCATACCAAGAACGTTCCACCCAACCTTATACATTATTGTTCCAAGTCTCAACAATAGGCCACCCCTGAGCCATGGCTATGAATCCACAAGGACAGGTCTCATAATATCACTCAACTTCCCAAACTAGTCAACATTCAAGATCTCATAGGTTTCTCAACAAACAAGAAATTTGGTTTACTAGATCTCTTTCCCCTCAACCTACACCATTGAAAGAAAGTGAACATTATTCACTTCCATGCAGTCCCTCATGATGACCACCTCTTTCCATGGCTCCGGTGCTTCTAATTAGTAAATATCAATGCTCGAAACTCTCAGGATTCTCAACTATGTATAGTTCTCTCTCAACTACCATTATTCTCGTGCCCATAGGCATCCATTCCCTCCTGAAATGATCATTAATTCATTACAGTATGTAAACCATTATTTCTTGCCTTTAGTAAATTGTTTTCCCTTCCAAATGCATAATCACGAATGAGCAGAAGAATGAATTAGAGAGGAATAACTCCCAAAATGGATTTTGGTTCATAATGAAAATGGATAATCCCCAAGACAATCAAAAACATGGATTAAATATCAAAATCATGATGTGGGTTTCCCCTAAGAAGCTCATGTAACTCCCGCCTTCTCTCCAAAATTCCAAGGTGGGTAAAATAAAAATAATTTAAAAGTGTAAGAGCTTATCCCCCTCTTTCATGAAATCATAGCCCCCTATAACTGTTTTCCTTGTCCGACTAGCAACCATTGATGCATTTTATTATTAATAATGGGCAATGTCTTACATTTCCTAGGAACTTTGAGCTCTTTCGATTTTTTATGCAATCTGACCTTTCATTAAATAAACAAAATACGTTGATAATCTGGGGACTCAAAAATGGGGTAGCTCTTTTGTCTGTCTTGTGCAATTTTCAAGTTTTGTTTTGCTTTCTATACAAACACTTCCGTTTCTTTTAACATATCTAGAACCAAGATAAGCATTTCAACTACGTTTTCCTAGCTAACGGGTGTTCAACATTTTCTACTCTACATTACTTCAAAGGGACTCACCTTTAAGGAGGTTTGATAAGAATTATTGTATGAAAACTCAACCAAGTTGAGGTACTATTCCCACTTTATGGGACGGTCCATCACATACATTTGCAACATATCCTCTAAAATTCAATTAGTCCTTTCAATTCGACCATCATTTTGAGAATGATATGTTGTACTAAAGTTTAATTGAGTATCCAAACCACTGAACAAATCCTTCCATAAATTCAAGGTGAATTTCATGTCCCAATATGAAATTATAGTCTTTGGTATACCATGCATCCTAAAGAATTCTTTCATGAATTTTTTGCAATGTTTATCACCTTATGATTTGATTTCACTAGAATGAAGTGTGCATCTTTAGTAAGTTTGTCCACTACTACCATAATAGAGTCATTTTGTTTCTTAGTTTTAGGTAGTCCTGTAATAAAATCCATGTTGATTACTTCCCATTTCCACTCAGGAATGGGTATTGGCTGCAATAATCCATTTGGGTGATGATGTTCAACTTTAACTTGTTGACACTCAAGACACCTAGCAAGATATTTAGTCACTTTAGTTTTCATTCTAGGATAGAGATATTCTTTTTTTAAGGTTGTTATAGTATTTTGGTTTCTTGGGTGACCTAAGTAAGGTTTCTTATGTACTTCATCCAATATTAAGTTTTTCAAATATGCACTATTTGGAATGTAAATTATGTCTTTATAAAATCCTAATCCATCTTCATTACAAATGAATTTTGGTTCTTCTTCACCCAAATCATCATTCTATAATTTTTCTCATAATTTTTTATAGATTTCATCATTTAATGCTACTGATTTTATTTTCTATTTTAAATCGGTTTGCAAATTACTACTGTAAAATGAATTAAATTTTTTGTTGATGTGTTTGGTATTTTATTCTCTTTTCCCTTAATGTTTTTTTATATCGAAATCATAATCACTTAGGAAAGATATACATCTTGTTTGTCTTTCATTCAAGTTTTGTTGGTCGAAAAAGTATTTCAGACAAATATTATCTTTTTCCAACATAAATTTCCTACCCAATAAGTAGTGTTGCCACATCTTTAAGGCATTCATAATGGAAATTAGTTCTAGATCATGCATTGCATCATTATTTTCATGATCCTTTATTTTATGTGACTCATAACAAATCACATGATCATCCTATATCAATACTCCTCCTAACCCTTCTTTTGAGGCATTAATACAAACCAGAAAATCTTTATTTGGATCTGTGATCTTCAAAATATGTGTCATGGTTAATAATTGTTTCATGTGTTCAAATATATCTTGGCATTTTTATGTCCATTTAAATATGGTTCCTTCCTTTTTCAATGAAGTTATTGGATAAACAAGTTTGGAGAACCCTTCTATGAATCTACAGTAATAACATGTGATGCCCATGAAAGATCAAACATCGAACACATCCTTTGGTACTAGCCAATATAGGATGGATTTGACCTTTTCTGGGTCAAATAAGATTCCTTCTCCAGAAATCACATTTCCCAAATATTATACCTTCTCTTGGTAAAATTCACATTTACTGAACTTTGCATAATTTTGGTGCTCACCAAGGGTCTATAAGACTATCCTCAAGTGTTATTCATGTTCCTCTTTTGTTTTTTAATAGATGAATATATCATATATAAACACGATCACAAATGTTTCTAGATACTTTCTAAACACACTATTCATTAAGAACATAAATGTAGCAGGGGCGTTCATTAAACCAAAAGGTACCACTACGAATTCTTAATGCCCATATCTAGTTCTGGACACTGTTTTATGAATGTCTTCCTCTTTGATTATAATATGGTGATATCTTGACCACAAATATATCTTAGAGAAAATATTATCTCCTCCAAATTGATCCAACAAGCCATCAATGCAGGGAAAATGATATTTTTTTTAATAGTCATTTTGTTAAGTTCGTAAGTAGTCAATACATAATCGGAAGGTTCCATCTTTATTTTTGACAAACAAAATTGGTGTTCCCCACAGAGACACATTGGGCCTGATATACTATTTTTCTAATATTTCTTGAAGTTGAAGCTTAAGTTTTGTCAATTATGGAGTACTCATTCGGTAAGGGGCCTTAGACACTAGTGTAGATTCAGGTACTATGAACTCAATGTCTTGAGTAGGAGGTAATCTAGGAATTTCCTATGGAAGCACGTCCTGAAACTCTTTCATTAGTGGATCATTAGATAAAAAAAAATTATTCATTTCTCCAATATTATCGGATACGTGAACAACATAAATATCATAGCGTTTCCTTTCATTCCTTTTTAATTGTAAAGAGGATATCTGTCATATTGACACTCCCTGCGATATTCCTTTCACTATTCTCTTTTTGCCAAAATCATTTATACAACTAATGGTCTTGTCACAATAGTTTACAAGAGATGAATGTTTCTCCAACCAATACATGCCTATGAGCATATCATAAGGTCCTAATGGTAAAATATTTAGATCTAACTTAGTGTCCATTCCATCCATATTCACTACAATGTCTTTTACCATTTCAACAACTTTCCTTTTTGTTCTTGTAGCTAATTGAACTAGCCATGATTTCTTATGTTTGAATTTCTCTAACTTATAACTTTCTACCACTATAGGTGAAATGTAACATATACTTGAACCAAGGTCTATTAATATAGATACAATTTTTTTTATTTAACATACCTTTTATCTCCACCATGGAAGATTGGTGATCGACTTGCCGATTTTCCAAGGCAACATTGATTTTGTGTTTTCTTCGAGCAATATCATTTACTGTTGTCGCTTCCTGAACATTGTGTACTTATTGATTCTTATGATTATTTAGTAGACAGTTCTATTGTAGATCAGGTCCTTTACAACCCCAACAATGAAGAGGCTCCCTAACTGTCTCACTAATTGTTTTATTTGTAAAATCGATAGGTTTATTGTTTTTCTAAACCGATACACTTTTTTTTCCAACAAATATATTATTCCTAACTGATTCACTATGTGATGGTTGTCGAGGATGTTTAAAATTTTTCTTCTTCAGATCAAACTTGTCCTTATTTTTTTGTTGCCACGACTTTTCATTTTCATTTCCTTATTTAAATTGGGTAAAACATTGTTTGACATGTCTTATGGCTTCATCCATGGTATTTGGATTAAGGAATTCAATTTCATATTTATACACTTGAGTAAAACAACTCATGAACCTCTGTACTTTTTCCTTCTCCTCCCTAAGGTTCAATAAATATCTCATAATATTCACAAATTTAGTCACAAAGTATTCAATGGACAATTGTCCCAGCTTAAGGTCATGGAACTCTTTGGATTTCTCATCGTAATGTTGTTCTGTTAAGTATTTATATTTAAAATATTTCTTGACCATTTTCTAGTTTAGCTCATTGTTCCTGATCTTATTAATCGTTTTTGTTTCCTTCCACCAAATAACAACTTTTCTATTCAATTGATACACACCTAATCTAGCCTTCAAGTTTATGGCATAGTTCTAAATTTGAAAGTATTTACTCATGTTCAGAAGCCAAGATTCTGCTCCTTCCTTAGACTCACCATTAAATATGGGTGGTTTGATTTTCTTAAACTCCCCAAGAAATTCTTCCTCGTGCCATTTTCTTTTCTTTGTTTTAGGTATAATTCTCTGCAATGTGTTGATGTCCGAATTATCCTCTCTATTTTGTCCGTTTAAAAATTATGTGTTATCATTGTTCACTTGATAATCCTTACGTTTATGTGATTCTTCGTTAGAAAATTCTTTTTTTGGAATTACTGGATGTCTGCCCTATCTTTCTTTGTTGCTTCATCTTAGTCATATTTTTAAAAAGAATTATAGTTAACTCTTCTTGTTCTTTACTTGCCTTAAGTACTCTTTCTTCTTGTATACTTTCCAGATATGATTTTAGACTACGCATGGTTTCTAATAGTCCTATAGAAATGTATTGAGACTGATCACTATTCAGTTCTACATACATCCAGGGTTCACTTTGAGTTGATATACCAGGTTCTTCAGCCATGATAATTTGTTGTTGATTTTGATATGTGAAAAGCACAACGACGTTAACTTTTTTTCTTATGATATATATATATATATATATATATTTTGTTTTCTCTAAGCCCATAGTGTTTCAACCATGCTCTGATACCATTTGTAATGATTCTTCTTTCTATCCATTTTTTTCTTTAAATTCCATCGACAAACTTGTAGTTCTACTATTATAATTAGCATTTTTCTTGTATAGATTTGATTAAATGTTTAATTCATACGATTGTTTGATATTCTTATCTAATTTTCATAGTGTTTCCATGACAGGATGAAGAATCATTGGTGCTCAATACCATATGTCAAACCATATGTCATTTCTTCCATCATATTGATCGTAAACATTACATGAGTCTTTTCTTCTTCTACTTTATTAAGTTTAAATAGCATGTTGTAATTCATACCTATTTGCGATTTTATATATCCAAATCTACATAAACATAGAAACAAGCTATAACCATAAAGGTTTGAAGAAGTCTCGTATTGTTTATAGGTAAGTTTTCATTTCCCATTATTGAAACTTCTATTATATTATCACTCATGAAAACTATAATTCTTTTGTTATGACCCTATGATCATGTAATAAATCATCCAATAATAAAAATTATGTCCACTTTGAAAATGATTCTCAACCCATTACCCTAAGTAGAAATACATATATTGTAATCAATATTATTGTAATACCTCGGTTATAGCGATATAATTGGAGTAACTCCACAGTTCTTATTTTAATAAAGTTTAAACCACCCTAGAATTAGGGCTTGGGGCCTCCAAAAATATCAAAACAAGGGTTCTATTTGAATAGTTGTTTCCTAGAAAGAACGCACACCCATCACATCGTATATTAAGTACTTGAGTTAACACATACTTATTTAATGTGTAACTCTGATTAGACCCAGATTTATACTATATCCAAATGAATGGTTATCCATGAGGCAAGGTCCTCATAGGCTAGGTCTTGTTGCCATTTATAATCTCTTTCAGTACTAACCAATACTCTAATATTTACTGTGGCGTGGTATACGATTTCATCCCTAATTCATTATTCTAATGCTATCGAGGGGTGAGTGTTAGAGATATTTTCTCTTCTCTACTAATCGTAGGATTTTGATACTTATCTTTTGTGTTTACAGATCTCTTTCAAACAAGGTAACATTTTCCAAGGTAATGTGGGTGATAGCTCCCTTTATTTATACAATTGAGTATATTAGACTCATGTTTGGTTTTTCTACTCGAAAACTAATTTTGTTTTTTTTTGCACACAGAATTGCACTGCCTCTAGGAACAAATAATTTTCCTATCAGTATGTTTTTTCGTCGCTCCAGATCTAAGGTAAGGAATGACTTTGTTTACCATAAGTAGTTTAAGTTTTTTTCTTACATAATATTCATACGTTCTTAAAAAGTTTTGGTTATGACTTTTCTAGATGGTCTGTTGAAACTCTTGGTGTGAATTCGGTTCCGAGTGACTTTAGTTACTAGGTACCATGACTTGCATTCTATTGCTTACCCATGTAGGTTAAATAATGTATCATTGCTGAGAGAATCAACGTGAGTTAAGTGGTAATGATGAGTTTGGATGTCGTGCTACATAGGTTACGTGGCATTGTATATTTACCTATTGAAACATGCACGAGCTCATTGTTTATCCTTTGATAAAAAAATATAGCCAAGATACAATTTGTAATATATATATATATATATATATATATATATATATATATATATATATATATATATATATATATT
>ML792302.1:499407-514205 GCA_009831015.1 Picea engelmannii | reverse complement strand
CGCTCTCTTGGTTGGATCAATGGTTTCATTTGATATAAGGGTTTATAAATACTTCATTGTTTTTTCCTTAAGCATAGTCGACATGGTCTATGGCTTCACAGGGTCTCCCTTAAATGATTACCATAATATTATCATGATATTTCTTGAGATGACGCAGATTATAATATCTCATTTCATTGTTTAAAACCATAGTTTTTCTTTAATCATTTTCCCTTCTTACTATGTGTCTTTGAAATATGTTTTGTATTGAAATGGTTTGTGATTATGAAGTTGCAGGCATCATTTTTATTCCCGTTTAGTCTTGGGACTAAATTCTATATTCTTTTTGTTGGCAATAGTATATATTTTCTATTATGCAAATAGAGTTTTTTTTCAAAATCGTTTCTCTTTTGACAAACAATCTTGTATGTAAATCAAAGGTAAATGAAACAAATAATATTATTTGTAAACAAAAGGTAAATAGATGTATTTAATTCTCTTTCTAGTTGTAATATAAATAAATTTCGTATTGCTCCGGTAAATTATTAAACATATGAAAGATTGTGTTCTACATGAATGCTTGTTATATTCTTGTTACAAAAATTTAAATATATAGAACACAAATATAGGCATGGCCATTATTTTCTTGTTTCTAATATTTAAATAAATGAAACATAGGAATATGTTTGTTTTTAACTAATACTGTAATTATTGTAAACATTTTCTACTGTAATATTTGTCATTCATTAGAAAAAGTAAAAAAAGAAGAAAACATATATGAGCCTACTTTAATATCTGGAAACCAATTGAGTAGAGAACCAATTCCTCTTAACCATAGAAACAAACAACCAAAGTTACTTGTCCTTGTCACTCCCCAACCTAAATGATTTTTCCATGGGGATTGAAAATTGTATCACCATTCCTAGATTCCTCGAGTTTTGTTCTTCACAAAACCGTGAAACTCATTTCTTCACAAGTACCCAGTAGTGTCCTACCTCATAACATACTTTTCTTTAATAACTTTTTCCCTCACATCCCATGCCTTTGGGTTTACACTTTTCCCATAGACAATAATTCATTTGGGTGGTTTTTATCTTTTTCACTCACCCATGGAATAAATATTTACTCTTTGTAATTGGATTCTCTAATCATTTTGTTTCTTGTTAATTGAATAAATTGAAAATAAAAGTTACAAAAAATATTCCTCATAAATGTTTATGACGACATAGTTCCTGTAAGTCTTTTCCAATAATTATCACAATATAAACTTGACACAAAATAACAAGAAATTAAATGTTTAATCTGTAATTTGAGAGGCATTACAGAAAGGTCAAAGGATTTCGCCATGAAATATTTGATCCCTCTCAGTGCTTGATAGATCCAGAGTTAAGATAGATCTAGGTTGGTTGTTATTCATTCAAAGTGTATGTGTGTGTGCATGTAATGAAGCTGACATAAATTTTTATTATTTATTATTATTATTATTTTAATACTTTATATTACATGAACATGTTCCCCATAGTAGATTGTAGCACCCTTTCGACGCAATTAGTAGTTTATTATAAGTATTTCTTCCAAAATAAGTTTTCCTTTCTTATATTTCTTTTTTAATATTAATATAATATTTTTTATTTTTCCTTTTAATAGAAATTGGGGAATATGTGTTAATATAAAAGTGATAAAAAAAACTCACAAAATGTCACATTAAAAAATATGTTGCATACCTAAATTTTGAAATCTAAAAATACCCTTTGAATCTCACTAACACTAGAAGGCACCTCCGAGTACAACATGACTTGAATACTAAAAATACCCTTTGAATCTCACTAACACTAGAAGGCACCTCCGAATACAACATGACTTGAATATATATATATATAAAAGATCTTAAAGATTGTAAAAAAGTATCTAGATAATATTTAAAAGATAGAGTGAACACAATTTGTTTCCCTACCTTTAATTGCAACATCCATGGATTAGGGATCATTAAGACACACTTTATCTCAGCTACAAAATGATCCTAAAAATGGCATAACAATGAGGATCAATCCTCTCAAACAAAGTGGGTGATAAAATGTCACCAAAATTCACATAACAACAAGACCCTAAACACTAGAGAAAGGTGGAAGAATCAGTCTGGACATTGATATTGGTCAGTAGAGTTCAAAGAAAACAAAAAATGAAAACCTGAGCTAGAAGGAGCCATTATCCCACCGTGATAACTTTTCAACGAAGAAGGGAATTCATTAGATTGCATGGGATGGGAGTTATTCATGTGGTGTAAGTGGGGAGTGTTACAAATCAAAATTACTCATTACGATGATGGCCTAGTGTCGTCATTACCAAATGTCGCAAGTGTCGCAAATATCATACTGTCACCATGCCTATGTCATGTCTCAGATGAAATTATCAAGAACACTTGCAAGACACCTCAAAAGACTGGTTTTGAAGAGAAGAAGTCATTTGAAAAAGAATACAAGTCTTTTTCCATGGAAAAAACCACTTAAAAATGAAGTTTGAAGAGCAGTGCTCCCCTACCCACTGTCAAGGAGTGCTAGTGCTCCCTAGCCTCCTTTAGGGAAGCGTTGTGGCACTCTATGACCCCTTCTGGGGGAGTGCTAGGATTTTCTAAGAGAATTTTGGGCAGCACTCCCCTACCCACTGTCAGGGAGTGCCAATGCTCCCTACCCTTCTTTGAGGGAGCATTGCAATGCTTGGTGCATCCTCTTGGGGGAGCGCTGGACTGTTTCAACAAATTTTGGGTTGTTGAGTAAAATCAGGGATAAATCCCCCTCATCTATGGAGTTGGTTGGATTCAAATCTAAGGTCAAGGCTACATCTTAGGGAGGATCCACAACTGATGGAGAAATATCCTCAACCTATCCCAATAATCTCTAAGGTTGTTGGGCCTCTCCAAGCTTATATAAGGAGGCCTTCTCATGGTGAAAAGGAGATGGAGAAATAGAGAAGCACCTAACTTATGATCTCATAAGGAAGGAGAGACATTGTAAGGCATCAAACTTATGATCTCATATGGGAGATATTATTGAAGCATCATCATTCTGTGTATGGATTATTTGAGAAAGGGTCTGGATAAAGAGAGCTTGGTGAAGATGCTACATCTACATCTATGGATGTAAGGATTTCACTTTGTTTTCATTAATATAAATCTTTGCTTGACCTGTTTCCTTTAAGTTTGTGTACGTTTCATGAACTTGTTTCTTTTTATAGATCTATTATGAAGCTAATCATGTTGATTCCCTGACAACTAGTGATGTTAAGGTTGGTAAGAAGAAGACAATTGTCAAATTTCCTTGTATGTTATGAAAATGTGATCATTATTCTCACCTTTGTCCTCGTATGGATGAGGCTTCTTCTCTTTTGGATAAGCTTCAAATTCTAATTGGTTATTGTACGATTTCCCCCAACCCATCATTAGTTGATGGAATGGTCAATCTGGTTCCATCCCTGGTCAGTCTAGTTGATCAGGTGGTCAATCTAGTTTCATCCTCGGTTGAACCACTAACCAAAGTAGTTGATCCAGTTCCGTAATCGATCGGCCCCACTTTTCATCTGAAAAGCGAAACCCAAGTGACTGATCCAGTCCCGTCATTGGTTACTCCCACCCTTCATCTGAAAAGTGCCAATGTGGTCAATCCCACTCCTCCTTTGACAAGTGCCAAAGTGGTTGCTCCAATCCCTTCATCGGTTATTATGGTTAATCATGTTGTCAATCTGGTCACGTCCTTAGTTGAACCAATTGACAAATTGGTTGATCCGATCCCATCTTCGGTCGATCTCGCTCTCTCGTTAGAGAGTGAAACCCAAGCGGTCGATCCATTTCCACCTATCGACCCCATTCTTCCCTTGGGGAATGAAACCCAAGTGGTCAATTTGATGTCGTTATCAATCAATCCTACTCTCCCTTTAGAGATTAAACCCGATATTTCCCACATTTTTCTCATTGATACACAATCTACCGTGTTCGAGGGCATTCCTCCTTCTCCTGTGAAACCCCCTCCAAGTAATGAGGCCATCCTTTTTTATTGGGGTGTGCTAACTGGACCTCATCTTCCCTCTCACATTCCCTTCAAGATTACAATACAAGCTTGTGGTTGGGACATTCCTCATGCACTGATAGATGAAGGTTCGTCCATTAGTATTTTTTCCTCTATTGCTTGGGAAGATTTGGGTTATCCTCAACTTGTGTTGGTTACCCAGAATCTGTGTTCTTTTAACAGAAGAACCAGTCACCCTTTAGGGATCCTTCCCTAGTTTACCGTAACTTTGGGAGGGACAACTATCTTTATTGATGTTATGGTAGTCCAAGACCCCTTGGATTTCAATTTACTCCTTGGGCGAGATTATGTCTATGCCATGAAAGCTATTGTGTCCACTCTTTTCATGTGACATCTTTCCCGCATGATGGAATAATGGTGACTATTGATCAACTTTCATGCTTTGGTCCTGACTTGATTACCAACCCAATGACCTCCCTAAACGGGTCTTATATGCAGACGGTATCACCCCTTCCACAAGTCAATTATGTGGCATTGTCTCCCATGAATTCAACTTCCGATGACTTAGATCTGGTAGTTGACATGGTGATCTCTTCGGTAGGGCTATTGAAGCTTGGTATCCTTACCCCTGACGAGACGCATTCTTCTTCCATCCAGTGAAGATCTCTTGGAAGACATGACCGGGTTTTGTCCCTTGACATGGTGTCTTTCCAGAGCGTTATCCTCTTGGAAGCCATGATTAAGAAGAAGTCACGATCATAGTTTCTCTTCTCTGTGGAAAGCTTGTTAAAAAATGAAACAAAAGTTATGAGCATAGTTTCTCTTCTCTGTGGAAAGCTCGTTAAAAAATGAAACAAAAGCTATGAGCATAGTTTTTTTCTCTATGGCAAGCTCGCTAAAAAATGAAACAGAGGCATTGAGCATAGTTTTCCTCTCTGTATCAAGCTTGTTAAAAAATGAAAAAACCATATGGGTATTGAACCCGGATCCTATGAGCATAGTTCTTTTCATGTGTCAAGCTCGTTAAAAAATGAAATAGTCACCTCTCCTGTCAGGTCGAGTCTTTTTCCGGATCTTGTAGATGTTGAGTCAAGTCTTTCGTTAGGTCTCATATTTGAACCTTCATTTCATCCACCCTTATCCTTTTCCTCCATCTAGTATAGAAATTGGTGACAACCTCAAAGTTGGTGAATGAATTGAAGCTTGGGGGGCATGTCTCCAGCCTTTGATGATCATTCTGGAGTTAAGCCACTAGCTTTCAAGCTAGGGGCAGAGTATCGAGCTTATTCTTTGTTCTTTATCGCGATCGTAAATACATGAGAATGTAACCAAGTATACTTTTATCACTTTTTCAGACTCGTAAAGGTTATATGAACAAGGAACTCCCTAGAGTCTCCTTTAAGCTCTTTTCAGAATCTCTAAACATGAAAATATTGTTGAGTGATATTTCTTCCTTTCCCACTCGTTAAAAGGTTTCAAAGGGTGTCTTTCGAGTGATAATTTATCTCTTTTTCGCCCTCACGAGACTAACATTACAAAAAAGGACAAATATGGACTCATCTTTAATTTCTTTTCAGACTCTCTAAACATGACAAATCACTGAGTTTACCTTCTCTGGACTCGTTAAACAATCATACATTGAAGGGCCCATATAGAACTGAAACCTTACTTCTTCCAGTTCGTTAAACAAAGGAAGAGGGACTTACCGAAGGTGAGTTATATCGAGCATGTTTTATCCTCCTCGAGCTCATTAAATTAAAAAGAGGTACTTGTCTATCTGGATGGGGGAAAAATTGAAGGAAGCAAGCCAAGCAATTTTTGAGAACATTACCAGTAACTCTTATAGTCTCCCTTGAACACGACATTTTATCTTTTCACACATTTTAATCTGTTGAACCTCTACACTAAACCAATCCTTTGAGTTTCCTTAATCCTTTGGGTCACCCGACGAAAGTCACGGTATCCAATGCATTATCAAGTTTTGGTCCATGTCAAGTTTTATGCTGTCATGCCTCATTGTTCAAGGGAAGTATCTGCCTCAAGAGTCAACCATCACAAATTCCTATTTCAATACCCATGTCAGTCCATGTTCATTTGATCCACCAATTACATCTCTGTGTCAGTTTTGTGTCGTTGATGGGGGATACACCAAGGCCCTCCTTCGATGAGTCTATTCATGTCGACTTCAACATATTATCCAGGAGCTAGACTTAGAAACCAGTTAGTACCTTGGGACTTTCATGCCTCAATGACAGACATCCTCGCTTTCGACAGTGGGTTTACATCATTGAACTCTAATCTTATGATTCCATAGATGTCCGACTTCATCTCATTTGTTCACATTCGCTGGAATGTACTAGGGTACCTTGGGAATCATTGACATAAATAATGATTTCCCTCACGCTTCTTAACGGTTTACCTCATCGACCGGTAATCAAGTGGTTTCTACCATGTTCGACATCATGACATCTATTCACATGGTTGGATTCGTACTACATCGGGATTTGTAAGAAGACCCTGGGTAGATTCATCACTCTTATATGTACTTTGCCTAGGTTGCAATGGAGTTTCTTTTGAACATTGACACATATACTGTCACATAGATCCACTTTGTATTGGTCGTGGCTATGCCTTATCGTTTCGTAGATCCACTGTGTATTCTTCGTGGCTATGATTAGTTCAGGTCATAGGAGTATAGATCCACATTGTATCTTCAGTGGCTATACCTTTTTGTCAGTATAATTATGGATCCAAAATGTATTTTATGGCAACCATACCTTGAAAGTCTTTATCACTCAAGCATAGGTTTGTCTTCCTTGGGTTTGAAACATGTCATAATATTTGTTTGATGCTTGTGTGCAGCTTCTATCAGGTTCTCTGAGTCCGTACCCTTGCTTGAAAAAGTCTACAAAGTACTTCAATCATCATTTCTCGTCTTCTAACTTCGCACTTTGGGGGGCAATCTGTTACACATCAAAATTACTCATTACGATGATGGCCTAGTGTCGTCATTACTAAATGTCGCAAGTGTCTCATTTCTCCCACAAGTGTCACAAATATCATACTGTCACCTTGCCTATGTCGTGTCTCAGACGAAATTATTAAGAACACTTGCAAGACACCTTAAAAGACTGGTTTTGAAGAGGAGAATTCATTTGACAAAGAGTACAAGTCTTTTGCTATGGAAAAAACCACTTAAAAATGAATTTTGAAGAGTAGCGCTCCCCTACCCACTATCAGGGAGTGTTGGCGCTCCCTGGCCTCCTTTGGGGGAGCGTTGTGGCACTCTATGACCCCTTCTGGGGGAGCGCTAGGATTTTCTAAGAGAATTTTGGGCAACACTCCCCAACCCACTGTCAGGGAGTGCCAGTGCTCCCTACCCTTATTTGGGGGAGCGTTGCAACACTTTGTGAACCCTTTTGGGAGAGCGTTGGCCTGTTTCAACAAATTTTGGGTTGTTGAGGAAAATCATGGATAAATCCCCCTCATCTCTGGAGTTGGTTGGATTTGAATCTGAGGTTAAGGCTACATCTTAGGGAGGATCCACAACTGATGGAGAAATATCCTCAACCTATCTCAAGAATATCTAAGGTGGTTGGGCCTCTCCAATCTTATATAAGGAGGCCTTCTCATGGTGAAAAGGAGATGGAGAAATAGAGAAGCACTTAACTTATGATCTCATAAGGAAGGAGAGACATTGTAAGGCATCAAACTTATGATCTCATAAGGGAGATATTATTGAAGCATCATCATTATGTGTGTGGATTATTTGAGCAAGGGTCTGGACAAAGAGAGCTTGCTGCAGTTGCTACATCTACATCTATGGATGTAAGCATTTCACTTTGTTTTCATTAATATAAATCTGTGCTTGGCCTGTTTCCTTTAAGTTTGTGGACGTTTCATGAACTTGTTTATTTTTATAGATCTATTATGAAGCTAATCATGGTAGAGTAGGAAGTATGTCTCGTTGTTGTTGTTCATTGTATTGCAAGACTTTCTGAAGAACTTTGAGATCAAGATCAGCCTGGATTGAGCAAGGACAAACGTCGGTAAAGGCATTTACCCTTTTTTCTTATTCTTCTTTGAATATTTTAGCTCCATGAAAAGGAATGTCAGTGTCCACATTAGCACTTTTCTGTCTTGGTCATAGGGGTCTAGTATCCAAGAGGAAATCCACTTGTCCACAAGGGGATTCTCCTGTAACAGGGATGTCCCATCATTGCAATCCATTATTCATGAAAGTGAGGTGGCATTTAGTTCTCAGTGTGTAAGTATATACTATTTTCCTTCCAAGATTATAAACATGGTTAGAGCTGGAGTTAAATAAAAAAAATGTGATCCAAAAATTATTGCATTTATATGTTCTATAAAAGATTCCTAAAATTCTAAGTGCTTTACACAACATGAGCGATGATAAAAAGATATTGTGAATATTTTCCTCCTCCAACTTTTGGTTGATATGTATCGAGCTAGTGGACATAATATTAGAGGTTGTTGACTATGAAATTTTTCTTCAATTTAATACCATATTCCTTAGAGAATGACACTCTATTTCCATTGCATTAGTTCTCTGATTTTGATAGCCTATAAATTCCATTATGATGGCATTATTTACATTGCATTTATTTTCATTCTCATGAACCTTTTTTGTTACTAAAAATACTGAAGTCTAGTTGCATTGTATAGTTTCATCATGTCTCCTAAGAGCTCTACAAATTTCTTGGACCTACCTGTAATCCATGATTCTTTTGTTGATAATACTACAATGTTTCCTATTTTTGTAAGTGTTAGAGTCTAGATGTAGGGTATACCTTTTAATTTGGCTCACAATAAGGGTCACACTAAGTCCCCAAATAAAGTGAACCTTGAAGAAAAATTTAGAGTGTAAAAAGTGCAGTTAGAAGTTCCATTATTGAGAGAGCTTGAACTCCAAAGAAAATGATATAGGAAGAAAAAGGGAAAAACACTTCATAAATTATCCCAAAAAATAGCCACAACATAGAGGACAACTTCAAGGTAAATTTACCATGTGAACTTTCAAAAACAAACAAGGAACCATATTAATAAACCTAGACTCTTATCCCATAATTAAAAAACCACAAGATTCACTATGTCGTTCCAAAGGTGAGAGAGGGTGAACTCTAGAGGAAAGGATATAGGAAGAAAAAGGGGAAAATTCCCCATAATTATCCCACAAAATAACCACAACATAAAGGACAACTTCAAGGTAAATTGAGCATGTGAACTTGCAAAAACAAACTTCAAGGTAAATTGAGCATGTGAACTTGCAAAAACAAACTAGGAGCTAAAGTAACAATGCCTTCCCAGATTATACTAAAATGATAAAAATATAATTTCCATGAAGTAAGACATAACCCAATAGAGATTCTTACTAGACCATTGTCAAATAATTTAACCTTACTCTTCCTTGTGATGCCCTCATCCAAATATGTTAACCTTACTCTTTCCCATGATGCCCTCATCCAACAATGAAGCCATTTTTTCACCTTCATAGCGAAATAGTTCATACCAAAGTTCAAAAAACAAAGAAAATTGAATGTGGAACTTGCAAGGAGGTTATTCAAAGGTCTCATCATATCTATGATCCATGTAGGAAATTACAAAGACACATTGAAATTGAATGCAATTCCTCTCTCATTTACTCTCATGATAATAACAAGAGAGAGAGAGAGAGAGAGAGAGAGAGAGAGAGAGAGAGAGAGAGAGAGAGAATATAACCTTGAGTATGCTATAGTTTTCAAAATAAACCTCATTTTTTTTATCCATATAAGATGATAAAGATAGCACATGTGGGTAAAAGAAGAAGACCTATTGAGATTGGTCACTACATAATCTATCTATTACTTATTATAATGAGACTATTACTTTATTATTATTCACCTTCTTCATCATTGAGCATTGTCACTTTATTTATATTCACCTTAATCATCATGTAAGTTTTGTAGTTTCCTTCTTGATAGTACTCTCTAAATTAAAAATAATACTTAGTAAATTTAAAAGGATCAAATTCATCCAAAACATATGCATATACATATTATGATCTAAATTTTTTGTGTGAGTGAAAGCTAATGATGGTATCGCATTACACATTAGTGGCAATGCAAACATGGAAAAAATATTTTAACTTAGAGGGATTATTCAAGGTACTTTTACAATCGATTTGAATATCATGTAAAAATATGAAACTTGGGGAATTGAATTAACTTTCTGAATATACAACTTTTATTCATATAAATTGTGAATAACTATGTGGAATATGATTTTTTCTTTTAGTGGTATGTTATTTTTCTAGCAAAATATAAGATATATATTTCTTTTTATGCAGGTGTTGAGTACCTTAATGATAGAATTTCATTCTAAAAACTTGTATAATTGTAGAGAACCCATTGTTCTAGTATGGTGTATTTTTTGGAAATTTATAACACTATATATGTATTAATTATTAAAGTTAGTATATCCTTGAAATTACAATTCCTTTCGTTCATGCAGGCTATAAGGGTCTTAACATGATCAAAATAATTTATTTATTTATTAGATTGTAGATATCAGTCTCTTCTAGTGTGGTGTATAACTCATTTTAGAAATGGTTAAGCCAACAAAAAGTTATAGAAGAAATAAACAAGGTACGTATTCTAGGATTTTCATATATGTAAAGAAAAAAATAGATTGAAAATAGTAAACAATATTAATTAGAAAAAAACTATATATTTGGAATATGCATAGTCAAATCTCTCTGTCTATAGTTTTGTGAACAACTGATTTTTACAGCCTATAGAAAAATAACATTAAAAACAAAGATATAGAGAGGTATTCACAAAAATGAAGGTTTTTATCTATTTTCATATCGAACCACTAGGTTTGTCATCCTGAACCTAAATCTGAGGAAAACAAGTTACATACACATACACTAAAGTTTTCATTCCGGCCCCAAAAAAATTGAATTCTAAAGAATGTACATGTGCTCTAGGAATGTGCACACATTCTAGGAACATGCACATGCTCGTATTTACTATTTCCTATTCCCCCCTCCCTCCCACTATTTCTCCTCTCTCTCTCTCTCTCTCTCCCTCTCTCTCCTACATATACTCCTCTCTCCCTCTCACTTTGAATCCCCCTCCCTCTTTATCCCCCAATCTCCCCCCTTTCTCTCTTTACCTCTCTCTACCTCTCTCTCTCTCCCCCACTCTCCCCCATTTATATTTTTACCTCTCTCTCTCTCTCTCTCTCTCTCTCTCTCTCTCTCTATGTTCCCCTTTGTCCCTCTAATCTGGATTATTTTCGACATAAAATAAGAGTGGAGATATAACACAAAAATATATGGAGATATTGCATGAGAGATAATAATATAAAAGAAATATATCATAGATATAAACACAGAGATACAATAATACACAATTTCTATTAATGAGATAAATGTACAGACTGTAAAATTTGTTCTAAATTCAAGAGCCATTGTCAAAGTAAGAAATTACTGGAGTGGGAGGAAAATAAGAGAAATCACGCATACCTCGCTTGACTTGGACATGGTGTTTATATATTGTAGATGCTTGGTTCTCTTCCCCTTCAAATTTTCTCAACGAATTTGAAAATTTGAGGTGTGCTCTACCCAAATGGGCACAAATTGTGCCTTTGTTTCTTTAAAAAATGGCACGATAGGAACGCATGCACATTCCTAGGAATGTTCACACGTTCTTAAGAATGCACATGCATTCTTAATAATGTGCACACATTCTTAGGAATGTGCACGTATTCTTTGGAACGTGTCTATGTGGCACACTGAGTGGAGGTTCAGGTTTGCTGAAACTCTAACATCAGGAATGCATGTGCATTCTTAGAAATGTGCATGTGTTCTTATGGGTGCACATTCCTACTGACCCCGTTTCCACTTTATCGTTCAACAACTTCTTGCACTCACCCTTTCATGCAATTGCATGTGATTGAAACCCGCATAGATCTATCTTAACTTTGGATCTATCGTATGTCAAGAGGGATCAAATCCCTTGAGGTGAAAACCTCCTTTTAGATTGAAATACTTTAGGAAAGGGTTGCACCTTGAGGGATTTGATCCCTCTCTACGCATGATAGATTCGGAGTTAAAATTAAAATGAATCTATGCAGGTTATAGTCACAAGTAGGAATGTGAAATTTTTAGATGATAATCATTATCTATATGTATATGTTTAAGATGAACTTGATACTTAAAAATTCACATGATTATTAATCTCAATACTAACAAAGTAAAAAGTTTTAGTGATAAATATGTTGAATAATAAAAAAATGGAATGATTAATTTATTGAATAATATATATACTACATCATATCATTAAGAAGTGGTACCAGGAAGATATTGAATAATCAATATATTACATAGTAATCGATTTCAATCTATCTTCTTCAAATTTTCTCTTAGATACACTGACACACTTTCCCATGTTTTCATATCAATCATCTATAAATGGAGGTTGAAATCAAAGACTATGCAAAGCTTTAACTTGAGAAATTGTCGTAAAAGTGACACATTGAGAAATTTTAGACCTCTGAGTTTTTCATATTTATATACATTAATAATATAATGGTTGATCATTTAGGTTTCTGTGGTGAGAGATTTGTTCAGAACAAGTCGGAAGAACCACACTGTTTCTGAGAACTTGTCGACGTTTCAGATCCACAACAGGATCCATCTTCGGGACAAAAAAGCCCGAGGAAAAATAAGAGATGAACCCCTAATAAATAATGATGAGGCGGGTGGAAAATTAAGGTCGGCAGAGTGAAACCCTAGATTTGAGGACATTTTTCAAAAAAATATTTGATAGTGGTTTAGTTAATTAATGGGTTTAATTTGATAACCCGACGRTGTTAGTATTAAATTCTAGGTTAAAACTAGGGTTAATTTGAAGAGGTAATATTAATGGTGTTATTATTAATGTTAATTTTATGTTAGTTCTAGGTTAAATTTAGGGTTGATTTAATGAGGTGGCAATAGTATTATTATTGTTACCATAGGTTTGAGGAGAATTTTCAAAAAATTATTTAAAAGTGATTTAGTCAATTAATGAGTTAGGTGGTTTTAAATTTTAAAATAGGTATTTAATATTGGTATAGTTAATTAATGGGTTAAGTAGTATAATCCGACGGTGTTAATATTAAATTATAGGTTTCACTCTGCCAACCTTAATTTTCCACCCGCCTCATCATTATTTATTAGGGGTTCATCTCTTATTTTTCCTCAATATTTTTTGTCCTGAAGATGGATCCTGTTGTGGATCAGAAACGTCGACATGCTCTCAGAAACACTGTGGTTCTTCCGACTTGTTCTAAACAAATATCTCACCACAGAAACCTAAATGATCAGATTACGTCCCTGTACGGAAGGGAGACTCTGGATGAAGTTCGTGAACTTGAAAAGCTTCAAGTTAAAATAAAGAGAAGATCCGCAGACTTAGATTTTCTAAAAATTTGCAGAGACAACGACGTTCTTCCAAAATTCGCACGCATTCAGCATAAATTAAGAAGCAAATGGAACATATCGTCATTCCACGCCCTAGAAAAGTCCATAGTGAGAGGCGAAATCAGGAAGAATAGGTTCATGCTCGACCTGATGTCCAAATCCGTGCTAAAACTCCATTAAAAACTCACACACGTCTTAGATCTGGAACTGTGGGGAACAGTGGACGCGTTGGTTGCCTTAAAAGCTGAAAATGCCAACAGAACAACTCACTCCAGGGAAGATTCGAAGTTTAAACAACTAATCGGCCAAGTGGAAAATGCCAACAATGGTTTTGACGCGAAGAAGGTCGTGAACATCTCCTCACACGAGTTGAACCTTTCCGAGTTGACCATTCTGAACAAAGGTTTGAATTTCGCCATCTCTCCCTCCTCAATTCTAGTTGATAACCTTATTTGTTGCATTGAGGATAGTATTAAAACCCTAGCAGATGAAGATAAGCATCAAATTAGACAAGACTGTGCCGTTATCCTCCGAAACTCCAAACCTCCTAAAAGAAACATTAGCAAAGAAGAACAAATAGCTATTAACAACCTCCGAAATAACACTAACTTAATTTTTCTCAAAGCAGATAAAGGTGGCGCCACGATCATCATGAACAAAGAAGACTACATCACCAAAATTAATGAAGACCTATCGTGTGGTAGTTACATTAAGATTCCAAAGAACCCCATTAGAAAGATAATGAAAGAAGTAAAGATAGCCATCAATAACTCCAACCTAGACGAGAGGACAAAAAAGAGATTGCTTCCCACCAATGAGATCACCCCGAGAATTTATGGCCTATCGAAAATCTATAAGGAAGGAGTCCCTCTCAGACCAATAGTCAACACGATAGGATCACCCACCTACGAGCTTGCCAAGTATGTTGCTAAGATTCTAGGCCCCCTAGTAGGTCACACCAACTCCTTCATAAAAGACTCAAACGACTTCATTAACACTATTAAAAATGAGGATCTCAAACCGAATGACACTCTCATAATCTTTGACGTTGTCTCTCTTTTCACTAAGATCCCTCTTAATGAGGCCATCCTACTTGTCAAAGAGGTAGCTGATCCATTAACAACGAAACTAGCCAAGGTTTGTCTTCGCTCCACTTTCTTTAGCTATCAAGGTGAATTCTATGAACAAACTAGTGGTGTGGCCATGGGCTCTCCGCTTTCCCCCATCGTTGCCAACCTGTACATGGAGAACTTTTAAAAGAAAGCCATTGATTCCTATCCCATGAAACCATTAAGATGGAAACGTTACGTTGATGATACTAATGTACTTTG
>ML792302.1:459128-492660 GCA_009831015.1 Picea engelmannii | reverse complement strand
AATATATATATATATATATATATATATATATATATATATATATATATATATATATATATATATTACAAATTGTATCTTGGCTATATTTTTTTATCAAAGGATAAACAATGAGCTCGTGCATGTTTCAATAGGTAAATATACAATGCCACGTAACCTATGTAGCACGACATCCAAACTCATCATTACCACTTAACTCACGTTGATTCTCTCAGCAATGATACATTATTTAACCTACATGGGTAAGCAATAGAATGCAAGTCATGGTACCTAGTAACTAAAGTCACTCGGAACCGAATTCACACCAAGAGTTTCAACAGACCATCTAGAAAAGTCATAACCAAAACTTTTTAAGAACGTATGAATATTATGTAAGAAAAAAACTTAAACTACTTATGGTAAACAAAGTCATTCCTTACCTTAGATCTGGAGCGACGAAAAAACATACTGATAGGAAAATTAATTGTTCCTAGAGGCAGTGCAATTCTGTGTGCAAAAAAAAACAAAATTAGTTTTCGAGTAGAAAAACCAAACATGAGTCTAATATACTCAATTGTATAAATAAAGGGAACTATCACCCACATTACCTTGGAAAATGTTACCACTCTGGTTTGAAAGTGATATGTAAACACAAAAGATAAGTATCAAAACCCTACGATTAGTAGAGAAGAGAAAATATCTCTAACACTCACCGCTCGATAGCATTAGAATAATGAATTAGGGATGAAATCGTATACCACGCCACAGTGAATATTAGAGTATTGGTTAGTAGCAAGACTGAAAGAGATTATAAATGGCACCAAGATCTGGCCTATGAGGACCTTGCCTCATGGATAACCATTCATTTGGATATAGTATAAACCTGGGTCTACTCAGAGTTATACATTAAATAAGTATGTGTTAACTCAAGTACTTAATATACGATGTGATGGGTGTGCGTCCTTTCTAGTAAACAACTATTCAAATAGAACCATTATTTTGATATTTTTGGAGGCCCCAAGGCCTAATTCTAGGGTGGTTTAAACTTTATTCAAATAAGAACTGTGGAGTTACTCCAATTATATCGCTATAACCGAGTTATTACAATAATATTGATTACAATATATGTATTTCGACTTAGGGTAATGGGTTGAGAATCATTTTCAAAGTGGATATAATTTTTATTATTAGATGATTTATTACATGACCATAGGGTCATAACAAAAGAATTACAGTTTTCATGAGTGATAATATAATAGAAGTTTCAATAATGGGAAATGGAAACTTACTTATAAACAATATGAGAATTTTCCAAACCCTTATAGTTATAGCTTGTTTCTATGTTTATGTAGATTTGGATATATAAAATCACAAATAGGTATGAATTAGAACATGTTATTTAAACTTAATAAAGTAGAAGAAGAGAAGACTCATGTAATGTTTACGATCAATATGATGGAAGAAATGACATATGGTTTGACATATGGTATTGAGTACCAATGATTCTTCATCCTATCATGGAAATACTATGAAAATTAGATAAGAATATCAAACAATCGTATGAATTAAACATTTAATCAAATCTATACAAGAAAAATGCTAATTATAATAGTAGAACTACAAGTTTGTTGATGGAATTTNATATATATATATATATATATATATATATATATATATATTATAAGAAAAAAAGTTAACGTCGTTGTGTTTTTCACATATCAAAATCAATAACAAATTATCATGGCTGAAGAACCTGGCATATCAACTCAAAGTGAACCATGGATGTATGTAGAACTGAATATTGATCATCCTCAATACATTTCTATAGGACTATTAGAAACCATGAGTAGTCTAAAAGAATATCTGGAAAGTATACAAGAAGATCATGAAAGAGTACTTAAGGAAAGTAAAGAACAAGAAGAGTTAACTAGAATTCTTCTTAAAAATATGACTAAGATGAAGCAACAAAGAAAGATAGGGAAGACATCCAGTAATTCCAAAAAAAGAAATTTCTAACGAAGAATCACATAAACGTAAAGATTATCAAGTGAACATGATAACACATAATTTTTAGACGGACAAAATAGAGAGGATAATCCGGACATCAACACATTGCAGAGAATTATACCTAAAACAAAGAAAAGGAAATGGCATGAGGAAGAATTTCTTGGAGAGTTTAAGAAAATCAAACCACCCATATTTAATGGTGAGTCTAAGGAAGGAGCAAAAGCTTGGCTTCTGAACATGAGTAAATACTTTCAAATTTAGAACTATGCCATAAACTTGAAGGCTAGATTAGTTGTGTATCAACTGAATGGAAAAGTTGTTATTTGGTGGAAGGAAACAAAAACGATTAATAAGATCAGGAACAATGAGCTAAACTAGAAAATGGTCAAGAAATATTTTAAATAGAAATACTTAACAGAACAATATTACGATGAGAAATCCAAAGAGTTCCATGACCTTAAGCTGGGACAATTGTCCATTGAATACTTTGTGACTAAATTTGTGAATATTATGAGATATTTATCGAACCTTAGGGAGGGGAAGGAAAAAGTACAGAGGTTCATGATTTGTTTTCCTCAAGTGTATAAATATAAAATTGAATTCCTTAATCCAAATACCATGGATGAAGCGATAAGACATGTCAAACAATGTTTTACCCAATTTAAATAAAGAAATGAAAATGAAAAGTCGTGGTAACAAAAAAATAAGGACAAGTTTGATCTGAAGAAGAAAATTTTTAAACATCCTTGACAACCATCGCATAGTGAATCAGTTAGGAATAATATATTTGTTGGGAAAAAAAGTGTAACGGTTTAGAAAAACAATAAACCTATTGATTTTACAAATAAAACAATTAGTGAGACAGTTAGGGAGCCTTTTCATTGTTCAGGCTGTAAAGGACCTGATCTGCAGCAGAACTATCCACTAAATAATCATAAGAATCAAGAAGTACACAATGTTTAGGAAGCGACAACAGTAAATGATATTGCTCGAAGAAAACACAAAATCAGTGTTGCCTTGGAAAATCGGCAAGTCGATCACCAATCTTCCATGGTGGAGATAGAATGTATGCTAAATAAAAAAATGGTATCTATATTAATAGACCTTGGTTCAAGTATATGTTATATTTCACCTATAGTGGTAGAAAGTTGTTAGTTAGAGAAATTCAAACATAAGAAATCATGGCTAGTTCAATTAGCTACAAGAACAAAAAGGAAAGTTGTTGAAATGGTAAAAGACGTTGTAGTGAATATGGATGGAATGGACACTAAGTTAGATCTAATTATTTTACCATTAGGATCTTATGATATGCTCATAGGCATGTATTGGTTGGAGAAACATTCATCTCTTATAAACTATTGTGACAAGACCATTAGTTGTATAAATGATTTTGGCAAAAAGAGAATAGTGAAAGGAATATCCCAGGGAGTGTCAATATGACAGATATCCTCTTTACAATTAAAAAGGAATGAAAGGAAACGCTATGATATTATGTTGTTCACGTATCCGATAATATTGGAGAAACGAATGAATTGTTTTTATCTAATGATCCACTAATGAAAGAGTTTCAGGATGTGCTTCCATAGGAAATTCCTAGATTACCTCCTACTCAAGACATTGAGTTCATTGTACCTAAATCTACACTAGTGTCTAAGGCCCCTTACCGAATGAGTACTCTATAATTGACAAAACTTAAGCTTCAACTTCAAGAAATATTAGAAAAATAGTATATCAGACCCAATGTGTCTCTGTGGGGAGCACTAATTTTGTTTGTCGAAAATAAAGATGGAACCTTCCGATTATGTATTGATTACTTACGAACTTAACAAAATGACTATTAAAAAAAAGTATCATTTTCCCTACATTGATGGCTTGTTGGATCAATTTGGAGGAGATAATATTTTCTCTAAGATATATTTGTGGTCAATATATCACCATATTACAATCAAAGAGGAAGACATTCATAAAACAATGTCCATAACTAGATATGGGCATTAAGAATTCGTAGTGGTACCTTTTGGTTTAATGAACACCCCTACTACATTTATGCGCTTAATGAATAGTGTGTTTAGAAAGCATCTAGAAACATGTGTGATCGTGTTTATAGATGATATATTCATCTATTAAAAAACAAAAGAGGAACATGAAGAACACTTGAGGATAGACTTACAAACCCTTAGTGAGCACCAAAATTATGCAAATTTCAGTAAATGTGAATTTTACCAAGAGAAGTTATAATATTTGGGAAATGTGATTTTTGGAGAAGGAATCTTATTTGACCCAGAAAAGGTCAAGTCCATCCTATATTGGCTAGTACCAAAGGATGTGTTCGATGTCTGATCTTTCATGGACATCACATGTTATTACTGTAGATTCATAGAAGGGTTCTCCAAACTTGTTTATCCAATAACTTCATTGAAAAAGGAAGGAACCATATTTAAATGGACATAAAAGTGCCAAGATATATTTGAAAACATGAAACAATTATTAACCACAACACATATCTCGAAGATCACAGATCCAAATAAAGATTTTCTGGTTTGTATTAATGCCTCAAAAGAAGGGTTAGGAGGAGTATTGATACAAGATGATAATGTGATTTGTTATGAGTCACATAAAATAAAGGATCATAAAAATAATGATTTAATGCATGATCTAGAACTAATTTCCATTATGCATGCCTTAAAGATGTGGCAACACTACTTATTGGGTAGGAAATTTATGTTGAAAAAATAAAATATTTGTCTGAAATACTTTTTTGACCAACAAAACTTGAATACAAGACAAACAAGATGTATATCTTCGCTAACTGATTATGATTTCGAGATAAAAAAACATTAAGGGAAAAGAGAATAAAATACCAGACACATCAACAAAAAATTTAATTCATTTTATAGTAGTAATTTGCAAACCGATTTAAAATAGAAAATAAAATCAGTAGCATAAAATGATGAAATCTATAAAAATTTATGAGAAAAATTACAGAATGATGATTTGGGTGAAGAAGAACCAAAATTCATTTGTAATGAAGATGGATTAGGATTGTATAAAGACATAATTTACATTCCAAATAGTGCATATTTGAAAAACTTTATATTGGATGAAGTACATAAGAAACCTTACTTAGGTCACCCAGGATACCAAAATACTATAACAACCTTAAAAAAAGAATATTTCTATCCTATAATGAAAACTAAAGTGACTAAATATCTTGCTAGGTGTCTTGAGTGTCAACAAGTTAAAGTTGAACATCGTCACCCAAATGGATTATTGCAGCCACTACCCATTCCTGGGTGGAAATGGAAAGTAATCAACGTGGATTTTATTACAGGTCTACCTAAAACTAAGAAACAAAATGACTCTATTATGGTAGTAGTGGACAAACTTACTAAAGTTGCACACTTCATTCTAGTGAAATCAACTCATAAGGTGATAAACATTGCAAAAATATTCATGAAAGAATTCTTTAGGATGCATGGTATACCAAAGACTATAATTTCATATAGGGACATGAAATTCACCTTGAATTTATGGAAGGATTTGTTCATTGGTTTGGATACTCAATTAAACTTTAGTACAACATATCATTCTCAAAATGGTGGTCGAATTGAAAGGACTAATCAAATTTTAGGGGATATGTTGCAGATGTATGTGATGGACCGTCCCATAAAGTGGGAATAGTACCTCAACTTGGTTGAGTTTTCATACAATAATTCTTATCAAACCTCCTTAAAGTTGAGTCCCTTTGAAGTAATGTAGAGTAGAAAATGTTGAACACCCGTTAGCTAGGAAAACGTAGTTGAAATGCTTATCTTGGTCCTAGATATGTTAAAAGAAATGGAAGTGTTTGTATAGAAAGCAAAACAAAACTTGAAAATTGCACAAGAAAGACAAAAGAGCTACCCCATTTTTTAGTCCCCGGATTATCAATGTATTTTGTTTATTTAATGAAAGGTCAGATTGCCTAAACAATTGAAAGAGCTCAAAGTTCCTAGGAAATGTAAGACATTCACCATTATTAATAATAAAATGCATCGATGGTTGCTAGTCGGACAAGGAAAACAGTTATAGGGGGCTATGATTCCATGAAAGAGGGGGATAAGCTCTTATACTTTTAAATTATTTTTATTTTACCCACCTTGGAATTTTGGAGAGAAGGCGGGAGTTACATGATCTTCTTAGGGGAAACCCACATCATGATTTTGATATTTAATCCATGTTCTTGATTGTCTTGGGGGTTGTCCATTTTCATTATGAACCAAAATTCATTTTGGGAGTTATTTCTCTCTAATTCATTCTTCTGCTCATTCGTGATTATGCATTTGGAAAGGAAAACAATTTACTAAAGGAAAGAAATAATGGTTGACATAATGTAATGAATTAATGATCATTCCAGGAGGGAATGGATGCCTATGGGCACAAGAATAATGGTAGTTGAGAGAGAACTATCCATAGTTGAGAATCCTGAGAGTTTTGAGCATTGATATTTACTAATTAGAAGCATTGGAGCCATGGAAAGAGGTGGTCATCATGAGGGACTGCATGGAAGTGAATAGTGTTCACTTTCTTTCAGTGGTGTAGGTTGAGGGGAAAGAGATCTAGTAAACCAAATTTCTTGTTTGTTGAGAAACCTATTAGAGCTTGAATGTTGACTAGTTTGGGAAGTTGAGTGATAGTATGAGACCTGTCCTTGTGCATTCATAGCCATGGCGCAGGGGTGACCTATTGTTGAGACTTTGAACAATAGTGTATAAGGTTGGGTGGAACGTTCTTGGTATGCTACCAATAGTTGATTAGTTTAATAAAAGATAAGAGCTCTCTGTCATGGTTTTCTTTGCTCTATATTTATTTCTCTTGTGTATTATTATTATCTCTGAGATATGATGTGTTTATGTTATGCCTTCTTGTTGATTATTGTTGTGCATGGCATGTTGATATTTTAGTTTAGATTTATCAAGAATATTGATGATTGCATGTGCTTCTTTCATGTTTCTTTATTAATTATTTGGTATCAGAACTTCTGAATCATCCCAACAGGGAGAATTTAAAGGTACCTAGGCAGTGGGTATGGTTTAGATTAGAGCATAGAACAAATCATTTTGTCTTTGTCAATATGAGTACGTTATAGAGTGGTATCGGAGTTGTAGGTTGCAACACTAGGCCTTTGAAGGGGTTTGCTACATGATAGAGAAAAAATTCTTGAAGTATTTCTTTGAATTATTTAATGGCTCTTGGAATGGGTAAACTGGTTCATGTTTTAGCTGGGAAGTTAGAGTTTGAATCTGATGTTGCTAATCGCAATGGTTTTATTGCTATCTGTGTTAAATGTGGGGAATAGAGGAAGAGCATGAAATATTTGTCCATATGCCTAAGCGAGATAAGATTGCAGAGAGTCATATAGTGCCAGGTTATGCTCGGATCCTGTGTTCGAAGGAAGCCATGAAAGGAAAAACAATCGACAGCTTCAATGATCATCGATATCACCCTTGGTTCTCCAATGCTAAATATGTGATGGAGTTACTTTTCATTATCCCACATGCACTAGGAAATGTTTGTTTGAATGATTTATAAGAAAAATAAATCCTTACATTACTTGTGTGTGATAAGGAAGCCATAGAACCTTGAAGATTTTGCACGTGATGTAAATTTTAGTGGTTGAGACCCATGCGAAAAGCATGTTCACCCGATTGGGGTCAACTAAATGGGAGTTGGATAGAGTTGGAACTTGGTGGGATGATTCCTCGGTGCCCCAGTGGGTTGATGGACCAGGCTGGGACTGGAGTGTTTGTGTATATTAAAGTTGAATATAGTAACCTGGTGGGTCGATGGACCATATCTTACTAGGGTCGTTGGATGCAAGCATGAATGAAGAATCGCGGTGTCCCAATAGACCAGTGGGTCGATCCCTAGAATATCAGATACCGGAAGAATGTTAAGAAGTGGATGAGAGTGGAAGAGTCGAGGGAATCGGTGCACTCGTAGGTCAGTGCCATGGTATGTTGATATACCATATCGGGTCGGAGTCAGCAGGGAAGTAGATCGTGATTTTTTGTTGAGTCGAAGGCTTGGTAGGTCGGTGTCCCAGTGGGCCCATGCGTCGATAGATCGGATTGGGTTAGGATCAAAAAGAATATCAACGAGGAGAAGGGGATTCATTTCTCCTAGTGGTCGGTGTCCTGATGCCACATAATTTTCCATGTCACAACTACATCAACCCCACATCAGTACCACATCAGCAGATCTCCATAAAGGAAAGACTATACATCAGTGTAAAACAAAAGGTCTAGAGACATTTTCTTATGTTGGCCATAACTTTTGGATTTTGTCCACCGAAAAGTGATCTACAAAAGTGTCAAAGAAGGGCACTTTTCATTTCTACTTGGATTTGTCACAAATTGAAAAATGATGTTTTTTAAATATATGGGTCCACATCATTGGTAGACATCCTTATTAAGGTGAAAATCTTGGGTAGAGTCCCGAAAGAAGACATGGAAATAACCCACGAAGGAACTGAATAAATTCATAGGGGATTGGAATGGGGATGTTGAAGTAAGCCAAAATCCATTATTCTGAGCCACTTTTTGGGGATTTTTTAGATTTTAGGAGGAAAAGTGACCCTAGATCACAAAACTAGAAAATTTTATTTATTCGACATTTTACATACACATCAAGAGTAACAAATTTGGTTTAGGGAAATATTTCCAGAAGTGTCCAAATTGAGAGATAGCTAGTTTTTCTAAGAATTGTAAGTCTGAAATAAATTGTAAAAAGGACAAAACTTGTAGATTCCAGATTGTTTTAGTTTTCGATTGAAGCATCAGATTGAAAATATAGGAGTTGTTTCTAATTCCTTTTCATTACTTTTATCTATGTCTCATAAAAAAAATTATGTAATTCCTTACATAATTTCCTCTACAGCTGACATAATTTGGGCTTTCAATACAATTGCACCAGTGGAAAAAGTGCACAAATGGGGTGAAAGTGGATTTTTCAAGAAGTCATAACTTTCATCTGAGAGATAGAATTGAGGCAGATGGATAGACATTTGAAATGTGATTTAGAGGATAATAACTTGGAATTATTATAATTTGGATAACTAGGATTTAATTCTTCATGAATTGAGCAGAAAAAGGACATGTAGCATTAATTGACATTTTTTTATAATATGCATAATTCTAACGAAAATAGTTGCTTGCACATTTTGCAGAATTAGAGGATATAAACTTATCAATTCAATACAAGAATGCATATTTGGGACATGGAGGAAGGAGAGGGAGACTTCAGTGATGATAACGAAGACAAAAGTCAAAATATCAGTCTTAGTAATGCAGAGGTAGAATCAGATGGGCACATGAGCAGGAAAGAGCCAGAAAAATTAATAGAGACTGTGAGAAGCCTGGAAATAGAAGTGAAGAGTTAAAAATCAGAAAATGAGAGGTTTATGAGAAAACAAAAACAGATAAATGCTCAGATTATGCAAAGCCTAAATCAGTTGCATAGGCAAGTAAAGAACAGATCAGACTCAAGACAGGAGGAAGAGGGAAGATATCATGAAAGAAGAGGTAACTATAGAAGAGATACTCATTTGAGAAGTGCTACCATAAATCATAGCCATCACTCACCTCCTTACTCAACAATGAAATTTTATGCATTTGAAGACTCCATAAGCAGTCCAAAAGTGTATCGTGTTAGGCACCAAAGAAGAGGACATGAATTGGATAGTTTGCAAGGATAGTTGAGGAAGTTTAACCCACCATCCTTTGATGGTGAAATATAAAGGGAAGATGATTTTGAAGACTGGTTTCTTGGAATCATAAATTATTTTCAATTGTGCAACTACTCATCTAACTTAGAAGCAAAAATTTCCACCTAATATTTGCATGGAAAATCTCTAATGTGGTGGGATCAGTTGAAACAAGTGGAGCACATTAATGAGAATGGGATGACTTGGAAGCAATTAAAGATATATTTTTAGAAGGAGTACCTTTCTGAGAACCTCTCTGAGAAGAAGATGCAATAATTATTTGAACTCCAGTTGGGAAGCATGACCATGGCAGAATATGAAAATAAATTCTTGGGATTTCTTAAGTATGTGGGGTTTATCAAGGATGAGAAGGTGAAGACACAAAGGTTATTCAGTGGATCATTTTATAAATATAATATTCAATATGATGAGCCAAATATTTGACAAAGACCATTAGAAAGGCTAACTACTTTTATGAGAAAGGAAAGGGTAGAGACTCTTTGCAGAAGTTTTGGAGGGATAAGAAGAAGGAGAAATATGATCAGAGAAGGAAAGGATTTAAACCTCCTTTCAACATAAATAACCCTAATAAAAATCATCAAGATTATTCCACTAAGAATGAGTCCAAGAGAGAAGACCCCTTGGGGAAAAGAGGAAGAACACCAATCAAATGTTGGGGATGCAAAGAAGATCACATATACAAGAATTTCCCTCACCAAGAAGACAAAATGAAGACCATGCACAACATCCAAGAGGATACAACAATAGAATACATGGGCATAATTATTTGAAGAATATATGCAACCTTATAAGATCAACAAGCGAAATACCAATACAATATGATCAAAGTGGAAGTTAAGGTCATTAATCATCATGTTGCTATTTAATTTATTCAAAATCAATCCATTGTTACATTGATCCTAAAATAGTGGACAAATTACATTTGGAGACAGGTAAGCTTGAAAAATCCACTTTGGTTCAGATAGCCACAAGAACCAAAATAAGGATGGATAAGACTGTTAGAGGTTGCCCAATAAATATGAATGGATTAAGTAGAGTTTTTGATATGAATATCATCCCATTAGGATATTATGATATCATAATTGGATTGGATTGGTTGGACAAGCATCATGTTTTCCTAGATTTGCATAGTAAGACATTTACATATCTTGATGAAAAAGGAAAATAGAGCATTGTGAAAGGAATTCCAAGACCCATTTCTATAAGGGATATTTCATCCTTACAACTGAAGAGATGTTTTATAAGAGGTTTTCAATTGTATGCATCTCACGTGGAGGAACCGGAAAAAAAAGGGGGCCAAGTATTGAAGATGTTTATGTATTGCAGTACTTTGAAGATGTATTCCAAGAAATACTAGGATTACCACCAAAGAGGTACATAGAATTATCTATTGATTTAGTACCACTAGTTACCCCAATATCAAATACACCTTGCAGAATGAATAAACCAGAATTAAAAGAATTACAAATGCAGCTAGAGGAAATGATGGAGAAATGGTGCATATGCCCTTGAGTGTTTCACCTTGGGGAGCACTAGTACTCTTTGATAAAAAAAAGGGATAGAACATTGAGGTTGTGTATTGAATTTAGACACGTGAATAAAACCACTATGAAGAAAAAATATCCTCTACCCAAAATTGATGACCTCTTTGATCAACTAAGAGGAGCAAAGATATTTTCAAAGATAGACTTAAGATCCAGATACCACTAGGTAAGAATCAAGGAATAAGACATCAGTAAGACAACCTTCAGAACTAGGTGTGGACATTATGAATTTGTAGTGGTTCCATTTGGACTAAACATTGCACCAACTATCTTTATGTGCTTAATGAATGCAATATTCAAAAATTATTTGGACAATTTTTTCATTGTGTTTCTGGATGATCATAAAAAGAACACAAACGCCACTTGAGGTTGGTATTGCAAGTGTTGATTGAAAATAAACTTTATGCCAAGCTTATTAAGTTATATTTTTACCATGAAAAGATCCATTATTTGGGGAACATTATTTCAGAACAAGGCATAACAATGGATACAGAGAAAAATTGAAGCAATTAGATGATGGCCAGCACCCAGGAATGTTTCATGGTCAGATATTTTATGGAATTATCTAAATAATACAAGAGGTTTATATAAGGGTTATCTAAGATAGGCCATCCCATCACTTCTTTACAAAATAATGGAATCAAATTTGAATGGACAACAAAGTATGAAGAGAATTCTAATTTGTTGAAGGAATTACTTACTTACTAGTGCACCTATTTTAAAGATTGCAGACCCAAATAAGAATTTTGTGGTATGTACAAATGCATGAAAGGAAGGAATTAGTGGATTCCTCACTCAAAATGGATATTTCATTAATTATGACTCCAAAAAGATTAAATAGCATGAGACAAATTATGCCAGACATGATTTGGAGCTTGCTGACATAGTTCATGCATTGAAGATGTGGAAGAATTATTTAATGGGGAATAAATTTGAATTAAGAACATACCACAATGGTCTAAAATATATTTTTGAGCAACCAACTTTAAATTCAAGGAAGACAAGATGGACGGAATTTTTAAGTGAATATGATTTTGACATCAAACATATCAAAGGAAAGGAAAACAAAGTTGTTGATGCACTAAACGAAAGAGTACATCTCATGCATGATACAACCATTAGTATGAATCAATCATATTTAAAGAACATAATATTAAATGTTGTCATTTTATATCAACATTAATACGGGTAAAGGAGAGTTTACAAAAAGAGAATGTAAAACAAAAATTCAAAGGGTATGAGATTAAAGAGGATGGATTTCTTATGCATACAAATATAATTTATGTTCCTAGTTCTGGATAAATTAGGAATTTGGTATTAAATAAAAAACATAATGTTCCATATTCCAGACATCTCGATTACCATAAAACAATTGCAACAGTAAGAAGCCAATTATTTTGGCCTGGAATGAAGAAGGATGTTGTTGATTACATTTATAGATGCATGGAATGTTAGAGAGTGAAAGATGAACATAGACACCCAATGGGTTTACTAGAACCATTACCAATTCCAGAGAATAAATGGGAACTGGTAACCATCGATTTTACCACTAAGTTGCCTAGGATAGCTGACGCAGGCTCACCCTCTACCCCAACAAAGGCCCCTGCGCTGACCTCCTGGTCTTTAAGGATCGTTCTAATTTTTTCCCTTGAGCCGGAGTGGCTCCTTCGATTCTCCACTAGAATCCCTATTTAAATTTGACCCACAGGTCTTTTCTGCTCCTCCCAGCCTCTAGGCCCTATCACTATTCTCTTCACGACAGAAAAATGGCAAATCGGGTCTCGGGGTTTCAAAATACCGATGTCACAACCCTTTCGTTTCCCGATTTCCTGATCTTCGATATCCCAAAGTACTTCAACTTCTGCTAGTCCCCTGGGATAGAATTTTGGGTCCATACGACCTCCCTTTATATGACCACAGTCCTATCACCTTTTGGGATTTCAGGGTTTCTGATGTCGAAGTGTATTTAACCTCTTGTCCTCCGAATCCCGATATGACGTCAACTAGGAACCCCCTTTTGACTTAGACCCGATCAACGGCCGTGATCATCTACTAAACCAATGGCTCCAGATCTCCCTCAGGACTTCGGGGTTTCAAATGCCGAAATGCATTTGTCTTCGATTTCCTTGATCTCTCGAATTCTGATTTCCCGATGTGACTTCCTTTTTTGGGACTTTCCCCGAAAGTCAAGATTGTTGCCACACATCCTCAAAGATGGACGATCCTCGTCTGCTTCGGGGTTTTCACCGTGGAGATTCTCGATCCCCCGTTATGACGAGATGACATCACCTGGGCCCCATAATGGAACTTTCCTCCTTTCGGGATTTCGGACTTCGCAATTCCGAAATGCAAGTGTTTCCTGACTTCAAGATACGCGAAACGTTGAACCCCGTCTTCTTCGGATTTCCGACACGCATCCCAAATGAATGGACGGTTCAGATCAAACCTCGGACTTCGCCAACTGCAAAGCCAAAACACTCACTTATGTGAGTCCCGATGATCGAATCTCCGATTTGGATGATCACACGACACGTGTCCTTCCTGAGATCCACGGCTGTGATCCTTTTGCTATTTCGGGACTCAAAGGTTCTCGGACTCTTGGCCTCTAAACTTTCGATATGCCGATGGTTCTCGACTCCTGCCACGTGTCCCAACAGATGGACGGTTCTGGTCTGTATCGGGGTTTTCACTATGGATTTTCCCGATCTCTTGTCCACGGGATTTCCGATATCCTGAAATCCAACGCCTCGATATCCTGATACCTTTCAGGACCTTTTCTAGGCTTGAGAGGGTTTAAACCCCATGCCACTCCTGTTAGATCAGACGACTGACGGGTAAATGGGTGAGGATCCAATGGCTCGCGATCTCCTGAGCTTGAACTCCGGACACAACCGTAACCTCCTCGCTTCTTTATCAGATCGAACGGCTGACGGGATTTCGCTAATTCTCCACACAGAATTATGACCGTCTGTTCCTTTCCCCTGATGATTTCTGCAAAATGAACCAAGGATTCCTTCCCGGACTTATCCACCTATGACACAAAACTCTGATGCCTTCTAATCACTCAATATGCACCAACTCCTTGTATCCCCTTCAATAGTTCCAAAGGCTTTATCCTTCCTGAGATTTCTTACGACTTCGAGCCTCAAAGAAGACCCTTGCATGCACTCCTTGCGGCAACCCCCAAACACTTGAAGTGTTAAACACTCTTCGACCTTGCACATGCTCTGCAGCAATGACCTCTCAATAGCTACTCAGGTTTCAACCCCTGGATTTAAGCTTGGTCTATGCACACCTTGCACGAATTATGTGCCTGACTACACTTCTGTGTAAATATGAGAACAAATGCTATCTCTCTTGAGCTTTCAGAGACGAACCTATGAACCTTTTGTCAACGCACTCCTTGCAGACAATTCAACTACACTCCTTGCAAGAACTCTTGCTCAGATAGAGAAACAATTGAAACTCATTTCACTCCCCTTTCCTCTCAGATTTCAAACATTTAACAAGAAATCATTCATACATAGCATAAAATAAATTGCATGACAGAAAGAGTAAAACATTCATGAGCATAACATTTAAAGATGCATGCACAGAGAATATATGGACACCATGAGTCTGAATCACAGCTTCTTTGTATTAATTCAGAACTTCTGTACATGGAGTCTGCTACATAGCTCTCTTCTTCTCTTCTCCCTATGCTCTCTTCTAAATGCTAAGGCTAATGTTACAATACACAATGAGGATGTCTATATCCGTTTTCCCTCCACTCCTAAAACTATCTAATCAGAGAATTCAAAGCTACCTACTAACATAAATGCTTTCTACCTACTATGGACGAGAGCGGATCGCTCAAGGTCCTTTACAATATACAAGTACGCTTCTCCTTAACTATCACATTTAAGTTTGGCGCATCCAATCTTCAAAAGTTTTAAACAATTTATCATGTGCTCAAAATGTGTTGCGCTTGCCCCACGCTCGCTTGACGTTGGCGATGCTCCTGCATCAATAGCAAGGAAAAATGATTCAATAATGGTAGTTGTGGATAAATTCACCAAGGCTGCACATTTTATCCCTGTAAAAATGATGCTTACAACAACTAATATTGCATAATTTTACATGAGGGAGATTGTTGGGTTGCATGGCATCCTTAAGACAATTGTCTCAGATTGAGATACAATGTTACTTTAAATTTCTATAGGGTATTATTTAAAGGATTTGGTATAAATATGAACTTTATCACATCATACCATCCATAGTCACATGGGTATAAAGGGAGAGTAAACCAAGTGATTGAAGACATGTTAAGAATGTATGTGATGGATAAGTCATCTAAGTGGGAAGATTACTTACATATTGGTGAGTTTTCCTACAATAATGGGTATCAAGACTCATTAAAGATAACCCTATTTGAAGCTTTGTATGGTAGAAAACACAATACTCTAGTGAGTTGGGACAACCCAGTAGACATAGTAGTACTTGGGCCATAATTGCTCAAGGATACAGAAGGCCAGATGGTTAGAATTAAGCAAAATTTGAAGGCGGAAAAAGATAGGCAAAAGATTTATGTAGATAATAACATAACATCTGGAGAATTTAAAGTGGGAGAGAATGTTCTTTTGAAAGTGAAGCCCATGAACATCTCATTGAATTTATGCAGTTGTACAAAGCTAGAAGCCATATTTTGTGGTCCATTTGAGATATTAGACAGAATAGGGATAGTTGCATACATGATTGCATTTATTTCTTCCATGAGTGTGCATAATGTATTTCATGTATCTTTTTTAAAAAAATACGTACATGATCCTAACCATGTTATTGATTGGCATTTGATTCAGATGGAGCCAAATGGATACTTTTAGGTCTAGCTAGTGCACATATTGGACAGAAAAGTAAAAGTTCTTTGGAATCAAGTCATAGAGTTGGTAGAAGTTCAGTGGACCTTCTACTATCCTGAAGATGATACTTCGGAGCATGAAGATGCCATGCAGGCAAAGTACCCATGACATTTTAAATAATTTTGAAATTTTTATTTATATTTTGTATATGCACTAAGGACAATGTGAAAATAAGGGGGAGGGGAATGTATTACCTTGGCTTTGAATTATGAGATTATTAATGTATTTTGTTTATTTGATGACAGGTCAAAGTGCCTAAACAATTGAGATAGGCCATAGTGCCTAGTAAATGTAATACATTGATCATTATTAATAATAAAATGCATTGTTGGCTGCTAGATTGACAAGGAAAATAATTATAAGGGGCTATAACTCCATGAAAGAGGGGGAACGATAAGGGGGCTAAGACTTTACACGTTTAAACCATTTTTATTTTACCCACCTTGGAATTTTGGAGAGGAGGGAGTTACATGAGCTTCTTGGGGGAAGTCCACGTCATTCTTTTGATATTTAATCCTTGTTCTTTATTGTCTTGGGGGTTGGACATTTTCATTATGAACCAAAATTCATTTTTGGAACTATTCCTCTATAATTCACTCTTATGCTCATTCTTGATTATGCATGGGAAAGGAAAAGATATTTTTTGAAGGAAAGAAACCATGGTTGGTCAAATGTAATTAATTACCGATCATTCAATGAGGGAATGGATGCCTATGGGAATGATAATAATGGTATTTGAGAGAGAATTTTCCAATGTTGGGAATCCTAAGATTTTCAAGCATTGAGATTTCTTGATCAGAAGCACTGGATCCTTGGAAAGATTTGGGAAACTTGAGGGACTGCGTGGAATTGAAGGGGGTTCACTTTCTTTGGGTGGCGTAGGCTGAGGGGAAAGAGAGTCAATAAAATAGAGTTGTTGTTTGTTGAGAAACCTATGAGATCTTGAATGTTGATTGGTTTGGGAAGATAAGTGATAGTCTGAGACCCATCCTTGTGGATTCATATCCCTGGCTCAGGGGTGACCTATTGTTGATACTTGGAACAATAATTTCTAAGGTTAGGGGGAACGTCCTTGGTCTACAAGCAATTAATGATTGGTTTAATCAAATATAGGTGCCTTATGTCATGGTTTTCTTTGTTGTATTTTTATTTTTGTTGTGTATTATTATTATCTATGAAATATGATGTGTTTATGCTATGCCTACTTGTTGGTTATTATTGTGCATGGCATGCTAATATTTTAGTTTACAGTTATCAAGAATATTGATTATTGCATGTGGTTCTTTCACGTTTCTTTATTAATTATTTGGTATCAAAACTTTTGAATCATCCGAAGAGGGAAAATTTAGAGGTACCTATACAATGGGTATGGTTCATATAAGAGAATAGAATAAATTGTTTTGGGTTTGTTGATCTGGGTACATTACAACTTTCCCACAAAGTGGGAAGAGTACTCCACTTGGTTTAGTTTTCATACAATGTTGGTTATCAGACCTCCTTAAAGATGAGACCCTTTGAAGTAATGTAGAGCAAAAAATGTCGAATACCCATTAGTTGGGACAACTCAGTTTACATGCCTATATTGGGCCTGGATATGTTAAAAGAAATGGAAACAATTGTACAAAAAGAAAAAAAGAAAAAAAATTGAAAATTGAACATGATACAAAAAAGATATTTGAAAATTTGAAAAGAACACATGAAAAATTTAAGATTGGGGATCATGTTTATCTTAAAGTCAAACCCAAGAACAGTGCACTAAAATTGGGAAAAGTTACCAAATTGGCACCAAGGTTTTGCGAGCCAATTCAAGTGCTCGCCAGGGTAGGGCCAATGGCCTACTAGCTTTCATTTCCATCCGGCGTAAAAGTTCACAATGTATTTCATGTTTCATTACTAATGAAGTATGTACATGATATAACACATGTTGTAAATTGGAATGTGATTCAGGTGGAACCCAAAGGTGAGTTTCAGGTGGAGCCACTATGTATTCTTGACAGGAAGGAAATTATGTTACAGAACTGATCCATCACCCATGTTAAAGTGCAGTGGAGGCACTTTAGTCACAAGGATGCTACTTGCAAGATGGAGGAATCCATTAGAAAGGCCTACCCATCTATGTTCTAGAGTTGATATGCTCATATTGGAACACCTAGGATGGTGTTCAATTCAAGGGGGAGATGATGTAATGGCTCTCAATTTTTAGATTAAACATTTAATTTCTTCCTACTTTGTGTCAAGTTGATGTTGCGATCATTATTGGAAAATACTTATGTGGAACTATGTTATCATAAACATTGATGAGGAATATTTTTGTAACTTTAATTTTTCATTTATTTAATAAACAAGAAACAAACTGATTAGAGAATCCATTTACAAACAATAAATCATTATTCCATGGATGAGTGAACATGATAACAAGCACCATAATGAATTATAATCCATGGGACAAGTGGAACCTTACTCCCAAAGGTGTGGGGTGTGAGGAAACAAGCTAGCACAAAAATATGCCAAGAATATTCCCTAGGGTTAGAGATGAGGCCAACTTGAAAATACATAGGAAAGCTATTAAATACAAGTATGTCATGAGGAAGGACATTGTTGAGTACTTGTGAAGAAATGAGTTTGGTGGTTCTGTGAAGAACAAAACTCAATGAATATGGGAATGGAGATACAATTTGTAGTCCCCATGGAATTAAAATTTAGGCTCGGGGGTGACAAGGACAAGTAACTTTGATTGTTCGTGTCTATGGTTGAGAGGAACTAGTTCTCTACTCAGTTAGTTTCCAGTTATTAAATCAATCTCATATATGTTTTCTTCTTTTATTTTCTTTGCTAATGAATAGAAAGTATTACAATATAATGTGTTTGCAATAGTTACATTACTGGTTAAAAACAAACATATTCATGTGTTTTATTTATTTAAATATTGGCAACAAGAAAATAATGGGCATGCATGTATCTGTGTTCTATCTATTTAAATGTTGGTAACAAGAATATAATAAGCATGCCTGTAGAATGTAATCTTTCAGATGTTTAATAATTTATCAGAGTAGTAGGAAATTTGTTTATATTGCAGCTAGAAAGAGAAGAAAATCCATCTATTTACCTTATATTTACAAATAGGAATATTTTTCTTATTTACCTTTGATTTACACAGAAGATTATTTGTCATAAAAAAAAAACGATTTTGAAAAAACCTTTGTTTGCATAGTAGAAAATATATACTATTTCCAAAATAAATATACTTTAGTCCCAAATAAGAAAAATGATGCGTGCAACTTCACGATCATAAACCATTTCAATACAAAAGATGGTGTAGAGACACACAATAAGAAGAGAAAACAATTACAAAAAATTGTAGTTTTAAACAATGAAAGGAGCTATTGATCCAAAAATGATCTTTAAAAACTTAGATAAGTTTTTAGTATGTGTTTAATTACCAATTAAGAATATATTATGCTTTGATATCCTTGTGATATGGTTTATCCAAACCATATTACATATGGTCAAACCTACGTTAGCGTTTTTCCAAACCATATTACATATGCTCAAACCCACTTTAGCATTTCTCATGGCTTCACCTGGAGCGCGTGCCTTTTAATATGGAATAAAATATGCAAACATAACCATAATATATATGGTTAGAGTATATTGTGGCAAATACTTTGCAAAGGGCGTGGATCATATGTATAGTCGTGGAGTTGGCTTAACAAGCCACAATCCCGACCTCTTGGTTAGCGTGAAGTGTTAAGGCGTTGGTGCCTTTTAATGTGCTTTATTCTCCACACATAATAATAAATTGCCACATTATATAACAAGAAATAAATGCGCCCGAGTGGCTAGAGCATGGTTTGTAAAGTTGTGCACCTAAAAGGTCACATGTTTAATTTTCACAGAGGTTTTGACTTGGCTTGGGTGTTACGTGGCACTATGGACTGGGCCACATGTCACTTTGTCATTGGCTTGAACTCTCCAGTCACCTTGTGCCATATGTCGGTGCCACTGCCTGCCACTTGTCAAACTTGTCAACTTCTATGTGTTGTGCTCAGGTTGTGCCATGTGTCTTATGTACACTGTGCCACATGTCATGTTCAGAATGTGCTACGTCATCCTTTAACCAGTGGATTTTTTGTTTATTTGGGAAATCGATCAAAACTTGATAACTTTTGCATATGATGTCTATTATTGAAAAAAAATATATGACTGGAATTAACGCAACGAGCCGAACACAATGGTGTTGGTTTTGTATGATTCCAAGAGCTTTGAATTTTAGGCCTCCCTGAATCCATTTTGAATCAGCTATCACTGATAAATTTCGAAACCATACGACTGGTATAGCACAGCAAATAGCTCTAACACTCACCACTGGATAACATTGGAACAATAAATTAGGGATGAACTCGTATACCACGTAACAATAAATATTAGAGTACTGGTTAGGATAAATACTCATAGAGATCATAAATGGCACCAAGACATGGCCTATGAGGACCTTGCCTCGTGGAGAACCATTAACTTGACTATAGCATAAACCTGAGTCTACTCAAAGTGATACATTAAATAAGTCCGTGTTAATTCAAGTCCTTAATATACAACATGATGGGTGCATCCTTTCCGGTCAACATCTGTTCAAATAGAATCGTTGTGTTGATATTCACGGAGACCCTAATGTTGAAGGATAGTGTGGTTTAAAATTTATTAAAAGAAGAACTGTGGAGTGGCTCCACTAATATCACTATTACCCGATTATTATTATAATCTCGATTACAATATATGTATTTCTACTTAGGGTAATGGGTTGAGAATCATATTCAACGTGGATATAAAATTTATTATTGGATGGTTTATTACATGACCTGAGGGTCATAATGAAAGACATAAAGTTATTGTGAACGATAATATATAATAGAATTTTCAATAATGGTACAATGAAAACTTACCTATAAACAATATGAGACTTCTTTAAACCTTTACAAATATAGCTTTTTCTTATGTTTATGTAGATATGTAGATTTGGATAAGTAAAATCTCAATATTGTATGAATGAGAACATGGGAGTTAAACTCAATAAAGTAAGTTTCCATACCTATAAAGAAGACAAGACTCATGCAATATTGATAATTTATATGATGGTAGAAATGACATATGGTATTGAGTATTAATGAGTTTTTATCTCGTCATGGAAACACCAGGAAAATTAGATAAGAATATCAAACAATCATATGCATTAAATATTTAATCAAATCTATACAAGAAAAATGCTAAGTATAATAGTAGAAGTACAAGTTTGTCGATGGAATTTAAAAAAAAAATGGATGGAAAGAAGAGTCATTACACTTTTTTCAAGTTTTGTACTCTAAAAAAGGTTTGCACTTGGAGAGATTTGATCCCTCTTGACTCTTGATAGATCCAGAGTTAAGATGGATCTAACATGTTATAAATTAAAATAATCAAAATTAATAATGGATAATATTGTATTAAATTTTAAATTAAAAAAAAATATTTAAGAAGAAGAAGAAGAAGAATCATCAGAATCATCATCATCATCAATTTTTAAGGTCATTATGAGACTCCTTGTTTGTGGGACAAGGGACTCCCTCTACTTAACTATTTGACTCTAAAGTCTATGGAGGTATACATACCCTACCCCACTTTAAATTCGAACCTATGAATAAATAACTATTATAAATCAAAACATCCATTATATTCATTATAATAATCTTGATTACAATATATGTATTTCTAATTAGGGTAATGGGTTGAGAATCATATTCAAAGTGGATATAAAGTTTATTATTGGATGGTTTATTACATAAGGTGTACCAAGTAGAAAGATAATTGATTAAGCAATAGAGAATATCATTTTGGAGCTAGAACCTCGTGTTATAGGGCATGTGTTGCCCTCGGTCTACTAAAATAATTATTTACCAAAATCTATCATTATAATAATAAATAAATTTAAATAAAGCTTATGAAAACACAAATTTATGAAGTTAGCAATATAGTAATTAAAAAATTTAAATAAATCTTATAAAAGTTCTAATCCCTAAATAATTCAAGATGTGCCAGTTGTTCCAAGTGTCCACACTTCTACATAGTGGTGACACTTGCAGAGAACATTGAAGTATTGTGACTATTGGCTGTATTTTGTGAAGCCAAGCATTGATACTTACATTTTTCTCTACCATCCCTTTACATACTTGCCTCGTTGCCATTCCTACACATACTAGGCTCCTAGAAAATTGCTCGTGGGTTGCCATGTATCCAGCCAAACTCACCTTATGCAACAAGTAAGCAATTAACAATAATTCAATTAAAGTAACAATAATTCAATTCATATTCCATTTACGGTATGTCAAAATATATTAAAACATTTTAAAAAATATTTAGTATGTTAAATTTTATAGATCTTATAGAATATAAAATAAAAAATATAATAACAATAAATATTATTTAATATATAGTTTAGTAAGTTAATTCAATCAATTTTGTTATAATATATAGTTTAGTAAGTTAATTCAATCAATTTTGTTATAATATATAGTTTAGTAAGTTAATTCAATCAATTTTGATAAATTATTTTAACAAGACATTTATTATATATTCTATTATAATGGAGAGTCATCAAAATTATTTTAACAAAGCATTTATCATATATTCTATTCTAATCGAGAGTCATGATGGATTATCATTATTATTATTAATATAATATTAATCAAAATTATAAACAAAATTTTGATGATTGTTGTTGTCATCATTTGAGTGAAAGTGGGATGCAAATGAGGAGACGAAAGAATGTGGTCCACAACTCCACAAGTGAAGTGTCGGTAACGAAAATACTTCATGCATGGATCACCACTCCCCACACTTTCACATTCATACATTAGAAAAGGGGAGGATAGTCATTGAAACACAAAGTCGATTCCCATAGCACCTATTAGGGATCACTTGATCAAAATCCTCCCTTTATTTGATGTGGATGGTATCAAATAAAAAAACAAGACATGGTGAATGTAAAAATATGATTTCAAGATCTTATTTTTATTTTAGCGGTTTTAAGATATTTAATGTTTTTGTATGTTTTTAATTGTTAAATTTAATATTATTTAGATTTGAAATCTTTAAATGGAATAGTGTTTATTACTTCTTATTTCAACATGTCAAGGATTGATATTAATTGAATATTCATTCCAATTGTTTTAAAAATATTTATTATTTTTTTTAATTTTCAAGTGTGTTGTGTTAAAAAGATATAAAATTAATAATAGCATTGGTAAATCTCTTACTTTAGTATCTTACTTGTTCATTCGCCTTTATCATTAGAATGGAATTATATATATATATATATATATATATATATATATATATATATATATATATATATAACATTTTATCTTTAAATGTTTGCTAATGTGAATAAATATGTGTAATGTAATGTATGGATGATGCAAGTTGAAGTGGCATATGATCATATGTGAAAAACCCAAGCAACAAGTTCAAAGGGTATTACGTGAGAAGCAACAATTGCCGAAATGTTTGTTGAAATGAGGGATTCATAATTGGAAGCTGCAATTTCCATGTCGTCAACTAAAAATGTTATTGCTACAAGCCTTGTCGTTGATATATAACTACTAGTAGATTAATTATAGTAACAACTACTACTATATATGTTAATCATGTTGCTCTACTCTTCTTTGATCTATGAACTTATAATATCACAAAAAGTTATTACTTCGAATAAATATTTGATGCTCTGAGTGTCGATATTGAGTGCTCTAAAACGATATCGTCTCTTTACTTGGGAAACAATGAATGGTTTGTTGTTGACTGGAGCAATATCAAATACAAAATAAAATGAAATGAAAAAGTGGCAATTTGAAACATGGAATATAGTTTTTGATGAAAATTTTGGAATCTTTATTAGTGAGCGAGTGTCCTCTTTGAGAAGTGTCATTTAAAAAGGTTGAAAGAAAAAGATAAACACTATTATTATTGAAGTCTAGAGGCCAAAATTACCACGAGTGGTCATGAAGTTGAAGAATCTAGAATATTTATCTGTTCGACCATGTCCTTCACACGATCTTCCATTTAAAATGCTGAGAGAGAAAGAAAAACACTATTATTCATGGAATCTGGAGGGAAAAGAAGGTCCAATGCATTGCATTTTTCCATTGGCAAGATAAATAAATTTTGAGTCATGGGAATACAAATTTAATGCAAACTACTCCTACCATACCAATTTCTCATGGAAATACACCCTGCATGTAGACTATCTCCTACCATGCCAATTTCCATATGAGGTAAAGCATTCAAAATATGTTCATTGTAAATACAAAGACATAGTTTTACAACAGAAACCGAAGAGCATTGAATGGCAAGAGAAAGAGACTTGTAGAGGCTCAAAGCTCCAACCAGGAAGTATGACCAAAATTATGAAGAGGAAATACAAGTAACCTCAATTATCTTGGTTGACGTTTGAAGTAGAAGAGGTCTAGTTGTAGAGGCACGATATTGGAAAACCTTAACAACCACCACATAAATGCTTCAACAAAATAGGTGTTGGTGAGGAACCAAATCAAATGCTTCAAACAAAATCAACCACCATCGAACCACCAAATGAGCAATGAGGGATGCATACATTGAAAGGTATGAAAAATAAGTATGGCCAAAACTCTAAAAAGGGATAGGTAACCCCAAGTTGTCAACGCTATCAAATATCCATGTAGAAATCCAAACAACAAATTTCAAATTTCTAAAGAAAAGAGATAGATCCTATGAAATTAGTTTCGACTCAAAAAAGCATGATCATGTACTCATGTACAATCGAAGAAATCATCATAAAATGAGTTTCCTTATGGAAACCAATCCATCTTTCCAGAGTGCATGGCTTGCCAGCTGTTGCAACTGCTGAGTCAAAATAGGAATCAATGTTCAATGCGAGGCTCATTCTTAAAAAGTAGTTGATGTCGAACAAAATGGTGAAGGATAAAGAATCACCTGAGGAAGAATTTCAAAGTATCCCCAAAAATGTTGAACGAGGTGGTTGTAGATGATAGCGATGGATGCAACAAATGATGTACAAATATGGAGATGTTAGTTGAATGTGACATAAATGCTGAACAATCATGCAAAAAACACTCTGAAGTGGCTAGATCCAAGTCCTGCAAAATAAGGTTGGTCATGGAGATAAAATATTGGTGACACTTTAAGAATATTTGCATAAGTGGCCCTAAATCCACTGCTCAAGGTGAAAAATAGAGGTATCAAAAATAAAGTCCATCATGGACAAAAATCCTCGATATATGTTATGATCCAACACCTTAAAGATGATAAAAAGTCAATGAATTACAATTCACTTTGAGGGGGAAATCTCCTTTTACAATATATCAACTTCAAAATACAATATGCAATGAGATAAAATGATACTAAGACTAGGTCTCCTTGGTATATATATAGGAGACAAAGGGTACAATTATAATGAAAGGGTGCGATGAAGGGGTTTAGATCCTACATACAAATATAACACAAGAAATGTAATAATTTAATAAGGGGATTGATAATGGGTTTTATACATAACATGGGCTTTGTATAGGGCTTTGTCTAGGGATTAACATGCCCATCCCCTTCAAACAAGTGTTTTCCTTAACACTTGATAACCATGGGTGTGTATGCATCAAGAAATCATCTTCCCATGTCACCTCTTCCACTCGTAGGTTCGTCCATTTGATGAGATACTCCATATTTTCTTGATTTTGCATCTTCTTAATCCTTATTTCGAGGATTGTTTCTAGTTCTAGTATGATTTTTCCTTCTCCATTCATCTCTGATAAAATAGTTTGCACCTAGATCTTATCATTGGTTATCTTCTTTAAGAAAGAGACATGGAAGAATGGATGTACACTTGTCGCGAATGAATAACATCGACATGATATTGAGTAGGTGGAAGACCCTTAGGCATCTCTCCAAATACCTTGGAATGATTGTTGATAACTTTTTGGAGATCCTTTGGAGTAGAGGATATAGAGACTTGAACATCTATTGACCAAGATATGTTCTCGAAAGATCCCCTGGAAGGTTAGGATGATGCTCAATTATCTCATAGCATGACTTCAGTCAAGGAACAAATTGTGCCAATGTTGCAGGACTCGCAACAATACCAAGAAATTTTAGAACCGTGCCTTGAGCACACTAATGTGGTGACATAACTTCCTCTTCAGATTCATGATCGAATCGTGCACACATTTTCACTATTTCACCAAGTCTTGATGGTGTTGGTACCCCAGATTATTAGTCAATGGAAAGCAGCCAATCACTTACTTCAAGATTGACCTTGGATCCCTCTATTTTCACTATGGATATTTCCTCATGGGATACACCTTAGCTCTTGCACCTGGTACGTGCCTCTGCTGACCAATTGGAATAGCGAATTACTGTAGTTGATAAATCCAATGATGAGCTCCAAAAACAAGCATATCAGTTGAGAGAGGTTGTCACTACAGTTGCCTCTACCGAATAATTAAAGCATGGCTTCTGTGTGCTAGCCAAATCCATAGTTGCAGCCATAGAAAACAAGTTTACTCAAGCTTGGTCTTCTTTCGAACAGGTCATTCCTAAGCTTCTCGAAGATATAAATCTAGTTGCACCACCACTAAGAGTTTAGCTCATTGTTGGTGCATGGTCATAATTGGCTACAAAGAAAAATACCCTGCAAACAGAGTTAGCTGCATTCAAATTGAAGGAAAAGGAACAACCCAAAGAGCTTCTCCAAAATATTACACATGTAGTAGAGGAGGTCACCATTGTCAAGTCCTCTCTTCATGTCTGGGCTGAGGAATGTCAATGTCTCTTTGACATGGTAAATGATTGGATTGGCTTGATAGAATGTCGTAGAAAACCTATTGAAGAATTGTGCACTCAACTGAAAAAAATGCATGCAGAAGTCCAAGAATTCACCGACCTAGTCGAGTAGGAAGACAAGTTTGCAGGAATCTAGATTGAGGACGAAAGACTCAATGCGCTAGATGAATCTACCCATGCCACCAAAAAACAACACCACTATTTATGAACTACCGTGCAGGACAAGTACATCCAAGTGCAACAGATTGATAATATTGTCGACAATGAATGAATGACTTTGTTGTCTACTAAGCCACATGAACCCAATGTGATTGTTGCACAAGAGTTTGTTGTGGGAGACGCGAACTTATCCGAAGGAAATGGTAGGATTGTGTGGAACACTATGGAATTTTCCATGAGCAAGCCCTTGCCATTGTACCATATTTGGGCCCTTCGTTTGAAGGAGACCAAAACAAAACAACAAAAGGTTGACTCGGGACGAGTCAAATATTATGGTTGGGGCATGTTGGTCCCTTCGTTTTGGAGGACGTTATGTTTTGCAGAGGTATCATAGTTTTGAATAAAATCATAGCAGGGAAGTGGGAGGCTAGAAGTGACGGAAAGTAGCTACTATGAGTAGAAAGATAATTGCAAGTGCGCCAACAGTAGATATAATTCATGTGCTAGCTAGACCAGCAAGTAGAAAGATATAGAAGCCTCAAGTGCATTCAGAGCAGAAGAAGAATCAAGAAAATATAATAGCAGACTCAATAAATCAAGAAGCACCCAAGGAAAAGCCATAAATATGGGAATATGTAATGGGAAATGGTTTCCCAATTTTTAGGTGCATGAGTTGCCTAGTTGTTAAGTCAAAGAATTAATTATGATATATTGTGCTATTATCAAGAGTTGTAGAAGATTCTTTCTAGATTCCTTGTCATTCTTCTTTGGTCATCAAGCTATCACCATTATTGTCATTGAGTCTTCTATGATAAACTATTGTAATGAATTATGGGGAATTAAATGTTCTTGCATAGAAGTCTAAGTGTCCATGGTGGGTATCTATTGTTTATTATGTTGTATAAGTCATGATTTGGAAGATACACTCTATGTATGTTGGGTTGTGATCTAATAATAACATGAAGGATTATTCGGGCACCAAAATTTGTCATTATGTGTATGGATATTTGATCTATGTGATGTGCAATATTTCCTACTTTTTGTAATTGGTAGTTGTGATATTGTCTACAAGATCTTGTGATGTATGCACTTATTTTTATGTTGCACAACATGGATTTCCAAATGCACATATAGGTTTAGACATCTAATGATATAATATTTTTTCATTTAGGTATGAATCTGTATTGTATTGTGTTAGATATGGTGAGGCATCCTTGTTGACTCACTTTATCACACACAAATCTCGTATTTGCTTTGGGTGAGACCTCTTTTCCTTGGGGAAGGTTGAATATGCCAGCTCTACTACACTACAATGATATATTTGTTGGTAACCTCCGAGAACCTCGGTCTCCAATTGTGCATCAACACTACACTCACTAAGATTAGATACATTATTCTTTTTATGAAATGAAAACATGTTATAGAACAAAAAAATAAACACTTTTTATTGGTTTTAGGATCATCATGTTCATTTGGGGATAGCCCCTAGTCAATAATAGGAAGATCATCTTAAGTTTCATAGTTGATCCTAGTGACTATTAGTAATGAATGATATGTCATTAGATTGAAATTTAGTGGGATATTTTATCAATGGTTAACACTTAATGACATTTTAGTAAGGAGGTTTTCAATGGAATGTCCATGGGAGAATAAGTAAATTTATCTTTGACTTGTTAGATACCTAATCCTTAGGATTATGGTATATTGCAAATAGTATTTTAGGATAAATATTAATATTAATAGGTGAATAGGAAGAGCCACTCGGACCTCTTGGAAGATGAAACCAAAGGTCACTTCACATTGTATTAATGAAAGTATCGCTTTAATGCAAATAAATTCATTCATGGAGTTACTCATCCCTGGCCTAGCAGTGATATCAAAGCAAGTTGTTTTTTATAACTCCATGATTTCTAGATTTTCTTCCCTTCTCCCCTATTACTTCCATCTAAATTTTCCTCCATCATTTCTTCTTCTACTATTTCTTTATTTATAAACCCTTATCTATTGTTCCAAATCTCTTACATCTCACAAGATTTCCAAATACAATATCCCTAGGTCCCACTCCCTCCATTGTTAAAGACTGCAATTCATAGATTCTTCAACAAAGATTTGTTCTTGCATTACCTATTTCTTCTTCACTAGATTTGACCATGTTATCTTCCGACAGGTCACGTGACCAGAAATTGGAAGAAGATGAACCATTTTCTAACTTCTCTTCTCCCTATGAGTTAGAAAAAAGTAAAATCCCTTGCCAGGGCTCAAAAAAAGAGCTCAAACTCAATATCATTAGCTCATTTTCCAGTAAACAGGGAAAAATTCTCGACAATTGTTTTTCCGAGTCATTTTATAAGAGAGGCATTGATTGGTCATCCTTATACTTGATCCCAAGAGGAAGGAAAGTGGAAATATTGTGCAAACCAACCTATTTGCATTATTTAGGTTGAAGAGGGAAGAAACTCCATCAAATTTCGATTCCATTAGGGTTGATGCCTCGTCAAATTCCACATAGAGGCTTAAGTAATTTTATTCATTCGTGTTATAGAATAAATTTTATTGAAATTGTGAGATAATAACTACCATCATCTCTTCTACATAAAGGGGGTCCTCATCAACGTCCTCAATTAAGCACAAGGCTATAAGAGAATGCCACATTGTAGAGAAATAAGGAGATTTGTATTGCATTTGAAGAGGGTTAAATAAAAGAAAAATGTTACTCAAAGCCTCCACAACGGATTTTGTTTCCATATCATCTTTGAACCAACATGATGTCTTAATGGATAATGTGGTAGGGAATAATTCCATTTGTTGGTTACCTTATAAAAGGAAAAATAAAGAAGGTTTGTCTAGTGTTCACGCTATAACTCGAGACGCCAATAGTAATCCTTTGACAATATTTGCAGAGTGTTTCAATGAGGTAAGTGATGAATAACATGACCATGTAGAAATGTTTAGTGTTATGCACAATCTTGGTGAGAAACTTGATCTTCACTACGTCCATTGTGGAAACAATGGACTTGAGGAAAACACATGTAGGATCCCATGTGAAAAATAAAATCCAAGTAATAACAAAAGGAACATAAAGGTAAATCAACTACATCCTCTCAATTTGTTGTTTCTCATTACAGGACTAGCATAAATGAAGAATTTTTCAAAACTTTATTTTCTTCCCAGAGAGATGATTGGTTGCTTGATACTGGTGCAAGCTTTCACATGAATTTTTAGAGATACTTCTTTGAATAATTGAATGAAAACGTTGATGGTATAATAAGTTTTTCAAATGGATCTAGTATCAAGCTTATGAGAATTGGCACCATCAAGCTTAAATTGCCTAGATTCCTAGATTTGTTTTTGCACAATGTTATTTATCATCCTAAGTTGTGGAGGAACTTGTTGTCTCTTGTGCACATTCGATAACAAGGCCATTCCATTCACATGTTTGATGGGAAAGTTGAAATAAGGATATCTTTCGATAACATGGTCATCATGATAGGATTGGAAGATGAAAAATTATTGAAGTTGAAAGGGACATCTGCATGGGTACATAATTATGCATACCTGTCTCACCATGATAAAGGTATACTATCCTCAAATCTCTTATGGCATGCTATATTTGGCCACATCAACTACGATAGTCTTCATATGATGAATAAAAATGTTGTTTCTGGTCTTCCTACCATTATAGGGAATTTGCAGCAATGTAAAGATTGTATCCTTGGTAAACACAACAAGAAACATTTTTATGATTCCACCTCAAGAGCACTTAGAAAACTAGATTTGATACACTCTGATATATGGGGCCCCATGCTTGTTCCATCTACCTTTGGTAATAGATATATCATGAATACCAGGATGTCTTGGGTTTATTTGTTAAAGAATAAATCTCAAGCATTTGAAAATTTCAAAAAGTTTCACATGTGTATTAAAAATGAAACACAATCTTGTATTGGCACTCTTCGCACAGATAATGGAGGAGGCTAAACTTGAAATGAGTTTGACATATATTTTTCCAACATGGGATCAAGCATCAAACCATTGTTCCATACAATCCTCAGTATAATGGTGTAGCAGGAAGAATGAAAATGACAAGTCTCATGAATATGGTATGTTCAATGCTATTTTTCAAGAATGTGAAGTTGATGTTTTGTGGTGGTGTAGTTCTATGTACATTGTATTTGAGAAACAAGATTCCATATTGTGCTCCTAGGAACAAGACTCCTTATGAAATGTGGAATGGACACATTCCTTCAGTGAGGCATCTCAAGGTTTTTGGATCCACTTGTTATGCCTCAATTCCTAAGGAGAAAAGAAACAAGCTTGGTACATAGATTTGGAAGTGCATCGTCTTGGGGTAATCAAATATGATCAAGGCATATCATATTTACGATAAGGTAAAAAGAATTTTATCCTTTCTAGAGATGCAATTTTTCTTGAATCCACCAAGAATGAAAAGAATGTTGAGTGACATCTTGGTCAAATAGATAAATTTACACATGTAAATACATAACACGAGTTTAATGATGAGATTCCACATATTGAAAGGGGGATCCCTATCTTGGATCAATCTATGGACTTTCCTTTTGAAGTTCCATCTCCTCCTCATGAAGAAGATCCAACCACTTCATCAAAATAGGAATTTTAGTTGGATGATGCAATTGAGAGGACTGAAAGGATAAACTTTAATGGGATTGTAACACCATATCAATTAGTGGAGCAACCTGGACCATATTAGAAAGGTCCACCAAAGTTTCTCATAAATACACTTGAAACTGTTTGTCCCAATGAAGTTGGAAAGATAAGAACCAAAAATGCAACCAGACAAGATGGAGGTGATGTAGATAATTTAGATTTAGGTTATGTAAATGATATGTATGTTTCATTTTATTTTGAATTGAATTTATCTACTAACATTGAACCAACTTCCTTTGAACAAGTTTCTTCTCATGATAAGTGGAAAGAAGCCATGTAGAAGGAGTATGATGCTCTCATCAAGAATGGGACATGGAAGCTACTGGATCCTCCATTTGGAACCAAACCAATTAGCTACAGGTGGGTCTGGAAGAACAATTTTTAGTTATTGCAATGACCATGTAACTCTTCATATGCATGGGCTATCAAGCTAGTTGATGTTGCACTTCCAGTAGTGTAGATACAATATTGTTTAGGTATGTGTCAAGTATTGGACATGGTCTCATATTGAATATTGGTTGATAATTAGGATGTGACACAAGGATTCAAGTAGAATTATGGAAATGGAAGGCTAAGTTATTGAAGATTTTTTTGAGATTGTGATGATGGAGAAACTCTTCTAGCAAGTTGATGAAAGTTTGAATTGATAAAGTGGTATAAACACTTGATGAGAGAGTGGAACAATGTGTGTAATTAAGATATTTAAATGCAACTAAATGCATTTCAATATCAAATACACAATATTGATTTTAGTTATGAAGAGTAACATTTTGGGAAATGGATGTTATTCAAAAGGTTTGTTCCTAACATACTTTATATCTACCATTATATCTTAGTTATGAAGGATATAGTAAAGGATATGGAATCTCAAAAGATTACTAGGATGGATATTGAAGACCATATTCTCTTTCACATACAGATAAATATGACACATGTATTGTATTTAAACAAATTGATGATATCCCTATGGTGCAAATCAACAAAGAACTCAATTAGTTGAATCCTATGAATTTGAGAGCATTGAATAGTTGAGAATCAAGAAAAAATCTATATTTAGTTCCTAGTAATGTAGGGTTGAAGGCTACCTTTTTCTTTATCACATATTGTCAAATTTCTAATGATGACATAATAATGAAAAAAAAGACCATACATTTCAACACATATCGATGTTTAGTTAAGGCAAGATGGAGGGTTCGCCATTGCTACTTCTATTAAAAATGATATCGTTGTTATAAGGGCCACCACTATTAGTAAGGGTCAAGAGTGATTTACTTGTTTGAGTATTAGCATGACATTTGTTTATGGATAATATAGGTTTTGTAAAAAGTACAAGGCCATTAAAAACAGTCCATGTGTAATTGAAAAAGTTAATACTTAATTATTATTATAAAAAAACAAAAAGAAACATAAAAAAAATAAAATACCATATTGAAAAAATACGTTTCAAATACATGCATGTGCGGTATCCTCGTAGAGAAAGATTCCACAACTAATGCGTCCGATATGGAAGTCACTAATTCATCCAAGGGAAACGTAGGAGTATTAAATCACATAAACCACACCTATATATATATATATATATATATATATATATATATATATATATATATATATATATATATATATATATATATATATTC
>ML792302.1:437262-459074 GCA_009831015.1 Picea engelmannii | reverse complement strand
AGGTGCCATAACGCATAATACAAAATATGGTTAGGAAGAAATCCAAAATGTGATAGGTGCAATTGCCACCTTGAAAAAATCCAAGAAATGAATCCTAAAAACTAAATAATTGTTTTGAATATTTGTGCCAAAAAACTACTAGTCTTAAAGAGTACAAAACTAGAGCTGGAAAGTATCAAATTGTATATATATTCTCCTTGAAAAAATTGTATCTTTTATTGAGAAAACAAAACATATAATCCTTAAGTGCCATAGCACATAATACAAAATATGGTTAGGAAGAAATCCCAACTGTGATAGGTGCAACCGCCATCTTGAAAAAATCCAATAACTGAATCCCAAAAAACTAAACAATTGTTTTGAATACTCGTGCCAAAAAACTACTAGTTTTAAAGAGTAAAAAACTAGAGTTGGAAAGTATCGAATTTACAAATCGTTGAATAAACCTCATCGCATAGAGAGCATATCTTCAGTCTAGAATTCTTCAAGGACAAAATGAGCCTTGCGAAAGAGTAAAGAATCTTTGGAAAGAGCATCCACATCAACATTCAAAGTTCAAACCTCTACATATATGTGTAAACCTAATATGGTGAAATAATGAAGTGATCTCATGGAGTTGATGTTCCATGTGAACACACTCTGAATTTAATATTTGGTTCACACCATTCATTCAATCAATAGATAGTTTAGAGTCTCCAAATACCTATAAATCATTAACATTCATGTGAAAGGAAATTTTGAGCAGAAAAAAAAGGCCTTAAACTTGCCCATATTATTGGTACCATGACCCAGGTTTAATTTAACTGATATTGAATGGGTTTCAGATAAATTGAGAATGATACACATAAATAAAAGATTCTTTGGGCCTTGACAGGACCCATCAAAGAAACTCCAAGCCACTTATATCTTAACCACCAATTCTAAAAGAATCTAAACTTCCTTCACCTTAGAAATAGTCTTGTATTAATTGAAAGTGAAATTGACTATTGAGATACCTTAATGGATGGATATCCTCTATCCTCTAAAATATTGGCATTTCTAGCTAGCTAGATCCCCCACATGATCAATATGGGAAATACCCTTAACACTTTCAATTCAGGCTGAGAAAAATATTTTTGGAAGTAGTCATAAATGGTGCCCTTTTCTCATAAATGATCAAATCCAAATAGTCTTCTTTTGTCATCCCACACTTTCCTCTTGAAAGGAAAATTGAGGAATAAATGCTTGATGGTCTCATTATTACACTTGTAGAGGTAACATAGACTAGGACCACGTTTGTTTCTAAGTTGTAATCTATCCCATATTAGGACCTTCCCCTTTAACGTCGACCAAAAGAAAAGGAGATCCTTCAAAAGATCATTGATCTTCCACATCTTTGAGTACCACCATAAGTTTACAGTGCCTCCCATCTCTTGTTGTGAAAGATATTGAAGTTTAGTCGAATACTAACCCCAATTTTATCGTATTCCCAAACTATATCATCCTCTTTCTCAGAAAAATGGACATGAGCATTTATTATTTCAGTTGTGAAGAATGACTAATGATTATTCCATCTCTTGTCCAAACCAAGGTCTACAACATATAGCTAACCCTAATCCCAAATAGTTGTATTAGATGCATCATTGATATGATTCGATGTACATCATCCCATAGCCAGAAGTTGAGTCACTAGATCATCTGGTAAAAATACATTAACATTACACCCCATAGTAGCATCCTTCCCTACTTGGATCGATTCTTCAGAACAAACCTTCTAAGATAGGTAGGACCCAATTATTGGAAAGGCAAGAGTGAGAGTCCTCCATTGATTAGAGATGTTTTAAGTAATTTTCCTTCTATTCCTTATCCATTTCATTATAGAATCTGAGGAGACTTATTTTTCAATTAGAATTATTCACCAAAGAATATCCCTAGTCATGAATACCTAAAGATATTTCTTTGCGAAGGCCTTCTTGAAAATACAAACATTGTTTAAACCTCATCCCTTGCAAGACTTGGGATTTTAGATGGATTTCCAATTTTCTAAGGGAGAACCGAAGTACTCATCTTGGCCTTTCCATAATTAATTGAAACATACTTTCCTAATGTGACAGAGGACACATTTTGGAATAAATTCCAATAGGTTCCAATAAACAGGAATGGCCTCAAGCACAGATTTTATCAATACAATTCTACCACCACGGGACAACTAGTGATTGCACCAATAATCAATTTGTTTCTCAATCTACAAAAAGAGCCATTTCCAATAAAAAACAAAGTAATTATTAGGTTTAAGCATGAACCCAAAATACTTAAATCCATATCGCATATCAACTATGGAGAAATTGAATATCCCCAAAATTATTTTACTTGTTCCTTCATTCACCTCTAAAAAGTAAAGTGTATATTTAATGTTGTTAATCATCATACCTATAGCCTCACATAACTTTTCCAAGATTTCCTTCAGGACTTGACCTTCCAAATATACACAAAGACATAATATTAACACATTGTCCACAAATAATAAATGAGTGTGCCTTTCAGTTTGACCAATAAATACCCCTTGTATCTTATTGACCCTCTTGTTATAACATCATTTGACACCAATATGGTCATGATGACTCATTAGTGTTAGTTACATCCCGTTCCCTGCTTGGAAGAGAAAAATACCCCTTTTCCTTCCAAACAATATCTCAAAAATCCCATTTTTCTTGATGTACGTGACTCTCATTAAAGAAACTCACATACATACACACCTTTCTAGATAGCAACCCACATACATGTTTAATTGGATAAAAAAAAATGTCGATATTTTGGGTGGAGTTGACGGGTTCCCGACCTCCTACAGTGCATTGATAATTACTCCAACTGTCAAAAGGTAGTATAAAATAGAGCCTTGGGATGTAGGAAAGAGATATAAAAGAGATGCAGCCTTATGCTAACATTTTACTTATAGCCCTGCAAGCCCATTTTTCCCTTTGATTCTAAGATTGTCTTTCCCCCCTGAAAACACTTGTTTTCAAGATTTGTGTTTCCACTTATCTCGTGAGGAAGAAAGCCACACAAATTTGGAGGTAGTGCTTGTCATCTCAGGCCTTGGGTGGAGGAACTTGGAGCCTAGTTCTGGGACCGTGCCACAACAGTTACAGGTTGTAACCAACCCCTATGCTATTATTAATGAAATAAATATCATTCTCATCCATTTCTCTTTGTTGATTCATTCCTGTAATTAAATTATTTGTATATGTTTTTGAATCTAACATACAAATTGAATTAATTATATCTAGTTAGTTAGTAGATAACTACCTATTTGTAGTTGCATGCTTCTTTTTTTGTAGGATTTTCATAGGATTGTTGTGAAGGAGTTTTGGAGCAAAAGTCCTCGAGTGGGATCGATTTCAAACATTGGGTTTCAAGTATGTTCTCTTTCCTATCTTCTGAAAGTTAGTTATTGCAAGTAGTTACCTTTAATTAAATACCTAATTAGAATTTGAGAGAAGTATTATAGGGCACTCTTCTATTGTGGCCCATGACCCAAAGCCATAGGACTTAGATTTTTGTAACACCTCTTAGCTTCACTGATATCCCCATTGATATCATTATCTATCAATAAAAATACATAAGGGGATAATGGGAATCCTTGACGAATCCCTCGAGTTGATATGAAGAAAGAAGACCTTGATCCATTCATAAGAACCACAAAGGAAATATTGGTCACACAACACATTATCCATTTTAAAAGAGGTAGCTCAAATCCAGTATGAAATAGTAGCAAACACATATATAACCAACAAACCTGATCATAGGATTTTGACATGACAATTTTAAAAATTGAGACCTATTGCTTCTAGTTTTTAATAGTATGTAAGCCTTCCTAGGATGAGCCTATAGCTTCATGAATGAGATTGTCCTTCAAAAAACCGAATTGTTTAGAAGAAATTATATTTAAAAGAATAAATTTAAGATGGAAAACAATTAGAATAGAGATAATTTTTTATAAATAGTTGCATAGTGAAATCGGCCTAAAGTCATCAAATGACTTGGAATAGTCCACTTTAGAAATGATGGTGATGAACATAGAGTTGATTTTCCATGGCATTTTTCTAGACTATTGAAATTCTTCCACAACTCTAAGAAGATCATCCCCTAGAGTATCAAAGAAATCTTCACAAAACTTAGTTATCCATCTTTCTGGCCCCAAACTCTTAAACCTTTTGAAATTGGATATCATGGCTAGTAATTCGAACTTCATGACCTCCCTAAATAGCTCACGATTCTCATCGTTGTCAATCAACCTATGAAAGTAGGAAATAAGTGTGATAACCTTCCCCATATCCACATGGTATGAATCTTTAAAAAAAAATGAAAAATGAGCCACTCCAAATGCTGTCAAGTTTGAGAATCCTCGAACCTTGTTGCCTTTGTAGTCTTGTATATCCTAGTTGGTATTTCTATTCTTCCAATAATTTGTGAAATTATGAAAGTATTTTGTATTTTTTTCCCCATATTCAATCAATAGGGACCTTCTTTTGACATATCAAGTCTTATCTTGATCATAAAGTAGTTTTGTTCTATTTGCTTCAAGATCTCTACATTTTTCTAGTATCATGAAAGTAGAAAGTTGGCTTGAAGTCGATTCATAAAAAAAATTGAGTTCTTTCTCATCCTTCAATACCTCTTGATATTGTTGAATATTTTTAGCTCGATATGATGCACTTTCCCTTTCCTTTATCAAACAAATAACATATACAAATTGAGCACAAGTTGACTCCTCTCTATCCACTAGAACATGCCTCCAGTTATTTTGTATTAAGTTCTAAAACTCCTTGTTTGCACCCTAGCTTCCTAAAAAAATTCTTAAATTTCATAAATATAGAAAAGTGGTCCAAGCTTTGGATATTACCAACCCACTATCGAAAGAGCCCACAATCCTGGATTAAGTATTGGTGCAATAAAAAATATTCCAACCTTTTCAAAATACCCTCCTCACCACCTCTATTGTTACACTATTCTGGTCTAATTAGATTAAGATTAACATCGACCCACCCCACCTTCTCCAATTTCTCAAGAAAAAATTTCTCCATCTTTTCTTCACGAGTATATGGACCCCATACCTCATCGCTACTTAGTTTTATGTTCCAATCCCCTCCAATAATGATGTTTTCACTTTTGAGGTCGTTGAGAGAAAAAAGACGATTCTAGAAGATCTCTTTCTCCTCATATGGCCTTTATAAATTAAGAAGAAAGAAATGATAGTGAAGTTCTTTGCAGAATATTTTAGTACATAAACCTGACATAATAGTAAAACAATTTTTAAGTACACATGATGAAGATATATCAGTAATGATACCTCCAGAGTGACCAAAATAGTCTAGACCCCTGAACATTGAATTTGGAAAGATATTCCTCAGATCAACACATAGCACGTCACATAGACCCATCGATTTTTTAATAAAAAACACATTCGGTTTTTCCACATAAAAAAACACTTTATGGATAGTGTTTTTTTCTTTCACCCTAGGCCAAAATCATTTACATACATAATGTTCATGAGTTTCTTAGGAATAGGGTTGTACTTTCTCTAAGGACCCAAAAAATCAATCTTTGTCTTCCCTATGAAAAATCCCAATGGGATCTCTCTTGAGTGTGCTTAAGAGTAGATTTTCCCTCCACCTTGCAGGGTCCAGGGATTTTTAATCCATCACACCTAAAACTTCCAAAGGTTTTACATTGAGACATATGTCTATATCTTAGGAAATATAAATCTCAATCTGACAAAACAGAAGAAGAGGCAGGTGATTAGGGTGTATTAAAATCAAAGGCTTGGGAGGAAAGAGGTTCCATATCCATTGTAGGCCTAACATATAGCAAGTGATCCCTCCCCTTCTGTCCTCAAAGGAATGTTCTATGAAATCCCTCCCAATGTAGGACGTTGGGATTGAACCATAACTCCCAAAGACCCAAAATTGACTGAACATACAAATTCCAAATTAGATGAAAGAGTTTATGTAGGAACAATATTACTTGTGTCCTAGTGATAGAGAGTGGTTTGGGCCCAGAGCTCGTCCAATTTGCTCCACTGAGAAGAATAAATATCCAAGTAATCCCCCAATTTGTACCATAAATCTTGGCTTGATAGACCACCCATGGGTTAGCACCAATTCTTGTAAAGGGGTGTTTTATCTCCGTATTCGAGCCCTTGGTGTAAATGCAAGAAATGGGGCTTTAAAACCCACCAAATGAAATTTATTCAAGGTTGCATCCATGAGCGCAATGCACAACACTCAAGAAACTCAGTCCAGACTTGAATCAAGCATTCAGGCGAGTTTATTTTCAATGGTCGAGATCCCATCAAGTAGTTCATATCAACGACCCACGGGCATTCAAGAACCCAAAGTTGCTAAAAGTTTAGCGCAGGAGCAAAAGCCCAAATTTAATTTGGACCAGTCAAATCAGAGGGACAAGTGGCAATCGATTGAATGATTTCGCGGAATCGGGTTTCAGGGGTTTTGAAATGAGCTACAAGCTAGTTTCACGAAATGCAAAATGGCGAAATAGATCGTGGCCATCCATTTTTGAAGCAAGGTCGACCGTCAGTTTCAAAGGTCGTTTCGCGATTTTGGGTATCGCGATGTTGAGAGCAAAAGAGGAGTAAAAACTCCCGAAAGGCAAGGTCCCGAAAGCACCTTTGGGTGTAGGCTCATGGTCACTGCCCAGGGTCATATAGAAACATGGCTAAATGAAAAGTATACTCCTTATCGAGCGACAAGCGGCTAAGGTTGTTCAAAGAGGTGATCTTGGTCGTCGGTTTCAGGCGGATCTAGTCATTGATGTATACTGGTCATTTCGAGAGTTTGTGTACCGAAGATTTGAAGTCAAGGGGAGTGAAAACTCCCGAACTGAGAAATCCTGAAATTTTATAGGGGATAGGCATGAGGTCACAGCCCAGGTCACGTGGGACAATGGAAAGAGCTGCGCAAAGGGAAAAAATGCCAATGTTAGCCGCAGAAAGAGACTGCCATATTTTCAGGTGCCAAGATGACTCAGCCTCGTTTTGATCCCAATGAAGAAGTTAATGGAGGTAGGTGTTGGTAGTTGAAACCTCAACTCAGGCTATGAATGGAAATCCAAAAAGGACTAGCCGTGGAGGAAGAATGTCAGCTAAGAGTTCCCCTGTGGACGTATTTTCCTGCGAGCCCATACTGAGTTAAGGTCACATCCGACATAGGAATTCCTGCACAGTCTGACTGAGAAGACGCCACGCCCTGAAGGTTCTAGCACACCTCTGTTGGGGAATTTTTTGAGTATATGTATGAAGTTCTATTATTTTTTCTAGGGTTGATGGTTGATCTAGGCTCCCGTATTGTAAAGTTTTGAGGAAGCACTGGTTCCTCTGGTTATGCATCTGTATTTGAGACTTCTTGTTTAATGAAAGTCAGCTTCTTTCCATATCTTTATAAACAACTATGTTAAAACACTCGGAATTGGAGGATACAATCGAGGGTAGTTATGTTATTGTGATGTAGGTTTGATCACTGCAATATTTTCACCAGTTTTAATCAGTTTCCTGTGTTATCTTTTCCCTCTTACACTAAGTAGCTCGGAATTGGAGGATCCAGTTGAGTTGTTACAATAACATTGTGATGTAGGTTTGATCATCGTGTTGTTATAACTATGTCATTTAGGCATATCTTAGTGTCTGAAACTTTGGGTCCAAGAGGATCTTGTTCTTGAATCTTTTCTTCCTTAGGTTGTTGGAAGACCGGATGTCCATAGAAGAATCTTACATTTTCTCACCAGGTCTTCCCTCTTCTCATTTTAAACTCAACTTCCTGACTGGAGTTAGATCAAGACCTCACTTGCTTATGTTTTGCCTAGTCCAGGATTCTAAGTTAAAACGATATTCTCTTGGGTCTACGCCCATTCGACCACCCTTATTCATTCATTGTGACATATAAAACTGAGGGGTATCAGGCTTACCTCTGCCGCAATTCAGAGGTGACTTCTGGTGCTAACATTTCTGGCGTCGTTGCCGGGGAAGAAATTTAAGATTTTCCCTGGGATTGAACGACAAAGCTTACTGGTTATGAGGGTGCATTAGAACCTAGTACATCGAAGATTGCAACTGTGCACCTGGCGACTCCACTGTGGCGACTCCAATGTTTCCACTTCACTATTTCAGTTGTGGCTACTCTTAGCACACCTGAAAGCTGACCCAAAGGATCTTAAACTCGAGATGGTTTTCAACAGCTGCTTTCTCAGCTTGAGAAGTTCCCTGGGGGGATGACAAAGTTAGGATCTGGCATTTGATGGTGAACAAAGACTAGACACATTCAAATCTGCGCATTATTCACCTAGAGACTCCATGATTCAAGGATCGATCGATGACTCCACTGGTTGGAAATGGAAAGGATCCTGGCTCGAAGGTTTGTTCCTTTTGATTTTTCGGCTATTCCTGTTTTCCTAATTTTGTCCCTACACCAAATGAATGGGACGATTATTTGCCCATATTTAGAGAGCGTAAAGAGGACAACCTTGCTCAACATCTCCATGATTTTCATGAACTCATGCATCAGTGGGAGATACATCATGAGGACGTGTTTTTGAAGATGTTCATGTTCTCGTTAGCAGGGGATGCTCATGAGTGGTATCATTCTTTACCCCCCGCTAGCATTTCTTCACTGGGAGAATTTCATGCAACCTTCACTAGGCACTGTCAAGCATTTTATTCTTGTAAGTTTATTTGTCATGATTGTCATAAGGAATATGAAGACAATGATCAAAATTTGGTTGATTCTGATAGAGCTTGTGGGGATGAGGACCACGAGGAGGGCGAGGATTCTCTAAGTGATTTGATGGAGCTAGAAAAATTTCTTTCTGCAAATATTGAGGGATTGAAGGAAGATCATGACTGCTGCCTTTTGAGGAAGATGCAGAGGATTTTCCAGTCCTAGAAGCAGATGTTCTTGACAACCCTACTGATGATGATAGCATTGAATATTTCATGACTATAGAGGCCTTGCATTCCGCTCCTGACATGCCTACTGTACCAAGCTATGATGATTATTCGGATGAAGAGAAGCATAACCCCACATTGAAGTTTGCTAACTAGAGGAGGAGCCAGCCTGTATATGACAACAACAAATCATATTTTGAGTTGGATATGCAGGACTTCCAAGAGTAGACTGCAGAGCCTTATCCTTTGTTCGTTAAAGAAGAATATTACGAGGAAATCAACCATCTCGGTCCTGCATAAGACGTTGAGCAGCATATTGAAGAGAAAATCTTTCCCACGGGTCCTGTTTATGATGATTATGAATATGACTCCTGGGAGAGCAAAGAAGAAGAACCAAAAGAGCAGCAGAAGGGGCAGTTTATCCCCTATCCAAAGCCTGTTCGTGAGAAGCCACCACCTGATATCAATCAACCTACACCAGCCTTTCACCCCCTTGGGCCTACCAGAGATATTCAACCACATATGAACAGTCATGTAGCAAAGGAGGCTGCCTGTTACAAATTTTATGGAGTTTGTCGCTTGTCCTACGATCCTGTGAAGGAATACATGGAATTGTATTTCCTTTATGTTTTGAAGCCGCCCAACTTTCTCTTGACCTCAGCATTAGGAGGAAAGTTGAAGGATGTAACTGTTCTGTTGTCGTTGTTACATCATCTGCTAGTGATCATTGACAGAGTAAAGGAGCTTCCAATTAGGAAGTTACTTGAATGGCTATGGTGGAATTTTTCTTTCACCTAGCCCCGTAAAAAATAAATTAGTTTAGGACTGTACATAAATAAGCTCCTTGGAGCATGTGTGTTTATTTTGTTTTTACTTTTCAGCCTGTATTTTCAGTAGAGTGTTTTGAGCTCAACTCCATATCCCAACAGAAGGTGAATGGAACTACTTGTTCTTGGCAGCTTGCAGGGAGCATGCCATCCCCCATGGAGCCTAATGTTAGCACCAATTCTTGTAAAGGGGTGTTTTCTCTCCGGATTTGATCCCTTGGTGTAAATGCGAGAAATGGGGCTTAAAAACCCACCAAATGAAATTTATCCAAGGTTGCATCCATGAGCGCAATGCACAACACTCGAGAAACTCAGTCCAGACTCGAATCAAGCATGCAGGCAAGTTTATTTTCAACGGCGGAGATCCCATCAGGCAGTTCAGATCAATGGCCCACGGACATTCAATACCCCAAAGTTTCTCAAAGTTTAGCACAGGAGAAAAAGCACGAATTTAATTTGGACCGTTCAAATCAGAGGGACAGGTGGCAGTCGATTGAACGATTTCATGGAATTGGGTTTTAGAGGTTTTGAAATGAGCTACAAGCCAGTTTCGTGAAATGTGAAATGGCGAAATAGATCATGGCCGTCCATTTTTGAAGCAAGGTTGACCGTCGGTTTCAAAAGCCATTTCACGATTTCGGGTATCGGGATGTTGAGAGAAAAAGAGGAGTAAAAACCCCCGAAAGGCAAGGTCCCGAAAGCGCCTTTGGGTGTAGGCTCACAGTCACTGCCCAGGGTCATATGAAAACAGGGCTAAATGAAAGGTATACTCCTTATCGAGCGACGGGCGACTAAGGTTGTTCGAAGAGGCGATCTTGGTTGTCAGTTTTAGGCAGATCTATCTGTTGATGTATACTGGTCGTTTCGCGAGTTCGCGTACCGGGATATTTGAAGTCAAGGGGAGTGAAAACTCTCGAACTGCAAAATCCCAAAATTTTATAGGGGATAGGCGCGAGGTCACAACCCTGGTCGCCTGGGACAACGAAAAGAGCTGCGCAAAGGGACAAAACGTCGGTGTTAGTCGCAGAAAGAGGCTGCCATATTTTTAGGTGCCAAGACGACTTAGCCTCGTTCTGATCCCAATGAAGCATTTAATGGAGGTAGGTGTTGGTAGCTGAAACCTCAGCTCAGCCCATGAATGGAAATCCAGAAAGGACTGGCCATGGAGGCAGAATGTCAGCTTAGAGTTCCTCTATGGACGTATTTTCCTACGAGCCCATATTGATTTAAGGTTGTGTCTGATAGAGGAATTCCTTCACAGTCTGACTGATAAGACGCCATGCCATGAAGGTTCTAGCACGCCTCTGTTGGGCATATTTTTGAGTATATGTATGAATTTTTGTTATTTTTGTTAGGGTCGATGGTTGAGCTAGGCTCCCATATTGTAAAGTTTTGAGGAAGCAATGGTTCCTCTGGTTATGCATCTGTATTTGAGACTTCTTGTTTAATGAAAGTTAGCTTCTTTCTGTATCTCTATAAACAACTGTGTTAAAACACTCGGAATTGGAGGATCCAGTCGAGGGTAGTTATGTTGTTGTGATGTAGGTTTGATCACTGTAATATTTTCACCAATTTTAATTAGTTTCCTGTGTTATCTTTTCCCTCTTACACTAAGTAGCTCGGAATTAGAGGATCCAGTCGAGTTGTTACAGTAGCATTGTGATGTAGGTTTGATCATCGTGTTGTTATAACTGTGTCATTTAGGCATATCTTAGTGTCTGAAACTTTGGGTCCAAGAGGATCTTGTTCTTGAATCTTTTCTTCCTTAGGCTGCTGGAAGATCAGATGTCCATAGAAGAATCTTACATTTTCTTACCAAGTCTTCCCTCTGCTCATTTTAAACTCAACTTCCTAATTGGAGTTAGATCAAGACCTCACTTGCTTATGTTTTGCTTGGTCTGGGATTCTGAGTTAAAGCGATATTCTCTAGGGTCGGCACCCATTCGACCACCCTTATTCATTCATTGTGACATATAAAATTGATGGGTATCGGGCTTACCTCTGTCGTAATCCAGAGGTGACTTCTGGTGCTAACACATGGGAACACCATCCAATGGAACTTTAAGTTCTCCCACAACCACCTTATGTTGTGTCCCTGGACGCTTAGAAAATCGTTCACTAACAGAAATTGCACTATCAACATCCACTTAGTGAATAGGGGAAGTTTTATCATCTTGTTTTCTTGGAGAAATTGAATGCCCATGAGAAATATCGTTCGACTTTTTATTGGTAAGCCCAAAACATTTCTTTTGAAATGGGAGATCACAGTCGGCCAAGATATGTTTGAATCAATGAAACCTAGTGAAACGAAATGGCATGTTCATGTAAGCAAGTCATTGTGTATAATATTTTTCTCCCATTACAAACTCCAAGGATTGGAAAAGGCTTTGGAGGAGATCTAGGTCCACTATAATTTGTGCCATCAAGCGCATACAACTAGATTTATAACTGTCATTTGCAAAAATAAATTTCCCTAAGACACTTCCCATTGCATCCAGACCCACATATGTCCATAATTCCATGGGAACATTAGGTAATTTAACCCACGTCGACATGCTAGAAAGAAACTCCTCCTTGGCATCAAATAAAGGATGCTCTAGGGTTTGGCATAGACTAGATATTTGTCCTAATACCACTGCCCCTTTAAAAAAATGTGTTCATCCTCCTTGGACTTAAACAAGAAGCCTATCTATCCACAAGATATAACATGAACCATTGGGATATAGTCTAGAACTTGCTTCAAATCCACCTACACCCACAAAGTTAGGGTTTCCATCATAAATATCCGACCACTAAACTTCCACACGGCTACACAACCATCGAAATATTCCACCTAACAAACTTGTAAGTCTACGTCAACTACCAGGGACACACCGCCACCCAAGGATCTAACCACCTGGTGGCATTTACAATCATTCTTTCTCTTATATCCAAGCACTCCACCACCCAAAATCTCCTTAAGAGATAGATCATGACCGATAAACCCCAAAGATGTAGCAATAGGATCGATTCTATCCAGAAATGATTTGGAAGTAATGGTATTTTGTCCAAGTAACGAAGTGCTCTCCACCTCCCCATGCTTACTTGGATATGGTTGGATTTCCTCCCCATGGAATTCACTCCCCAAGCTAGAGTCCTAACATAAATCATGTGGAAAATCAATAGAAAAGGATGAGAGGACAATACTTGTGCCATCTAGCACCAAACCCTTGCCAATCTCGTCTGCTCCCGTGCTTGTATAGTCATTCGCTAGATACAAGTAGAGATCCACATTAATGCATAGATTGACAAATATCATATCCTCCACTAATGAATATTCTAGGTAGTTTACAAGCTTTCATAATCATCCATGTGGCCCTAGACATACTAGAGTACCCCCATGCAATGCAAAAACCCTAGTATAGCGACCACAAAAACTGTAGATCTTCCCCCCTCCCCCCATATGTGTGTGTGTGTGTGTACACACACACACACACACATATACACACACACATGTATACACACACACACACACACACACACACACACACACACACACACACACACACACACACATATAAAGATGATTGCATACTACCCTCATCCATAAGAATCTCCTATAGTGAAACCTCCATTGGCCCACAACAAGTCCACTTGCAACTCGAGAATGGATGAGGTTCACATGAACTACAATCTAAATTCTTGGTATGTCTAGATGACCTTATTTGACTAGACTTTGTTGCATGGCATGAATTCCTGAACCTGGCCTTCCATTGTTAGTTTTTATATTTTCTGAAAGTCCCTCCTATGGGATAAACTAATAAATGTGTTATCTTGAAGTAAACTATGAGTTGGGTGGCAATTTGTAATGGCCCAATCTAATTAAACAAAAATAAATACATAAATTCTTTAATGAAAACCATCAAGTCACATAAACATTGATATCCAACATAAGAAAACTTCATATATTTATTAAAGTTACAGGAGCAATGGTGAAAACCTTACCTATGGTGAAGAAACCAACATAATTGTAAGGTTGGTGACCTTAGGAGTGTATCTATGCCTTTACCTAAATATGGAAATGCAACAACAAAATGGGGGATGACTCTCGACTCAACTATAGACCTTGCTACTTTAGTTTCAACAATAGGTCACCCCCTAGCCCTCAATGTACTACTCAACCAACAATATTAAGTCGTGTTCTCTCTATAGACCATCCAAAGAGACATGTTCCAAAGAGGGAGATGTTATTTTCCCATCCTTTTCCCTCTTTATATAGAGTCCATCCATTGTAAAGAACTCAATCTAGGGTCCATCATTTAATTATTTATCATATTTTAGGGTTTCTCCATTAATTACGGTTTTTTATTTTACCATTCTCTTTAATTACCCAAATATCCATAATAAATACTTATTATGACCCCCTTTAGGATAATTATTATGTAGATCTTTATTATTATTTATTCTTATAAGTATTTATTATGATCATTTTAGGAGAATTATTATATTCATATTCATATTCATATTCATATTATTATTATTTATATTTAATAGTAATAATATGGGGCATGACATACAACACCCCTTCAAGGAACTTCGTCCTGAAGTTAGTTTTGATTATGTTTCTTATAGGTTTTTAATTAGCTCACCATATCCTCCAAAAGAACATTTATTAGCTCTTGTACATTTCATAACACCCTCTGTTGGATTAGTATAAAGTCACCTAAGTGACTACATCATGCATAGAAAGTCCACATCACAACACTAGGGAACCTCGAGTACTCTCTATCTGTCCTTCCAGAATTTTTGAACCAAGCTTAAATCCTACTACTCTATCCAGATCCTTAAGGCTTGAGACCTCATCTATCCAAGCAGGAATCTGGATCAATACTCATGTACACCAGACATCTTGAAAGGTTTTCCTAAACTCTATCCACACCAACTAGTTACGACTCCAGCCCCAAGAATCGAAGTCCAATCCCACAACACCACTAGAAAGCAATGCTCCAACCCTTCTTCATGACTTCAACATCACAATTCAAATACAAGGCATAATAATTACTATCATAAGTAGTGGATTGAGTTGTCCCATCCCATAAGATGTTACTTGTAATATTCTCCTTTGTGGTTATGGTCTCCCACAAGATCATCAAATAAAACATCCCTCTCAGCCCACAATCATGACCCTCTCGGCCCACTGGTGGATAACCTGACAATCACCACCTCACAACATGCAATCATTGCATTAGTTATTATATCAACATTTCAAAGAAAGAGTCCACATGCTAACTCTCGCATGTCATCACGAGCACACAATATAATTTTCATAACGACATCTTGATTAGTAAGATACTACATGCTCCCATATGTCATTTTTAAACATCTCATCATAAAAACTGCATGTAAGTACCACATGCCATCACATAATGAAATATTGTCATAATCAACATATATTTATGAAAGTTATATTTTATCAAAATGAAACCACATGTTAACATCATGAATATAATAATCATCTAAAAAATATTATCACGATCAATTTACTGGCCTACATAAATAACAGTGAATGCCAACTTTTATATCTAAGAAATATAATCAAAATATCCATCTACCATATGGATATTTCTAGTTAAGTTTGTCATCTTGGGCTGGATCATTAATACCATGAGTGCTAGGTTCTAAAAAATATACCAATTATTTTTCGACACTCATTTCCTCTTCTTTCAACCAGAAGGTTGAAAAATTAGGGGATAAGTATAACCACCCTATCAGATGTCAGGTTTCCCATTTAATTCATTTCATATTTCTTTGAGCATGCGAGAATTTAATTAGTTTATGTGCATAAAGTCACTTAATCATGCCAAGACTCCTCCTAAACAATCCAACTTTTTTCCATTAAGTTCATAATCCCAAACATCAACGATCATATCCACAAAAAACATGTTTGATAGCAAAGGGAAGAGTCTCAAATAAATTATCCCTCTCATCTGTAATTCTACTCCAATATGAAATATCATTTGTTTATGTTCTAGCATAGTACCAATTAGAAGCATGTGGATCATGATTTATGTAATTAATTGTATTTACCTAGTCAATCCATTGTAGATTTTGAATCAAACATTGATGTTATTGTGAATGACAATGTGGTGTAGGTAACCAATAACCCTGTAATCTCAAAGTGCACAACAATTTGCATAGCAACACAATTGGAAGCATACACATAGATGGAATATCCATTGGATTATATTAGCAATAAAATGTTCTTCCATTACACAAATTCACAATCTAAACAAGAGGAAAATAGTGCCAACAAGAGCACTTGCTATTGATATTGGGAAGACCCACCACCTACCCACTAGAATTCACTAATGTCAAAGTAGTTGGAGACCAATTTGTTTTTTCCTATAATTTTATGAGAAAATATGGAGGCACCTCCCTATTACTACATGAAACCTTTTCAAAAACCATAAGACATCTATCCATCTAGTGGTTTATAGATGTTTGGTATGTGTACTAGTATGTGCAAATACACATTTTTTTTCATGGGAGAGTATTGCCCAATTTTAAGGTCGATAAACAAGGTCTTGAGTTCTTATTTTAAAATGTGTTAATCTCTCACTCTGTTCCTATATAACCCCATCCTACATTATTCATATTTCATAGCCCTATATAAAAAAATATTAGATAATTTACCTCGGGCATGGGCAATGGAAGATACAATGGTCTAAAGTGATGTCATGAGGGAAATGCGTGATAGCTCTCTAGGGATTCTAGAAAGTCTAATAAGGTTTCTCAGTATTTTAATCCCATTGTCTATATCAATGTTTACATCTTCACTTTGTAATTGAGAGTTAGGGTTGGGAATTTCTTCAGTTGGTGATGGTGGGTTTAGGCTCTATTCATGTATAGGTTTAATGAAAATTATAAATTACAAACTGCAATTGAAAAAGAATAAAACATATTATTTTATTCTCTTTATTAAATTGTATAATTTAAAAATTGTAAACATAACAATTGAATATATAAACCTACCTCCAATTTGAAGGAATGACAAATAAAATATCTCTACTACTGCTAGACACAATGAATGGTTGCAATGGAAACCTCCCTCGTCCTCGTCACGGTTAGATGCACTACTCTATTGCTCCATAATGCACATTCTTGTCCTCAAAAACATGCCTCGTGGTTTTGAAACAATGAAGAAATTATAACCATTTTTTATTCATAGACAAATGGAACACGCATGCTTAGGAACACACATTTTTAATATATGCATATTCATAAAGCATGCATGTGTTCCTTTAAATCCTACCTAACAAACTACTTGGCAAGTCTACGTGGAAATTCAAATGGCCTGGGGCATGCACTTTAAGAATACATGTATGTTTTTTCGTGAGCGCATTACAACCCCTATCCACATAGTCACTTTTTCATCCATCGACTATGTTTGAGAAACAATTACCTCCAATCATGTATAAACCAATATAAGGTCGAATCAAAATAATACATAATTTATTGAAACAATATGACTCTTATATAATGTCTCGGTAGTTAATTAGAGTTATCAAAGATGGGAGTTACTACAATGGGAGTTATTACAAGTAGAATAGTGAAGAATAATATTATTATGGAGGTGTACATATCCTATCACCTTTTTTATTTAAAAAATATGACCTCCCAAAAAAAAATACATACTAATTAAATTATATATTATTGAATTTAGTATTTCTATTTTTATATTATTTAAAAAAAATAAACAAATTAATTAATAAACATTAAAAAAACATAAAATATATTATCTAATTGAAAGTATTAAAAGTATTAGGTTTATATAAATATATATATTCTCAGTTACATAAAATTTATTAATATATAAAACTGATTTTTAAAGTTATTTTTTGTTTTAATACGTGGAACTTACTATTCACGTGAAAGGGTGTTGAAAATTTGCGCGACATCTCCATTCCTTCATACGTCTACCAGTATCCCATGCGCTAAATATGTGAAATCTCGTGTGTTCAAGCAACTGGCAAAACCGTAACTCTCTAATCGACAAGATTTCTACATTTAGATACTGACAATTGCAGGCTGTAGTTGCCAGAGAAACACTTTTATAATACAACCGTGGGATCCCGGCTGTATTTTCTTTGTCGTGTAAGGAAGCTCCACCAAAAAACAAACAGATCGCATCTAGAAGGCCTAAAACATGTGACACGTGAGGAAATTCCCAAAGTCACACTGGATTTGTGTGGTTAGTATAAAGTTGGGACAGCAATATCCAGCTAAGCAGCATTCAATGCTGTCTGTGGTAAATGGCAGGGATTATATGCATTGGAATTTGAATTGATTTATATATATGAAGCTTTGAAGGTATATAATCTATCTGTCGTAGCATTCAATGTTGTAAGTGGTAGGTGGATTATATGTAGTCGAATTTGAATTGCGTATATAATCTACTTGTTTCAGCATTCAATGTTGAATAGCAGGTTGGATATTAGTGGCCACAAAGTTGAGAAAACCAGGGTGGCTGGACCACCACCAAACTAGATTTTATTTAGTGTATTGATATTTGAATAGTTAACTTTGTTAATTTTTAGTTGCATTTTTTCTCAATATTAAATTTATTCAAATAGATTATTATATAGTTTGTTTTCTATTTTGATATTTTGTAGGTAGAAAAATTGCAGATATTGGTTAGTAGGGTTCATTTTAGAGGCCAGTTCAGTTTTAATGATTTGAGAAAACTTTATGAATTGTTTAGATTATTTTTAAATTCAAAACTTTGCAAACAAAGTTCCTCTTGACTTTGTATTTTATACATCTAGAGTTTTTGACTTTGTATTTTATACATCTAGAGTTTTTCAATGATGTGAAAATCACATCCAGAGTTTTTCAATGATGTAAAAATCACTAAACATGAGTTTGTATGTGTAAGTTATGTCTAATCCAAGTTGCCTTGTCCATTGATTGTTATGATAGTAAGGGAATGCCAAGTCAACTCACATTACTCACCTGAAGTTAATCACTTGTAAACTTCATAATAAGTACACTTTTTTTGTATTTACACTTGCATTTCAAACTTTTTTTTTGTATTTACACTTATTAGCACGGCTGTCATAGCAGGATTTAACCTCTTTCGTACTTTGAAATTCAGGTCCAGCTTCCATCTGCTCTACATTATTTTTAAGTCAAATCCAAGTTTCGTTGCGCCCTCACAGATCTCAACATTTTGTACATGTACGGTACTGCACTTTATGATGTCTCTAACTAACCTTCCATCAAAGTCGTTCTTTCTTTAGTCAATGATGTTCCTCACTAACCCAACCATCATGAAATCTATAAATCAACATAGCCATCTTGATTTTCTTTCCATAGTTTACATGGCAGATTTACTTAACTATATGGCCATTTTGATTTTTTTTCCTGTTTGGAAATTTTATTTAACTATATGGCCATTTTGATTTTTTTTTTTTTCATGTTTGGAAATTTTATTACTTTGAAGTTCTTTGACTTTTTAGAATTATTTTTTTTTCATTCATGAAAAGACTAACATATCCCAAAATCATTTATTTTAAACTTTTTAAAATTAATTGAAAAACTTTAAATACTCAATAAATCAAATTAATTTATGTAAACCTTTATAAGAAATTTTTATATTTTATTCCATTTCCAAATCTCAAATCAATAAAGATTGTCATGATTCGACACACTCATAGTGAAGTGCCATAAAAGGTTAACAAGTACAAAGTTCACTCTTTTATGGGAGACTTATATAAGATCAAAGTCTAAATGTTTTACAAATGGTTAATTTTCTACCCACTTAAAATAATTGGTATGTTTGTCATAAAACCATTTAATATAATTAGAAGGTTTGTTATAAAATCTTGTAAGTATAATTTTTTTATTGATGGAATTGCAAATATTATATATTAACATTCAATTAGTTAAAAGAGGGGTAGCAGGGAAGGGTTATATACAGTTTTGATGGAAATAAGAACATAAGGTTTTCCTGGAGTTTGGAACATAAGACAAACAATCAAGTAAAATTTTTGGCTGCATACATGGGGTTGACCTTAATGAAAGAAGACAAATCTATGAGTATCATCGTCATTGGAGATTCAAAATTGATTTTAAAAGGCTTGCAATAAAACAACCACAACTCTCACCCTAACTTGCAAACAATCTACCATAGGATTAAAATAGAGGAGAAATTTTTTCACTTCGTGGATTATTTTCACATTCTTCGACACTAGAATGGGGAGGTCAATCTTTTATCCAAGAATGCAAAGCACCTGGATCAAGGAATCCTAAAGGTAAATGAAGACTCATCCATGCAATTTTTACCTTGGATTAATGGATCAAGGATAAATAAAACCTTTTTTAATTCAAAAAATTGTTTTGGGGGGTGATGTAACCTCCCCCCTCATCCCTAAACCTTATGATCTCCCTGAAGCTGATATATCTCTTGGCACATGCCCCACGTCATCTCCACGAGACCTACTTTCCATTTGGCATATGTTTCATCTCTCTCGCGTGTCGCCTGTTAAAGTTCCTCACCCTCATCTGTAGGATGCATGTGGGACTTTCATTCCCCTTGAAATCATCTCGGGATGCTTATCCCCTCTTGGCAGTTATATCACCTCAGCTTGTGTGAGAAGAAATCAATCAACTCTGATTCACAACTCTCAATACTTGCAATTCCCTTCATCATTTCATATCCTCCAACAAATCTTCGTGTGTGTTTCCATGGGAACATCTCCCAGGTTGTTATATTTTGTTGTTAGCCATAATATGGGTGCATTAAGCTCTTAGTTTTCCAATTTTTCTCCTTCCTATCCTCCCTGGATTTCTCATTGCATTCACAATATAAGGTTATGTCCCATATGTTTTTCCTCTATCATCACCATGTGGAAAATAAGTCAACCCATATGCCATTGTAGCAATTGTGAATTGGAGGCAATGAAGGCAATGAAGGGAAAAGTGAAGCTACAACAACAAGAGCTTTCTTCCCTATGGGAATCTCATACCCAAATGGAGCAAAGAATGTTCGACAAGGAACTAGCTATCATTCTTCGAAAAGTTAACCGACACACTGATCAAATTCGATCTCTAGGCAAGGAAATTCATGGCAGCCAACCTGGAAACCATGTGCAGTGCGAAGCAATCCCTTCATAAGGATCCCACGCCACTTGTGAGGTAATATAGTTGTTGAACCCACAACCATCCCTCAACAATCAAGACGAATCTCAAGCAATAGTGGACACTAATTTGAAACTCCTCTAAACCGGGTTTATGAAATGTAAATGTGTCTTTTTTCTCTTTTTCTTATGTCAGAATAAAATCATGGCAGGAAGGTCTCTTTTTTGTAAATTTTTTGAAAGACAATAGTAAGATGAGGATGAGTATTCCCTTTGTTTCAATGAACACTACTAGATAGACTGAAATTATGTATCTACAAGATGGTTTAGCTTTGCTACAACCCCTTTTATAATACAAACTACTTGTTTCCGTTAAAAAAAAGCATTCAATTACTTAAGAGACTAGTGTGTAATTTTTGGCATGAGAACATTAACCCTTCTTCCAATATTAAACAAATTCTTGACATGACATATATAGAATTGTATGAAGTATTCAAGAATGATCACAATGCATGAAACTTGGGCCAAAGAATTTTGAAGAAATGCAAGCCTTGGTATGTTAGAATAAACACAATATTTAACACATTGTTGTAAATACCATATAGAATCGAACTATTATTATGCCACACATATATACATATGTTATGTTTTGCATACAAACCTTGTGCAAGAATGATCAGTGATACTATAGTCGATACGATCTTGAGGCTTTATTCATAACATCATGTGTACAAGGATAGAAAGACAAACATATTATCACAATTTTTTCTTAGTTGGGACATGCCCCATATGTGGTGGAATGTCATTATTAAGCAAGTGCATGCTTGTGAGCAAAGTGTATGAATTTATGAGGAGGGTGGTTGACATATAAAACTTCAAATATGTCACATATGACTTATATAATAGGAAATAAGGAAAAAAGCTATAGTTGGT
>ML792302.1:422430-434482 GCA_009831015.1 Picea engelmannii | reverse complement strand
TTATGAAAGGGATACGCCTGATTAGTCTGTGTCTGAACAACAAGACGTCAGCTCCAAGCTTGTTGAAACTCCTGAGTGTGAGCAAGTCATCAACCCTAACCTTAATATCAAATCCACCAGTGGAAACCCTTCCAAACAGTCAAAGAAAAATCAAGACATGCGGGGGTTTAATAACAAGAGGGTTGGGAGACTAATTTCGAGGAGCCTACGAAATAGATCAAAAGATGATGTGAGATCAATCAAATCGATCGAGGTCCATGAGAGCTCTCATTCTGAGATTGAAAAATTCCTGGCAGCTGAAGACCCAAATCACTCTAAACCGGATCTCAGTCAAGCTTTCTATTATGTAAATAACTTGCCACTGTGTCTGAAGCACAACAAGAATTTTCCAGGAATTAAATTCGATCAAAATTCGACAGTGGATGGTAGTAGTGTTTTAACACACAGTCATGCGCTTCCTCAACCATTTTTCCTTGCGGTAAATTGTGAAGTGTGTTTACATTGGATAGGTCTGTATTACACAGACATTCCCATCCTTCAAGAAAAAATCAAGGCTCTTACGGCTCAAAACCGCTCATTGACAATTGAAAACCACGAGCTCAAGATCAATGCACAAAGGCAAGGAAAACACTTGAAAAGGTCTGGCAATATCATAATAAAAAATGTCGATAGTATCGAGGCTATAATCAACTCTGAAATTTTGTGATTCGAATTTGGTTTTCAGTTGAATGGTAAGATTGTTTTTTTATTTTATTTGTGCTTTTATTGTTATTTTTCTAATTAATATAGAGTGATTTATATTTATGTTGTCAATAATAAGTCTGGCTACATAATCGAGAGATTCTGCAGCCAAGTCAATTTTCATATAAAATTTGGAAAATGTTGGTTAAATAAATATATAATTTGCTTATTTCGTTTTCTTTTAGGATATGATGTATCTTGTGGTGATCTCATAAGATGGAGCATTTCTGGACTTAGTTAATTAGTTATTTTTTTTGGCTTATTTTGTAAATCAAAACAAAACTTTCATAATTTTGGAGATATATTTTGATATTGAGTGGCTTTTTAGACCCTCTATTTTTGTAACTTTTAGATCCTTTTTAGATCTGATCCTATCTTACAAGATAGGATGTTTAGCTTACAAGAACTCTTTAAATACTATAGATTTTTGTAATGAAATCATCTTAGCCTGGGGAAAAAGATGGATGATTAAATCACAGACTTAAATGGAACAACAATATGCATTTTGGCTTTAGCTTCTTGAAAATGGTGTTTTCATTTATGTTTTGTTTATCCTGATATACTAATAGGTTTTGATAGCTTTAGACTTCACGATCTGTTATGTTTTGGGATAATTCTTTTATAAATATCGTCCATATTTGATGCTTTAGATATTAATAGTGTGATCATCTATGCAACTTAAATGACACGATTTCTCTTTAATTTTAAGTTGAATGATCAAATGCAATGTTGTTACAATCAGATTTATCTTAATGTAATTTCTTGCGATCATAAGATCACATGACCTATTCGTATCATCTATTCTGTTATTAAAACTCATCTGCCAACACATTGTTATGGATTTATTTAGAACAGTCTTAAGGTTCATTGCAGGTTTCCCTCTTAGACATGGTAGTTGGACGTTCTCTAATCATGCAGATGCTTGGATACATATCGCTAACTCACTAACAGGTTAGCTCATTTACATTTTTTTGTCATTTACTTATCACTGAAACTTGAATGTATGGTTCGGATTTTGACTATGCACACGTTTCTGTTTCATAGTATTTTTTTTTATTAGTTTATATTTATAAAGGAAAAACGAAAAAAATATTTTTATGTGCTTTCTTTATCTGCTTCTTCAAAGCAATCATTTTTTACATTGAGTTTCATAAGTTTAGATTAAAACTTGCAGTTTGTATATCATGTACATAAGTAAGATAAGTAAATCTTTCGTTTAAATATATCTACAATAGTTACATTATATGTATGTGTGTGTGTATATATATATATATATGTATGTATGTATAATGATTAGTAATTAGTTAGTTATTTCATTTCTTTTATTTTTTTCTTTTAGGACTTTTAGATTGGCTAACAGATCCAATAAACCCGTCGGAAATTTTTACACCAAACGTCTTGGGTTATTTAGACAACCTCAGACTAGACTCGTTTTTCCAGTTGACGGACGGTCATTTTCACTCGTCAACAAATGGTGCTAAAAGGAGGGCATGAATACAATTGATGGCACGTGGAGGTCACAAAACTCCACCCCCACACACTCTCTCCCCCGTAGTAACACGTAGTCTCTCAGACAACAACATTACTTATGAAACAAAAACTACCTTGAATGAAATTCCCCTTTAGCTAGTAACACCAAATCCTCAAGGAGCCGACGTACAAGAAATCATTCGTCAGTCAATCTTAAGGACACATAGTTCTTTGGCCCGTATCAGACAACCTAGTAGGCCTCTCAATCAACCTTTAGATTTCTCAGATATCCAAGAGAAACTTGAAGGCATTGGTCTATGTTCAGATCCTTTAAAAGATAATACCACAGATCCTGACCACACCCCTACTCTTGCAGCCGAAGGATCTGATATTCCACCTTCCCCACCTCATTCATCCCCTTCCTCTTCAGGAGGAGAGTCATTTGATGAAGACAATTCTTCATTTGAACCATCTTAGCCTTCGACACCACCTACACCCATGGTAAATCAAAACAATCCCGCCAGGCTTTGGCTAGATCAAGATGTTGTGGTTGTACCTGGACCCCAGCACCCTTTACCAAAACACCCGGAGAAATGGTTACCTAAGTTCGATCCAGATTCTAAGCAAATCGTCGAGGATCACATAAAGAAATTCATGCTAGCCATTAGACTCCAAAGTGTAGAAAATGAAGATGTAGTATGTAGACTTTTTCCTTACATGTTTGAGGGAAATGCCTCTACATGGTATTTCACTCAACAACCTCACACTATTGTATCTTGGGACAGATTCGAGACTTGTTTCCTAGAGAAGTTCGGAGATGAAAAAACTCTGGAAGTCTTAGTCATGGAACTCTCCAGCTTAAGGATGAAACCTAAGGAGAAAGTAAAAGATTTTAACCAAAGGTTCCTCACGTTAAAAACCAAATCCCCACTGATTCAATGTCTGCATAAAACCTTATTGTGACATATTACACTAAAGCTCTACACAATAATATAACAATTTGGGTTAAAAGGTCTGAGAAGTCAATGTTACTGGAAGCCTTCGAGGAGGCGAGCCAAATCGAAAAATATATTTTGAGCTTGAAAGATAATCTTAGTAATGAGGCAGAAATAACCCCATCCTCTAAGAAGAAAATAGAAATTCTTCCTAAGCCTCCCCAAACCAAAACCCAATCAGAAACCTCAGACTTAGAAAGTTTACAAAAGGTCATCCAAAAATTGTCAAATCAAGTCGTAGACTTGAGGAGATCAGCTGAAGAAGCATCTTCGAGAAAAGGAAGTTACAAAACTCCTTTCAAAAAACCTTTTCCCTCAAACTGACCGAATCTGACCCCTGAGGGTTTGAATTTTGAAAGATTACAATACGCTCTACAGACTATCCTTGAAGCACATGATAACTTAGTCCCCCCCTAGGAATTTTGAAGACGTGGTTGAAGAAGAAATAGTTGAAGAAGAGGAATCATCTTCCAATGTCTTCGGACATTTTTCTGACAATATTTTTCAAGCCAATTTTGAAACTGTCCATCCTTACAAGACCAAAAGAAAAACTCAGAGTAAATCCTCTTCCGAAATAAGTACTAATGTGCCTCCGAAACAATTTAAACAAGATGAAACAAAACATAATATAGCATCCCCAAGTTTAGAGTATGATTTGATTGAATACCTAAAGAAACTGAGAGCTATTATTTTTTTTTACGAACTTTTTAAGTTTCCTCTTCTTCTGCATAAAATGCTTCAGAACATTGCAGAAAATAGTAAAAACAAAAATTTGAACAACAAGAAAATTGTAGAAATCAGTTCCAAAGAAGCTCAAAAGGTCCCTGCTAAAAAAACACCTGAACTCCCAGATAAAAGGGATCTCATTGAAACAACTGTATCAAATGTAGATAAAATAATTTCAAGGACAACGACTAAAAAACAACAGAATTCTGTTGTTAATACTCACAAAAATGTCCCACTTTTCTTATTAACTTTTGAAATTTTCAATATAAACGTACATAATTGCATGGTAGATTCTGGCACATCATCAAATGTGATGCCCTTGTCTGTTTGCCAAAAAATCAATGCTGAAGTTCAACCTTCTAGTCTTAAAATCATTCAACTCGATCGGACGAATGTTAAGGTAATTGGTGAACTAAAGAATGTGCTCGTTAAGATATCTTCTAATCCTAAGGTTCACGAAATTATTGATATAATTGTTGTTGACATCCCTAAAGTTTATGGTTTATTCTTAAGAAGGGATTGGTCCAAACAGCTACATGGATACTTTGCAACAGATTGGTCTCATTTGTGGCTACCAGAAAATGGAAAACCAAACAAAATTAGTATTAATCGTAAACATTACCTCAAGAACACCATGATGGATTTGAACGACACTAATGAACCATTTACTGCTTCCACTAATTCACTCGAAATGCAGGGAATGGACACTTTCTTTGGTAACTTCATGGCTGAAACCTCCCCCATCACGGATCTGGAAAAACAGTCGGAGCTCATGACATGTACCCAGTCAACAACTTTACCGAATGTGCCAAACACTGGCGATGAATCTCACATATGGTCACTTTACTTCGATGGATCCAAATCCAAAGAAGGAGCTAGTGTAGATGTGTACTCATCGACCCGACAGATAATAAAACTTTTATTGCTTGTCGATTATAGTTTGAATGTACAAACAACACCTCCAAATACGAGACACTTTTGCAAGGACTCAAGAAAGCTATAGATATGAACGTAAATAACTTAATGGTATTCGGTGATTCAAAAATTGTGGTCAGGCAGGTAAGAAATTCCATACATTGTCTATCACCACACCTAAAGAGTTACCAAACTGAGGTTTGGAATCTAATGCACAAATTTTCTTCATTTAACATCAATTCCATTCCTAGATTAAACAATTATGAGGCTGATTTATTAGCTAACGTCGCTTCCAAAATTTTTCCCGCAGAAGGTATTTCTCCAAATGCATTTTCAATTGAGTTATTGTTCAGAGCATCAATCCCAAACAACGTCACTAATTGGAGAGTGTTTGATGATGATCAACAAATCATCAGTTTTTTGCACATGGAGGACACCTTCCAAGGTGCGGTTATTGATGAAGGCACCCACGATGAAAATATCCACAATTTTACGGTAGTATCAGAGCCTAGGTCTCCCGAATCAACATCTGATCTGGTAAATTCTATCCCTAAATCCATGGTAAGACTAGAAAAGTTTTATGATTTGCATGATAAATTCAAAAAATCGGTAAATTGTAAAACAAACAGTTATTCCTTGACTCATGAAAAGGTAAATCTAGGGACTAAAGATAATCCACAATATATCAATCTGGGAATGGGATGTTCCGAGAAAGAGTGGTCTGCTTTTATAAATTTGTTTAGAGAATTCAAGGATTTCTTTGCTTGGACATACAATGATTTAAATTTTTTTTACCCTAACATAATACAACATATCATCCCCATGAAACTCCAGACTCAACCTTTTTAGAAGAAGCTGAGAAAGATGCACCCTAAGATGGAACCAAAAATCAAGAAAGAGATAAATAAATTATTGAACGCAAAGATAATCTTCCCAGTAACACACACACAATGGGTGTCTAATCTAGTTCCTGTAAGAAAGAAAAGTGGCGAAATTTGACTCTGTGTCGATTTTCGAAACTTGAACTGAGCATCTGACAAAGACAATTATCCTATTCCTCCAATGGAACAAATTCTTCAACAAGTATTTGGTTCCGAAAGACTGTCACTGCTAGATGGTTTTTCAGGATACAACCAGGTCTTCATGTCTCCCCCAGACTAGTTAAAAACCACTTTTCGTACCCCATGGGGTACTTACGCCTACAGGAAAATGTCTTTTGGGATTATAAAGGTCGGGGCCACTTTCAGAGAGAAATGTATATTTCTTTTCATGGTCTCATCAATCAATTCATAGTGGTCTATCTTGATGTTGTTACTATTTTCTCCAAAAATAAGAAAGATCACTTGTCTCACCTTAGGTCTTTCCTAGAACGATGCCGCAAGTACGACATATATCTCAACCCTAAGAAGTACATATTTGCAGTGGAAAAAGACAAACTTCTCGGATTCATAGTATCCAATGATGGGATGATCATCGATCCCGAAAGAACTCAAGCCATTGCCAAACTTCCTCCCCCCTCCTCCAAAAAATCTATGCAATCTTTTTTAGGCCAGATCAATTTTGTCAGAAGGTTTGTCCCGAGTTTCTCAGAAATGGTAAGGCCATTGAAAAAATTAATCAAAAAGGATGTTCAGTATCATTGGGGACTACAGGAAAATCAAGCTTTTGATTCCATTAAAAAAACCATAGTGGAGGCCCCTTCCTTGATGAGTCCTGATTTCTCACAAGATTTCACTCTTTATACTTTCGCCTCTGACCGATCTTATGCCGTTGTGTTGACCCAAAAGAAACCTAAAAGCAATGAAATCCCCATTGCCTTTATGAGATCAGCCTTTAAAGGAGAAAAGATTAACTACCTCGCTGTAGATCAACAAGCTTATGCAGTTTTCAAAGTAGTGAAACATTTCCGATTGTATTTGCTGAAATCCAGAACTAAAGTCGTTGTGCCTTATCCTGCTATCAGAAACCTGTTAGTACAAAAGGAATTGGGTGTAAAATGGGCAAACTGGATGACATCGTTACAAGAGTATGACCTCAAAATTACTCTTGCACAAATTGTCAGAGGTCAAGGTCTGTGCAAACTAGTGGCTAATTAAGTTGAAGAGAAATAGAGTCAAATTAATGTCTTAACTATAAATTAGCGTAGTCAAAATCAAATTTGTTGTACACAAGTTGTTTTTAATTCTTGGTTTGATGATATTAAGTTTTATCTAACACACGGTTCTTCTCCTCGCCATCTCGATCCAAAAAAGAGAAGAGCATTAGGACTAAAATTTGCACCTTTCCAGCTGGTAAATTGCATATTATTCCGTAAAATTTTTGATATTGTCCTCATGCGTTGTTTGGAAAGAGATGAAGCAGAGAGAGTATTATCTGAAATGCATGCAGGTGAAGCTGGTGGGCACTTCGATAGAGACAAAATTGCTCACAAAGTATTAATAGCTGGGTACTATTGGCCCACGTTGTTCAAAGATTCCCATGGATTATGTCGTAAATGCATAATCTGCCAAAAGGCTGCTGGACGAGTATAGAAGGCAGCTTTCCCTTTGCAACCTGTTTTGGTAGATTCTCCTTTTCAGCGGTGGGGTCTTGACATTGTAGGGCCGATTAACCCCACTTCCTCCCAGCAACATAAATAGATCATTACAACAATGGATTATTTTACCAGATGGTCCGAGGCTGCACCACAAAAAGTGGTAAACACTAGTCAGGTAATATCTTTCCTTAACTCAAACATCATTACTTGATTCAGTATTCCCAAGTGTTTGGTATTCGATAATGCTTCCTACTTTTCATCCCTCGATATGAGTTTTTTTTCTTTATAAAAAGGGATCAAACTGAAATATTCTGCCAGCTATTACCCCCAAGGAAACAGCTTAGCAGAATCGACAAAAAAAAACCTGATCAAAATCATCAAGAGGATAGTTTCCGAAAACCACAAAAACTGGCACAACATTCTTTTTAACGTGCTCTGGGATGATACGGTGACACTGAAAAATTATGTTGGTAATTATCCTTTTTTTCTCATCTACGAAAGAGAAGCAATTCTCCCTCCTCATGTTCTACTTCCCTCTCTGCAATTATTGTAGAAAGTTCAGGAAGAGGATTTTCCTCCTCTTGAAAGTCGAATTAATTCTTTGTTGAAATTAGAGGAAGTAAGAGCACAAGCAAAAGAGAGACTCGATCATCATAATCATATTGCGAAAATCTAGTTCGATTCAAAATCTGCTTCAGATAGAAACTTCGAGGTAGGAGATCTGGTTCTCAAGTGGGATAAACCTCATGAGGGAAAAGGGGAACATACCAAGTTCCAGGACCTATGGTTGGGGCCCTTTGTAATCGCTGAAAAATTAGGTCCCATCTCTTTCCGCCTACAGAATTTAGAGGGACATCTAGACACCTTCCTGGTGAATGGCCAAGCTCTCAAGAGGTATTTTTTGTGATAATTCTAGATCCACCTTTTGTACATATTTTTCTGTTTTGATTTATTTTTATTTTCTGATTTTGGTTCTTTTCATTTTGTTTGTTTTCGTTGCTTTTGGGTTAAACTTATGTCTGTGTCACATTTTAGTTCATGGAGGGGAACTAGAATGCATCATTATGAAACAACTGTTAAGGTCTTCTCAACATAATCAATGTTGTGAATTGTTGAAACACAGACTAACTAAAGAATATTTCTGTTTGAAATAGACTTCTTGGTCTCATTTTATAATTATGAGCATACACGATCATCTTTAAATCTTTTTACGTAGTCCCTTCTTTTAAATAAAGCAACTCAAGTATGCCTTCCTGTTCTCGAAAAATTGGTTTCATCAAGAAACTAATTTCAGATCATAATGAAGGTGATTAAGCAGAAAATTAAAGGCTGGAAAATAACAAGTGTTCTAAAGACTGAAATTTTCAGCATCACCCTGCTCTTTTGAATATCTTTAAATTGATATCAGATTGTAAAAAATTTCTCAAGAGTTGTGGTAAGTGTTTGTAAACCCATAGGGATACTGAACAAGTCTGCTGGCAGTGGGTAAATACATGCATGATGCCAAGACAACTTCGTTGGGTACTGAACAGGCCTGCTGACAGCGAAACAATGTCGGGTTCAAGAAAATTATCAGGTATAAATTTTGATATTGGCCTTAAGTATCCTTCATTTTGAATTGAAATTTCTTGGACGGGATAGAGGTGTCAGAATGGGTTAATTGACATCCCTGTCGAGGCTATGGACGCTTGCTGGCAGCAGTGGCCCTGTCAACAGTATTGAAGCCATTGACTTGAACATCATTTCTCTCGTAGTTTAAATTTTGTCATCGGATTTCATTTGGACAAAAATATATCTGAAGCTGGACTGTGTAATGATTGTTGAGATGCTTGATGTACTTTAACTATGCTTTGATCTGTAATCATTCTAAGAAGTCCTAACATGAACTCGTCGGTAATGCAAAGATAACTGCTTCTCCCAGTAAGTCTCCATTGTTGGAAGCCCTACACGATTTTTGCCTTTTGAAGTGAAAAATAACAATTCCTGTAGCTACCTATGCTTCGTCATGTAAATATTCCTATTTGAAGGCGACTACTCGGTTGTAAAAAATATATTTTGATTGTTCCTATTTTTATTTTTTTGTTTTCATGCTTCATTCATGGCTGAAGGCATGAATGAAACATTGAAACTTATAATCAAATTGAAATTATATCCAAGGCTTGGTCTTTATGTAGGGTCAATGTTCTTACAACTCTTTTAATGAATGTTGTTTTTCTTTGAAGCTTATCATATATCAATAAAACATTTGTTTTTGAGTTGCTCCTGGATTATAAGCTATATCTTGAGTACTTTGTAAACACATCAAGAATAGATTGGCATTAAGACTATAAGCTTCTCCATTAACGTTCTTGATAAATCATTTTTTATTTTAAAATCCTTTGATTGGTATTTTGATTTTTGGATCGCATCCTCTCCTAACCTTGGCAAATCAAAGTACCCATTACATATGATGAGATTCAAACTCAGTCGTACCTTGTACTCTTTTTGAAGTGGAAGCTCGAATCGACAGATCCATCATTCCAAACTAAAGTCTCAGGTTTCGCTCTGTACTCATGGCATTCATTACACGAAACGCCCAATTTTCATGGCTTGAAACCCCTTATGCTCTCGTTTTGGTCGCGCTAGGGTAACTGTGGGTTTTATTACTTTGTTACTTGCTCCGGCCTTCCTCTTTTTCTGCTACCCCTTATGCTCACAGTGAGTTCTAGTCACCTTTGTGACTGCCTATCCAAACCCTTATGGGACTTGTCATCCGTGTTGAGTTGAATGGCTCCCAAACTTTGTTGTTGTATGATGACATGAGTGAAGACCTTAAAATCCAGGGTTGGGTTGTGTTTCTTGAGAAGTTCCAAGGTTATAACTTACAATCAACCCAAGAGTTTTCCCTCACATTCGATGGATGTAGAGACAAAGTAGGCTATATTCAATTGGAAATCATCGAGGAATTCCTAAGTGAGGCAACAGGTATCCCCCTCACCGGTCAAAAATGGTTTAAAAATTCAAATCTGGATGAGGTACCATGGGGTTTGTTCGTCACCTCCTGAAAAATTCAATGCTGTCACAAAGGTATGCCACTCTTTCTGTTGAAGGATAGATGGCATGGTTTATTGGTAGTGTTAAGACATTTTGTCACTTGTGAAGGCCGCTACGGCCTCATCTTCCTTTACCACATAAGACTACTAATGCATTTTATCAGTTTCTAGTTAAACATGCCTTTTTACTTATTAAGAAGTTTATATAAGATGTCAAACATATATAGAAGGCAGAAATTAGATTCTAGCTTATTTCATCATGGGTTGATTAAGTTGTTGATAGTCCATCATCTGAAACTACTTAATGATGATTGGGATTCTTTCATGACTCACAATGGATTTGTTACAGTAAACCCTGTGGAGACTCCAGTGGTTGATAAACCTATGCTAGAGAAGTCTTTTTTTCCCACCAGTGATAGGCCAATTTTCTTATGTGAAAACCCTTGTGAAAGGGCTACGCCCGATCAGTCTGTGTGTGAATAGTAGAACGTCAGATCCAATCTTGTTGAAACTCCTGAGTGTGAGCAAGTCGTCAACCCTAACCTTAATATCAAATCCACCAGTGGAAACCCTTCCAAGCAGTCAAAGAAAAATCGAGACATGCGAGGGTTCAATAACAAGAGGGCTAGGAGACTAATTTCGAGGAGCCTACGTAATAGATCAAAATCTTATGTGAGCTTGATCGAATCGATCGAGGTCCATGAGAGCTCTCATTCTGAGATTGAAAAATTCCTGGCAACTAAAGACCCAAATCACTCTAAACCGGATTTTGTAAATAACTTGCCACCGTGTCTGAAGCACAACAAGGATTTTCCAAGAATTAAATTCAGTCAAAATCCGACAGTGGATGGTAGTAGTGTTTTAACACATAGTCATGCACTTCCTCAACCATTTGCCCCTGCGGTAAATTGTGAAGTGTGTTTACATTGGATATGTCTGTATTACACAAACATTCCCTTCCTTCAAGAAAAAATCAAGGCTCTTACGACTCAAAACCGCTCATTGAAAATTGAAAACCGCGATCTCAAGATCAATGCACAAAGGCAAGGAAAACGCTTGAAAAGTACTAGTAATATCATAATAAAAAACATCGATAGTATCGAGGCTGTAATCAACTCTAAAATTTTGTAATTCAAATTTGGTTTTCAGTTGAATGGTAAGATTTCTTTTTTTATTTTATTTGTGCTTTTATTGTTATTTTTCTAATTAATATAGAGTGAGTTAGATTTCTGTTGTCAATAATAAGACTGGCTACAGAATCGAGAGATTCTGTAGCCAAGTCAATTTTCATATAAAATTTGGAAAATGTTGGTTAAATAAATATCTAATTTGCTTATTTCGTTTTCTTTCAGGATATGATGTATCTTGTGGTGATCTGTTAAGCCCTAATGTTGGCTCATTACCCCTTAATTGGGGCATATTAGATTAGTAATGCTATTTTATTTATGTCGTCTTTAGGCCATTAGTTGTAATTTAGATTAGTAATGTTATATTAATTATGTAGGCTTTAGGCCATTATTTGTAATTATACCTCCTAGTCTCCTATATATACCAAGGAGACATTTTCATTTTGAATCATCTTGTACTTGAACATTTAAGTGGGGTAAAAGGAGGTTGCCCCCTCGAAGAGGCTTATT
>ML792302.1:374905-391582 GCA_009831015.1 Picea engelmannii | reverse complement strand
TTTATTATTTACCTTTTAAAATCTCTTAAACCACTTTGACTACTTTGACCTTTTGGGGCTTCTAGATGACATATGAGGGTCCTCCAACTTCGTAAGGCCATAACTCTCAAACCGTGAGGAGTTATGTGAAGTTCCACATACCATCATAAATGGAATGAAATGTAATATCCATATATAATAGTACTATCTAAAAGTATATCATAACTAATACCGTTATCCATCAAGAAAACTTGGGTCCATTAACCAAACTTGGGGTCTCCAACTTCTCATGGCCATAACTCTCTAACCGTGAGGAGTTATGTGAAGTTCCACATACCACAAGAAATGGAATGAAAATAATTATCCATATAGGATAGTTTACCTTAAAAATTCATTGTCCTTCTTCTCATTATTCGACAATTAAGCATGGTCTCTCTTACTCTGCAAAGCGTCTTCCCATGACGAATTTCACCATAAGGGGACCACTTTGAAGTTCATCCATCTTTAATTCTTATCAACCATGAAAATACAATAATGATTCATATTTACATCAAACAATATTGGGTCCATTACCCAAACCTTTATGCTGTGGGGCTTTCTTCAAGGGTTGACATCAATGACAACCAACCTTAATCAACAACGCTATGATATAGACCCAGACTTCGTCACCACATACCAAATGTTGGGCGCAAACGCAATTGTCACTAATTTCCATATTCAGGATGGGATGATGTGCCATATGGGACATATCTTCATTCCATCAAGTGAGCGAGAGAACCTGATCTGAGAAGCCCACTACATTCGGGTGGCAGGACACTTTGGTGTCGAAAAGACAATGGAAATGCTGCAAAAACATTTCTACTGTCTGAAACTTCGACATGAGGTTAGCAAGTATATCAGGTCCTGCATTGACTGCACTATTTTCAAACCAACCACTAAGAAACATGGCCTATACACCCCTCTTCCTACCCTTGGCAGGCCATGCGAATCCATCTCAATAGACTACATGTCGGGCCTCCCATCCACCAAGCAGGGAAATGACTGTGTTTTTGTGGTTGTTGATCGCTTTTCTAAGATGGCGATTATTTATGCCTGCAATAAGAGAATCACAACAGATTCCACCGCCAAACTCTTCTTTGAATGAGTCTGGGTACATTTTGGAATCCTATAGACCATTGTCTCAGATCGGGATAGTCGATTTCTTAACACATTCTAGTTGAGCCTCTGGTCATTGCTGGACACCAAGCTCACCAAATCCACAACCTTCCACCCCAAGATAGACGACCAAACCGAGGTCGTAAATCAAATGATAGTGCATATCTTCCACATGTATAATTCCAAGAACCCTCACACATGGGATGAGATTCTTCCCTATGTTTGTCATAACTACAATCGATCCCTGCATATCTCAACTGACCACAACCCCTTTCAGGTGGGGTTGGGATTCCAACCATTGGGTCCCATAGATGTTGCACTACCTCTTGCGGTCACCTTGAACGACTCATCTCCTGCTCCAACTGAAGTTGAAAAATCCACTTGGTTCATTGAACGGATCCAACACATTCACCAACAGGTTCGGGATATCCTATAGAAGTCCAATGACAAGTACATACAATGCCATGACCAACACCGGGTGCCACATAAGTTTCATGTGGGCGAGAAAGTTTGGTTGCACTTGCAGAAAGAACACCTTATAGGACCCCATCAAAATCTTCTCCCACTCCATTATGGGTCATACACGATCACCAAGACTATGGGTGATAATTATTTTGAGCTCAAAATTCCTCCTTTCCTTGGCCTGCACCCAGTGTTCAATGTGGATCTCCTTCGCCCTTATTTCCCACCATTATTGGACACCTCAGAGATAAGAAAACAACTGATATCAACAGAGCTCAACCCTGACTACATACAACAGGAATCTAGTGATACGATTGTGGAAAAACAGTTCAAGGGAAATCACCAACAAAATATCCATCTTTATCGAGTTGTCAAAGCAGGGAAGCTCCTGCACCAAGGAAAGTGGCTCACCTAGGGCCAAATTCAACAAAAAATTCCTCATCTAATGGGGGCACTCAATGCAATGGAGAAAATTTATTCCTAAGGGGGGAGGATTGATCCAGATGGATTTTGGTGGCCTCCCACCTATTCCAACTGGCTCATTTTGGCAGTTTTGGAGTTTGGCAGTTTTTTCCTAGTTTGCGGGTCCCTAACTTCCAGGGTTGTTTTGAGGCCCTAAACAATGTTTTTAGGGATATCCACAGTCAAATTGTAGACACATTTAGAGTCTTATGGAAACATGTGTATTCATTGGATAGAACTTTCCAACGGGCTATCATGCGCCTAAAATGAAGATCATATGCAAAAGTTACGACCCCAGGAAGTTGATGTACTAACTTACCGAAACGGGGCCCACATGAATTTTGGCACTTCATCTCCTAGGGTTAGGTTTTTGGATGTCTAGGGTTTTTGACATTCTTTTTTTTGTAAAAAGGCCTTTAGATCCTCATTGTAATCATCTTCTTGCGAATGAGCGCAATCGTCACATCTCTTCTCAGAGATAAACCACCACCATTCTAGCAAGCTTGTTTTCCACTGCATTTTATAGTTTCAGCTTATTTCCTTATTGAATAGAAACAAATTTTACTGTATATATGTTATTGTTTGTTAAGTATCTTTTAATAATAATTTGTATTCATTTCGTTCTACTCATAAAATTTGGATCAAGAAAAGTATTTGCGATGGCCGAAATACATTATAATTCCCAGAAGTGGAGTAATGGAGACTGAGTTGGAAGTGCTAGTTACTCATGAGAATATTACAATCCATAATGACTTTGTACACATGGATTCCAATATGAATTACACTACAAATCCATGTGGAAATATATCAAATAGTTGTTCATGGTCATGAATAGGAAATACAAAGTAGACACATGCTATAGGCTATCATAGTCACGAACAAGGCCCAGTGGAAACCAGTCTCAATCAATCTAGAGATATCTATATATAATGGAATATAATATGATCTCCCATGATCATTGAAGTCATATAGGCACTGGTCCAATGAAAGAAAAAAACATAATAGGAATGCTGCTACTATACGTTGGAGGTATTCTACACTATCCATCGAAGGTGAAAGTCTACATCATGTGAATAGAGGGGTTGATGTCGAACACAATGAGACTTCATTTAATTACCGATCATTAAGGTATAACGTTAACAAACACAAGACAAACTACCGATAATGAAATTAGGTATCAAGGCACCGAGTACATTCTTACAAGTGTGAATAAGGGTGTTGAGGTACAACACTTGAAGAATCCATCAATCAAGAGACATTGATGTATTCCCAACTGTCGATGGTGGGAGAACCTACCACTGATGACTACAAGCCTCTAGGTACTCATAGGACTCTAGGTCTCATTCCCATAATAGATGAGTTGAATTCGATGGAAGGGGACCCGATGAAAGGAGATCATTAAGGCATCTCTCATCATTTAGAATGAGGTACAAAGCAATGCCTTGATGATTAGAATGAGCTCAAATGAATATGGTGTTCACGAACCAATGACCCTATGCATCTTTCAGATACACCAAATCCAAGCAGTGCACGAAAAGGACCCTCTGAATAACATCCAATAAGGAATACTATCGAAAAAGGCGAGGAAACAACCAATAAGGATAATGGCATCCAAGGCACTGCACGAATCCCAATGTGTGAATAGATTTCTTGCTGTCAAACACAAGGGAAACCCCACAGTCAACGATCAATGAGGGGATGTCGACAGTTGAGTTCAAGGTTACCTACCCATAATGAAAGTAGGACCAGGGTGCATGGTAGAACTACAACTTCATGTGACTTTGAGACACACTGAGGGTATGGCCGACATGCAAAGTCAAGAGTTCTGAGAAATGGTCGACACAGGCTTATAGAAGTCCTTTGAACAAGAGCATGAGACATATGGACAACTCAGACAATATAAACTTTAAATATGATATAAAACAAAGTTTAAAAATAATTAGAAAACATACAAAACATAACATAATAAATAATTAAAATATCATATAATTTAAAAGATGTAATAAATAATTAAAATATCATATAGAGGAAGGTATATTACATGTAAAACAAAGTAATTTAATTGAAAAGAGGGTAGGTAGGTATATTATATAAGGTGAACTTTCCATATGATTTACATATGGAAACAAGGGTATATGTGTGGGGTGCGATTTAAAATGAGCTTCCATTTCTTTATGCCGAAGGAATGCATATAGGAAAAGGTTTTACATGAAACCTGTTAATACAAAACTTGTCAACAATTCAAAACCACTTGTATCTAGCCATCAATTCCTATCTCTCTTTATATATTTTTTGTTAGTTTCTATATTTCCTTATCTCTTTTCTGTCAGTGATAAGATCACAATTAAATATATTTACTTTGTTGTTGGTCCATCTTTTCTTTGTTGTTAGTCCATCCATGAATGTAACAGTTGAACTGAAACAATCCATATGTTTTTGTTTTTTCTTCAATCACTGGTGGAATCGACAATTGGGCCGGTCTTGTACTTGCGTGACACATGAACGATTCTGAGCACTACCACTATAACCTTTAGGTGCCATACATATGCCTCTTTCATAGACACAGGTAAATCAGGGGGATTTGAACTCAGAACCTCATTTAACATAACACTTCATATCACGACACTTTCCAATTGAACTGCTCCTTGAGGGATGTAACAATCCATATGTTTTTTTTTTTGTGACTGGCAGAATCGAAAACTCGCGGTTCTTATACTCGCGTGACATGGGGTTGATTTACGTTTTCTACCTCTATAACCTCCAGGTGCATCCACACAACCCACAAGCATGGTGCACGGGTAAATCAGGGTGATAATCAAACTTGAGACCTCCTTTCTACATTTCCTTCCATTTACACGACACTTGCCAATCGGTCTACATCCCTGCGGGCCGCAACAGTCTATATGTTATGACCACCTCCTTTAAGCAATTAAATATCCATTGAGGAATATGAGAAATATGTCGTTAACGCATAACATTTAAAAGTCTTTGTCGTTTTGGATTACCTGTATCATTTACCTAATTGGGCACTCTTGTATAATCTACCCTCTAATTTATGAATAAGATTTTTCATCCTCCACCCAATTATAAAACATATTTACAGTAATCAACCTGAAATCATTGAAATCATCAAATTTGAAAGATTAATTTGTTTTCAAATTCCATTTATCATACCAAATGAGATCCATAAAACCAAAAAACTGAAAAGAGTGGATATACGGTATCAGTAAATTTTGATAAAATTTGTAATGACATTTTAGATCATAAGAAAAATCGTTTCAACCTAATAAAAAGGGTGAATACAAATCTTTGAGAAATGTAACTCCATATATATATATATATATATATATATATATAAAGTTATTCCAAAATCGACTTTAAAACTTTAATAATAGATTAATTATGCCACTTAAATTCCTTTCATACTAAATGAAATATTGTGTTAAGGGAGTAAGAAAGAATACATGAAGACAAAGACAAAAGTCATAGACCTGTACCAAGCTCAAGTTCCATGAATCATCTGAAATGCTTGTAGTTTATTTATCCCAAACAAAAATATACGGTAGTTAAAATTTTATCATACTACTTATGTAATTAGTATATTCTAATAATATATTTATTATAAACTATTAATTTGACAGTTTCGTGACAAAATATCGTCCATTGATGGTTGCTCTATAATCCAAGGCTCTGCCAAGAAATCTAACTATTTGATTTTATCACAACAAACACAACGTCTTAACACATTGTTTAGGAGGGAATGGCGATTTTCAAACTTTTGAGCAGAGGCTTCGACTTCCATGGAGGTTTAACGATAGGCTCCTTTTAGTGGCCACAATATACTGGTAAGACGCTCAGCTCCATGTCTTATCCACTAGCTGTTAGTTCTCTTAAGGTAGGTTTTATGCTCCTAAGGTAGTTAAAAATGATAGAAATAGTTTACGGTCCAACAGTTATGAACAGTCCTCTTTTTTATGCTTTATGTCACCTCTTCAGTGTTTAAGTCACCAATCCTCATGTTTCTCATTACCCCTGACGGGACTTGATGGGTAGCAGGAACTTATTTGTCTTACTCTCTGGAGTTTCTGGGCTCCCAAGTGTCATCCAATATGGACAATGATTTCAATGCACTTATTAGTGTGGCTAACAAGGTGCATTGGGATGAGGAGGTTTTATTCTCCTCGGTGGATGAGAACTTCATAGTTAATAACCTTACCTGTCACCCTGAGCCTTGTATTAAGGACAAAGTGACGATGAGAGTTCCCTTCATTACTACTCTGAATTCCTATGGACATATGCACAGTTCTAACAATCGACCTGTCATTGTGTTAGACTCTGCAAAAATGACTTTAGAGGGTCAGATAGCTCCACAACAAAGGGTTCAAGATCGAGAACCTTTTGGCTGTATCCTGGGAAATGATAGTGAATTTGTTGTGGCTTTTGGTAGTGAAGTGAAACAGGATAGACGAATTTTACAAAGGAAAATTCCTTCCTACCGTTATGCAAAAGTTTGGAAGCCAAAGAAAACCAAGAGAAAGTTAGTCCTTGTTATGGAAGTCGGCTTGGAGGATTCGTGCACACTTTCTCTTTGCACCCTAGTGGGTAGAATAACTTATAGGTCTCGGTGTTCTTTTGATTTGGAGGACTGGATGAAGTTATATTGGCTACCTTTTCTGGGTTATTGTCCTGAGTTGATCAATCTACCTAGAGGTTGGTTGGGCTTTATGTCTAAAAACCCAAAATATTCGGAGAAGGTATTGAATTATTTTTGGATTTATGATGATGGAATCTTAATGCTAAAGTGGTGGCACTTAAGCTTTAATACCTCTACTGAATACTTCAGTTATAGACACTCCTGGTACTCCTCCTGATTTTTCCACTCCAGTAGTGGAATAGGAAAGCTATGGAAGCATTCAAGAACTCTTTAGGGCGCTTCCTAAAAATTGAGGAAGGGGACCTCCTATCCTCGAATAAGAAAATGGAAAAAATACTAGTTAAAATCAAAATCCATGGGGGTCTCTTGGATGTTCTGGAGATAGAATGGCGCGGCTTGCTCTTCGCCCAATGCTTAGACTACTTAGGACTGCCTTTCAGTTTCACCCTTTGCCAGAAGACTGGGCACCTTGGGAAGGACCGAACACATGTTTATGGTTCCCTATCGGATGAGGAGGATACAACGGATTTTTTAGGTGATATAGTGACTCCTTTCGAGGAGGAAGATACACTCACTTTTTGCCCAGGTTATAGTGATCTTGATAATTCTCCTACAATCGACTCTTCTTTTACGGGTAAGTTAAGACATTTTTTGATCCAGATTTTATGAGCAGAATGAAATGAATACAAATTATTAAGAGGTGCTTAACAAAAAATAATAGAGATACATTAAAACTAGTTTTCTATTCAATAACGAAATAAGATGAAACTGTAAAATGCAGCGGAAACAAGCTTGCTGGAATGGTGGCGGCTTATCTTTGAGAAGAGATGTGATGGTAGTGCTCATTCGCAAGAAGAAGGTTACAATGAGGCTCTAAAGGCCTTTTTACAATAAGAAATAATTCTAAAAACCCTAGACATCCAAAAACCTAACCCTAGGAGATAAAGCACCAAAAGTCATGTGGGCCCCATTTGGGTAAGTTAGTACATCAACTTCTTGGGGTCGTAACTTTTGCATACGATCTCTGTTTTAGGCATATGATCGCCCGTTGGAAAGGTATCATCAAGGAGATTCATTTTGGGGGATCAATCATGCCTTTGAATATCATTGAAGAGATCGATCCTAAAAAACCTTCATTTAGGCCCTCAAAATGGCCCTGGAAGTTAAAACTGCTAAAAATAGTAAATTGCCAAAATTGTCAGAAAACTGTTTGGAGCCAGTTGGAAAAGGTGGGTGGCCACCGATATACATATGAATCAATCCTCCCTCCTTAGGAAGAAATTGTCTCCATTTCATTGAGTTCCCCCATCAGATGAGGAAATTTTGGCTGAATTTGGCCCTGGGTGAGCCACTTGCCTTGGTGCAAGAGCTGCCCTGCTTTGACAACTCGATAAAGTTGGATCCTTTGTTGTCGAGTCCCTTGATATTTCTCTCCACGATTTGATAATTGGATGCCTGTTGTATGCAGTCAGGGTTGAGCTCTGTTGGTGTCAACTATTCTTCTACTTCTGAGGTGTCCAATAATGGTGGGAAATAAGGGCGAAGGAGATCCACGTTGAACACTGGGTGCAGGCCAAGGAAAGGAGGAATGTTGAGCTCAAAATAATTATCCCCCATGGCCTTGGTGATAGTGTACGACCAATAATGGAGTGGGCGAAGATTCCAATGGGGTCCTGTAAGGAATTATTTTTGCAAGTGCAACCAAACTTCGTCACCCACCTGAAACTTATGTGGCACCCGATGTTGATCATGGCGCTGTTTTTACTTGTCATTAGACTTCTGTAGGATATCATGAACTTGTTGGCGGATGTACTAGATCTTCTCAATGAACTGGTAGGCTTTGTCAGCTTCAATTGGAGCAGGAGATGAGTCGATCGATGTGACCACAAGGGGAAGTGCAACATCTATGGGACACAATGGTTGGAATCCCAACCCCACTTGAAAGGGGCTGTGGTCGGTTGAGCTATGCAGGGCTTGGTTGTAGCTATGTTGGACATAGGGAAGGCTCTCATCCCATGTGCGAGGGTGATTTGAATTATACATGTGAAGGATATGTACAATCATTTGATTTACAACCTCGGTTTGGCCATCTGTCTGGGGGTGGAAGGCCGTGGATTTGGTGAGCTTGGTGTCCAACAGTGACCAGAGGCTTGACCAGAATGTGCTGAGAAATCGACTATATTGATCTGAGACAATGGTTTGTGGTATTCCAAAATGTACCCAGACTCATTCAAAGAAGAGCTTGGCAGTGGCCTCTGCTGTGATTCTCTTCTTGCAGGCAACCAAAATCGCCATCTTAGAAAAGCGATCAACAACCACAAAAACACAGTCATTTCCCCGCTTGGTGGATGGGAGGCCCAACATGTAGTCCATTGAGATGGATTCCCATGGCCTATCAGGAGTAGGAAGATGGGTGTACATGCCCTATTTCTTAGTGGTCGGTTTGGCAATAGCACAAGCAATGCAGGACCTGATATACTTGATGACCTCCTATCAAAGTTTCGACCAATAGAAATTTTTCTGTAGCATCGCCACTGTATTTTCGATGCCGAAGTGTCCTACCATTCGACTGTAGTGGTCTTCCCATATCAGTGTCACTCGCTCACTTGATGGAACACAGATATGGACCAGACGACACAACAACCTATCCCGAAGATGGAAATTATCGACAACTGCGTTTGCACCCAACATTTGGTAGGTGGTGGAGAAGTTAGGGTCTGTTGAGGCCATCCAGATGTCTCATGGACACAAGAGTCTAGCACCGTGGTGAGTGCCGCGACTGGCGGTCTATTGAGGCAATCAACAACACGATTGGTGCTTCCTATTTTATACTTGATGTTGAGGTGGAATTGCTGCAAATATGTGGACCACTTTTGATGGCGGTCATTATACAACTTTCCCTATGTATGCATGAACTATAGTGGCTTATGATCAGTGTGGATGACTGTCTCCTTCCCAAGAATGTAATGTCTCCACTGGTGGCATGATTTCACAATGGAGCACATTTATTTGTCGTAAGTAGGGTACTTACGCATAGTATCTGACAAAGTCTCACTATGATAGGCCACGGGGTGGCCGTGATGAGTGAGAACGACGCCCACAACATAGTCTAAAGCATCTATCTCGATATCAAAGGGATGTTGTAGGTCTTGTAGTGAAAGTACTGGGGCTGAGCACAAGTGTTGCTTCATATCATCGAACGCTTGTTGTTGGGACTGACCCCACGCAAATTTCTCCTTACCACCACCCCTGTTTATTTGGCTGAGGGCCCATGCAATATGGGAGAATCCCAACACAAACCTGTGGTAGAAATTGGCAAGGCCCAAGAAGCTCTGAAGCTCAGTGAGTGTTGTTGCGGCTGGCCAGTCACAGATGAATTGGATATTGGCTGGATCCACATGTACGCCATGTTGATCAATGATGTATCCTAGGTAATGGACCCTGTCCATGCCGAAGGAGAATTTTTCCAAGTTGGTGTATAGCATGTGCTACCGCAGGGTGTGCAGAACCTGCTGAATATGATGCAACTGTTCGGCCCAAGTCTTGCTGTAAATTAGAATGTCATCTAGATACACCACTACAAAAGTATTGGTGAATGGTCACAAGATATCGTCCATCATCCTCATGAAAGTGGTTGGAGCATTTTTCAAGCCAAAGGGCATGACGAACCATTCAAAAAGGCCTTCCTTTGACTTGAAGGCAGTCTTCCATACATCTGTCTGTTCTATCGGGACTTGGTGGTAGCCAGACTTTAGATCAATCTTACTGAAGTATTTGCCCCCCGTGAGTTGATCAAGGAGGTCATCGATTCGGGGAATCGGGTACCGGTTTCTGACTGTGATTTTATTCATAGCCCGGTAATCAATACAGTGTTTCCAGGTTCCATCTTTCTTCTGTAACAACATGATTGGGCTCCCGCAAGGTGATGAGTTGGGGAGGATGTGCCCCTTGTGGAGTAGTTCTTGGATCTATCGCTTGATATCCTCATTCTCTAACAAAGAGCAATGATAGAATAGCCCATTGGGAAACAATGCATTGGGGGTCAGATCGATGGGGTGGCTGACTTGATAGTGCAGAGGTACCCCTGTAGGTGAGGAGAATATATCCGAGTATTCTTCCATGACCTTATCTACTCGCTTATTTTGTGTGGAGAGGTCGGCCGCAGAGACCCTGGATGTGGCTGTGATCTTTCGCTTATTCTGAGAGCGAATCACGAAGAAGACAAATTTCCTCATCTTGGAGATGACCTTCCTGCATTTCTTAGCAGAGATCAAGGAAATAGCACTAGGTGGGACTGCCTCGGGTATTCTGTACAATTTCTTATTCAAAGTAATAATAACACTACGAGGCCTAGACTCATATACAACATGACATTTCCATAAATAAGGTTAGCCCAAAATAACATCACAAACTTTGAGAGGAGCAACATCACACAATACCTCGTCTTTGAAGGGCTTGATGCAGTACAATAGTTGGCACTGTTGGCTGACGTGGAGATTGCTTCCTTGGCAGAGCCATCCAATGGTGTAGGGTTGTGGGTGCAACATTATTGGCAGGGCCAGCCACTTGAAGACCTTTGTTGAGATGAGGTTCTTCTAGCTACCACTATCAATGATGAAGTGCAGCGGGGTGCCTTTTACCCACATCTGTGAATGGAAGAGGCGCTCGCCTTCTTCTGGCTCGTCTGGTTCACCAGGATGGAGATTGGTGGTAGAAATTGTGGCACTGGGTTCCACATTAATGATTCATCTTCCCCTGTCTGGTTCTGGCTTAGAGTCAGAATCCGCATTTGATTCATAGGCTTTCACTTTGGCCATTAGTGACTGCTTTGAGCAGCAATCAAGAGTGTTATGCCAAGGGCTCTTATGGAAGTCGCACCACTTCCTGGTATCTTTATTTTTCTTTCCGGTATCCTTCTTTGCTTTCGGCTTGGATTGGTTGTCCTGATATTGTCCATATTTTCTCTGTCCTTTGTTTGGTGGGTTGGGGCTTCCCTTTCCCAGCTTTCGTTGTGAGGGGTTCCCAGGCCCAAATTTCCGTGTCTTTTGTTTGAGCTTTTGCTCGATTTTGACGACATATCAGTAAGCCACGCCCAAGGATGAGATGTATCGAAATTCCATTTTGGTCTGGATGTATCTATGTAGAGCACCTTGATACTTGAGCACCAAATGTTGCTCCGAATCTTTGATACCCAACTTGGTGTGCAAGGTATGGAATATATTTGTGAAATCTGGCATTGCTTGGTCTCTTTCTTGCCGCAGTGTGGTCCATTTGGTATACAGGTCGTCATAACTTCCGACAGGGTAGTATTTCTCCTTAATAGAATCCCTGAAGGATTCCTAGGTGGAAGTGACTAAAAACAATGAGGTTTCCTCTGTTTCCTTTTGCTCACAGAAAGTTTCCCACCAATCTTTGACATGGGGAATGACTTTGAGGAGCGCAAAAGTAATATTTTCTCTATTCAAAAAGTTATGGACAAAAAAATACCCTTCTAGTAGATTCAACCACATGTCTACAACATCTACATCTATCTGACCTTCAAAAATAGGAATATCGAAGTTTATTTGTACCTTGAAGGGGGCAGCGCCTTCGTTCGAAGAAGATGTGTCGCCTGTTGGTAGCCGTCGAAGGATTTGCGTGAAACTATATATCATCGCATTCCTATGTTGCATGAGGGATTCCTCAATCAACAGTTTGAAAGGATATCCTATCCCATCATCTTTCTTTTCTCCTGCCATGGGAGGTCGCTTGTGCGTGTGAGAGATTCTGTCCTCAAGAGAAACAAGCTCGAGACCCAACTCTTTGTACTCCGACCTCGTTGGGGACATGAATTAAGACGACAAGGAGAAGACTGATTTGATACCACTGATCCATATTTTATGAGAATAATGAAATGAATACAGATTATTAACAGGTGCTTAACACAAAATAACAAAGATACAGTAAGACTGGTTTTCTATTCAATAACGAAATAAGTTGAAACTGTAAAATGCAACGGAAACAAGCTTGCTGGAATGGTGGTGGCTTATCTCTGAGAAGATATGTGACGACAATGCGCATTCACAAGAAGAAGGTTACAATGAGTCTATGAAAGCCTTTTTACAATACGCAAGAATTCCAAAATACCTATACATCCAAAAACCTAACCCTAGGAGATGAAGTGCCAAAAGTCATGTGGGCCCTGTTTGGGTAAGTTAATACATCAACTTCTCGGGGTCATAACTTATGCATACGATCTTTGTTTTAGGCGTGTGATAGCCCGTTGGAAAGGTATCATTGAGGAGATTCATTTTTCGGTCTGAATCATGCCTTTGGATATCATTGAGGAGATCTATCCCGAAAATCCTTCATTTAGGCCCACAAAATGGCCCCGAAAGTTAAAACTGCTAAAAATAGTAAATTGCCAAAATTATTAGAAAATTGTTTGGAGCCAGTTGGAAAAGGTGGGTGGCCCCTGATATCCATATGGATCACTTTTTCCCAGATATCTATTCATATTTTTATTTATGGGAGCATCAACACTTGAATACTACTCTTTCCTCTTCCTTGTCTTCTTGCTTTAGAGATTCTACTGTTTCTCCTCCTGACTCACGACCAGTATGTGTTCCAGCCACAAGCCCTTCTGAGAAGGCTCCCTTTGTAGAAAATCCCTCCAAGCCTTCCTTAGTCGCACCTCCATTGGCTTTTCCCCCTGTTCTAGGATACACAGAATCCGATATCAATGATAGTTCCTTAGACAATATTCTAACTGATTTGTTACCTGTCAGGCATAGTCTTAAAAAACCCATATTGCTTCCCTTTTTTTCTAGATATTCACCAACGGTAAGGAAGTATAACACGGTCTCTACCTATGAAATCCAAGGTTTTTTGATCTTGTCAACAACAGACCCTGCTTGGTCGAGGGGCTTGGGTTTTGAGGTATCACCTTTAAAAACACGTAGTGCTCTCAGGAAGGTGGGAGCTACCTTAATACTATTGTCTACAACAACTACAACTTCTGATATTGGGGCGCTTAGAGGATTAAAATCCCTAGCGAGGGTTAATATATGATTTTTGTTTCCTTCAATGTCAGAGGGGTGGGGGGACCCCTGAAACAAAACTCCTTGAGAAGACTGTTAAATACTATTTTCCCAAGTGTCATTTTATTACAGGAGTCTTTGGTATCGGTGGAAAAGGCAAGATCCTTCATCATTAAGATAATACCCGATTGGTTGTCTTCCGCTGTGAGTGCAGTGGGGACTTCTGGAGGCTTGATTTCCTATTAGGATCCAAATTTTTTCACTTTTGACCCTTTTCTAACCATTGGTCGTATACTTTTGACAGGACACTCCAATGAGGACAAAAGAGAGCTATCGATTATGAATGTCTATGGACCATGTAAGAATAGAAAGGAATTTTGGGCTTCGGTGGAGGCCTCAGGGTTGTTACCAAAAAAAAAATTGATCTTAGCAGGAGATTTAAATCTCACAACTTCACCAACTGATATATGGGGCCAAAAATCAACATGTGATCCTTTATCTGGATACTTTAAATCAATTTTTCACAAGTATTCTCTCATTGATGTGATTCCAGCAGAAACTATGCCAACATGGAAAAATGGCCAAGTTGGAGAAGAAAGTATCTCAAGGAGGATGGATAGGTTTTATATTGCTGAGGCGGTCTTAACAACATCACAAAGGTACATGTCATGGGTATAGTTTCCTTTTCTATTGGATCACTCCCCGATTTTTTTTTAACTCGGACATGGTTTCCCAAAAGTCTATTATCCCTTCAAATTCAATCCAGGATGGTTAGGAGAGGGAAGCTTCGCCACTGTGGTAAAGGAAGTATGCCCGGATCCTGATTTGACTAAAATTTCATATGCTCAAAGGAGACTCATGGCAAAGCTGTCTAAGTTAAAATGTGGTGTAAAAATCTGGGCAAAGAGAAATAATCTCAGAGATACAAAGGATCTCCGAGAGATAGAAGAGACTTTGGCTATTAAATACAAATAGATGTTTAAAGACACTACTAATGGACATTGTGAACAATCAGTGTTTATTCTAGAAAAAGAAAGAAAGAGACTTCTGCTGGTAGACGAGAAATTATGGCACCACAAAATTCGTACAATATGGATCAAAAGCGTCGAAAATAATACAAAATTCTTCCACAATTTCACGAGTTATAGGCGAAAAAAAAAAAAACATTTGGGAGGTGTAGGATGATTCTGGTGCTACTCTTTTTGGATAGGAAGCAATTAAGATGGAAGCAACAAAGTTTTTGAAATCCTTCTATCATGATGTGAGAGACACGTCTATTTTAAACCAATTAAACTCTTTCTGAATCTTCCCTGCCTTTGTAAGTGATGAGGACATAAGACTGCTGGAACAAGCTGCTACAAAGGAGGAACTTCTAGGCATTCTGAAAGATTTTGAAAAGGAAAAAATCCCCGGACATGATGGTTGGACATCAGAGTTCTTCTTATCCTTCTTTGAACTTGTCGGCCAGGACCTACTAGACTATGTGGAGGATTCCAGGGTTAATGGGAAGGTATTAAACTCGATAAACTCTACTTTTATCGCTCTGATTCCAAAAGGAAATAAGCCAAATGGCTTCATGGATTATCGATCGATAGATCTATGCAACTTGTGCTATAAGATCATTTCCAAGGTGAGCACTAAAATACTAAGACCGATTTTATCCAGAGCATTACATTTGGAGCAACTAGGATTCCTCAAAGGAAGACAAATTCTAGATGCCATCAGGATGAATCAAGAATGTTTACATAGCACCAAAAGTAAGAAGCTGCAATCCATTATTCTAAAACTTGAATTGAAAAAATCCTATGACTGCACAGATTGGGATTATCTGAGATTAATTTTGGCCTCCCAACCACAAACTAGATAATGGCATGTGTCTCTTCCAAAATTTTTGAAGTTCTGATAACGGTGAGCCCACAAAGTTTTTTAACTGCAAGAAAGGCCTACGTCAAGGATGTTCGATGTCACCCCTCCTCTTCATCTTGATGATGGAAGGCCTTAATCTGGCACTCAACAAAGAAAAATATGAAGGTTATCTTACTGGTTTAAAAGTGTCCAAGATGCTAAATATTCTACACCTCCTCTTTGTAGATGACATTTTGATATTGTCCAAAGCTTCTCTCTCTAAATGGAAGGTAATACAGGAAATTCTTCAAGAATTCTGCAAGGCGTCGAGGATGATCATTAATGCACAAAAGTCAATTATTCTTCATTCCAGTGTCAACAATGATACTCTTAAATCTATAAAGGATGTTGTTACCTTTTCGAGCAAAGATCTGGAACACGGTTTTCATTATCTGGGTTTTTATCTAAAACTTGATAATTATAGAGCAGTTGATTGGAAATGGTTAATAGAAAAATTTGAGGCACGGATAAAACATTGGGGAAATAAGATGTTATCTTTTGGTGGATGCCTTGTGCTTCTAAAGGCTGTACTGGAGACACAACCAGTGTACTGGTTAGCATTGGCTCACGTTCCGATTTATGTTCTTAACTCTATCTGTAAGATTTGTTTTTCTTTCCTGTGGTCGGGTGTTAAAAACAAGAAAAAGTACCATCTGTGTAGTTGGATGTTGATTTCCAGACCAAAGTCTTATGGCGGATGGGGTTTGCGCAACATCATGTTGTTCAGTAGATCTTTGGAAACAAACATGATGTGGAGAGCTATCATGAAGACAGGGATCTGGAAAAGTGTTCTAAAAGATAAGTATTACCCACATTTCCTAGTTTGGACGTGGCTCCGATCAGTGGATCCACTCTGCCAAAAGGGTTCCCAAACATGGAAAAATTTGTGTAATACCTTACATGTTAAGGTCCTAACCCGCACATAGGTAGATCAATGTATTCGGATGTAATAAAGGCCAATATTAATAAGACCTTTCAATAAAATAGAATAAGGCGGATGTAAGAAGACCTAATAGAAGCTTCCGCTTCTAGAAGGATCTT
>ML792302.1:342459-367066 GCA_009831015.1 Picea engelmannii | reverse complement strand
AATTGGTTGGAACTCAACGTAGTATTCTTATGGAAAAAACACATGTCATATATGGGGTTAAAACTTTCGAATTGTGAACAATGCATTTTGAGCCAATGCACCATAAACATGGTGTAACATCATCGACACTTTATTGATATGGTTATCATTGCACATGTCACTCTCATTAAAGATTGAGATAATATTGAAACATGCATGCTTTAGACACCAATGACACTCGCAACCATTATTAAAATAGTTAAATGATTGATGCGTTGGGCTTTGTGATCAATAGATATCTGAATGGCGATGCAAATATTGACTACGATTCTATGGCTATCCTCTTAATAGTTAGTGGTTAATTAATTTTGTTTTCATTGATTATTTTTTAGGAGTAATGTGTCTTTGTTTGACCCGGTGATAAGATTGAGGATATTCATGTTCCCTACGAAATGAAGTGAAGCATGTGGTTTTTTTTTACATGATGTCAAATTGGAGATGCAACCAGATCATGAACTGTTTGTCTATTCTCGCATCAAAGAAAGAACATAAAATGATAGGTTTGGGGATTCTCGTCATTCGAAAGGGAGTGGTTTTTAAATGCAATTTACAAACAAATGAAGAGGAATTTTGGGAAACCATTGAAACACCGTCTGGGAAAAAGGTCTATTTACCTAAACCTAGAAGGGTTTCTCCAGAAATGACATATTCTAGGATCTGCAAGTGAATCTTCAAGGCTGATGTTTCAAGATTTCGTCCACAACATAATGGAGAGGTAATTTTGCGGGTCACATTACAAGGAAAAAGTGAAGAATTTTGAGAAACTATTGAAAACCCATTTTGTAGAAAAGGTTGCTTTAGCTTACTTGCAAGCAGATTCCAGAAATGGTGAACATTTTAGCAGGTACGACTTGTTATTTGAAGTGCAATTTTCCAGATTTCGCCTAAATTCGTCAAAGACGTTTCTAGCTCATAAACCAAGGGTTAATATGGGGGAAGCAAATGCTGATCTACTTCAGTTATGTGTCATAGAACCAATTTTGAACATAATTTGTCTTATATCTGTTAAATAGTATTAGGACAATATCATTACAAACAAACTCATGCTATTTTATGTTGAATTGTCATGTTGTCAAACAAACTCGAATCGGCTGTTAAAATCGATATTATTTTGTGAGATCTGACCCTATCTTAAGATATGTGATCGTTACTCTTTGTTGGGATTTAAAAGGGATGGTTGAAACTGTGAAAAGGGGCATCTTTGATTCGAACACATTATGGACATGTAATTCCCAAGACTGAATGGACAAGTTGTTCACATTTCGGCTTTAGACTAGCGTGACACTGTTCCATTTCGTTTTTCTTTTTATATTTTGGAATATTAATATGTTATAAAACTTTAGCTTTATTAGCATATAATGTTTCATTTTATTCAACATTTTAAATTATGTCTATGATTTGTTGTTCATATGTGACACCTGTGATCGTTATTTCATTTTAATATCATTGATTTATTCTTTGATGTTAAGTGATGTATTATATGAATGCTTCACGTTAAAATTTATTTTACTGTAAACATTCATCATTACAAGGTCACTAGATTTATATGTTTATTACTCTGTTCTTATATCCTTGCTCCCAAAAATACCTTGATTTTATTCTGGAGATGTTAGCACAAGCCTGTTACATATTTCTCTCACTGGCAAGATAGCTGGAAGATTGAATTGCACAGGGATATAGACATAGTATGAGACTAATCTCCGGTTAGTTTTATTCGCATTCAATTTATGTTATTAGTTTATCTATTAATGAAATAAGATAGTTTAAAATTGGTTGTGACTGTTATTCTATTCTTGTTTCAGATTATGTTTTATTAGTATCTTTTGAGTTCTTAGATTTCAAACTATTAAACAGAAAATACAAAAATATGTGTTTTCTTTATCTACTCCATAAACAATTGCAAAACCTTGATTTCGCAAGACATCCACCAAAACTTGCAAATTGTAAATATCATGTTCATAATCACATGTTCATATTCATGTTTTCGTTTTAAACACTTGTAAATATTTAGATTCACGAACATAGTATTGTAGTTATAGCTTTAGAGTAGTTTATTTTCTTTATTTTTTTAGGACCTTAGTTGGCTAACAGAGCCATTAAACCCGTCAGGATAGATTATACCAAACGTCTTGGGTTAATTAGACAACCACGGTCCAGATCTATCCTTCCAGTTGACGGTGTGTCACTGACGCCCATCAACAAATGGAACTAGAAGGAGGGTCGAGGTAGATTTAATGATTAAATATTTCACCCCTCAACCTTTCATAATTCCAGATTTATAAATCCTTCTTCTGTGTCATCTTATAATGCACTACAATGCAGGTTAGATGACAAGCTAACTATTTGGAGTCAATGTCTTAAAATTCTTAATTTTTCATGGCTCCTGCCCAAATCACTGTGTTGGAACATGCTTTCGATGTTTCATTACCAGTTATTCCCAACAAGACAACTGTTCTCTTTTCAGAACTCACCTTTGATGATGAAGGGAACACATCTGTAGTAGACCATATTTCTATTTTTTTTTTTATAAATTTTTAAGACATAATATCAGTGATCCTAATGTTACATGCAACTTGTTCGCTCTCACTTTCTGAGGTCGGGTTAAATATTGGTTTGAATATTTTCCGACTAATTTGATTTATTCTTTGTCTAAGTTTGTAATTGATTTTTTATCAGATTTTAACAATTATGATTATGATGAAATAAGTGAAGAATTAAGTTGCTTAAGGAAATAAAATGGTGAATCATTCAATGATTTTGCAATTAGGTTCATACATGTTTGTACTGGATTCCCTTTGAAAGAAATGTCGCTTATTAATCAATGGTTTGAATATCTCGTTTATCTCTCAGGAAAGCAAGATTATATAATTGTTAACCAATCTGAATTGAGCACTAATACTCAATCTCAAGATGCTTCAAATTTTCATGTTGATCTTGAATATTTTGAAGCACCACAACTTTTGTCAAATTCTTTCATTTTGGCAAATCATGAGCAACATCATATTTTACAAAATGCAATTGTCACCTCTAATCACTCTTTGCCAACAATGTATCCTCCTATCAAAGAAGGAGCCTTGACTTTAAAAGATGACAGTTGTTAGACTCTCATAGATTTTATAATTGTTTCTAAAGTAAAAGAGGTCGAATGTGAAGTTGATAATCATGTGGATGATAAACCTTCCCCTAATTTAGTTGAACAGGTCCATGATCAATCAATAGGAGACAAAATCATTAGTTAGACTATTAATCAACCTTCTATCTCTAGTGATTTTCTCTCAAATTTTCCCTTACACAAGGAACCAAATTGTCTCTTAGAAACTGTCTCGTACTCTTTAAAAGAGAATACAAAAGAGGTTGACCAGTTTATACAAGGAGAGGGAACAAAACCAAATTTCAAAACGCATATACCTATCATTTCAAGAGGTTCATTTCGTCTATTGAATTCTTCTACATATTATTCCTTGTACCTTGATATTTCCGATCCCAATGTTGTGCAATATTACCTTGGAGATAATTCAACATTATATAATCAGGTACAAATTAATAGAGATTACCGAATAGAAGATAAAGAGGAAAATAATTCTTCCCATGAACATATTAATTTTTATTCTCATCAATTATCCGTGCGTAAATCAAGAAACGATTTGGAAGAGTCTCAAATTGCATCTTCCATTAATTCATCTCAATTTTTGTTGAAAGAAGGATCTAAATTTTTCCATGATCAATTATTTAAGGTTGAAAAGTATAATCGACCAAATATTATTACCAATGATGATTATTCAAAAATGTTGGTCATTCCATTTAGACCACCTCAAATATTTAATCTTGAAATATCTAAGCTCAATGGAAAGTTTAAAGAGAATGAGACACTTCTCTTTTGATTGAGAATCACAATAAGTTCTCACCATATTGATCCGACCTTTTTACAAGATTCTTTCCTTGATAGTCTAATACTTTATTCTCATAAGGAATATTTGTCGTATGTGAATTCTTTCAAACAATCCCATGTTATTAATTGCATGTATTATGATAAGGTTGTATATTAGTTAGAGTATTCATATCTCGAAAATTTTCCAGGGAATGGTAAGATTATCTTCAGTTTATTTAGAGATCAAGGAGGTAATTTTGACACACTCATTTTATATCCTTCAGATGGAGAAAATATGGAACAAAATGAAAATTTTCAGGAGGATGGGGCACTTTGGTCTAGGTCGATGGTTATGTCAGGTCCCCATAACTCTCACAAGCTTCAAAATCTCCTTTTTTTATATTTTTGTGATCCATATAATGACAAAATTGCAGAATGGTTGGAGGATTCATACAAAAAGAATGTTCAAGGGAATGGTAAGGCCATGTTTGCTTTTTTTTAAAGTGATGATGATAAAGGTAAGTATGATAAATTTTTTTCATTTTTCGATGTACTACCATCCTTGTTAGTAATATTTGATTTTGTTTCCATTACAGGATTGGAGTTACTCTAATACCTACATTGGAAGCATGATTTTACTTAGTGTTTTGATTTGTTTAGTAGTTAGAGTAGGTTTAGGAGTAGGTTTTCTTTTAGTTTTATTTCTCATGGTTTCTCCTTGTAATAATGTAGTTATGAACATAAGTGGGTGCACCAAGAGAACCATAATATGACTGTTGTCATGGAAGTCCACTTTGACCCTTCTCTCTCATCTTTTCATTGAACTTTTCCTTTCAAAAAACAGAGTATCATCATGAAAAATTTAAATGAAAAGTAAAGAGATAAGTAAATCTGAACTTTAAATTCTACCCTAACCCAAGGTGCCATGAGTAGGACTGCACTCATAGTAATAAGGATTTTTCTCTTTTTCTTTTAGTCTCTCTCAAGAGATATTTCGTTTGATGATTTCAGATCCACCCTCTTGTGAATATTTTTAGTTTCCTTTTTGTTTTGTTTTTGGTTTTGGTTCTTTTCATTTTGCTTGATTTTGATTTGTTTTCTGAATAATTATGTCTGTATGACCATTTAATTTGTCTCAAGGAATCAAAACTCTTATTCTTTAGCAGCAGTTGATACCTTTTCAGGCACCTGAGCAGTAAGTGCTAGAACTTAGAACAACAGAAGGAAGTTTATGTTCAAACAATTTTCCTGGTTTCTCATTAAAATCACAGGAAAACACAATTATCCTTAACAAACTTCTAACACTGCCCCTGTTTTAATGAAAACATCTCATTGTACTTCCCCATCCTAGAGACGATTTCTTACAGAAATCTAACTATCCAAATCATGATGGAATTCATCAATACAGAAAAATAATTTGTAAATGATCAAAAATTTTCCAAACTATGATATTTTCAGTATCACTCTGCTCTATTGAATATCATGAAGTTTCTGCAAATTTATAAACAAATTCTATAGAGTTGTAAGCACTACAATGTGTGGGAAGTGTTTGCAAACCCGTTGGGACACCTAATAGGTCTGTTGACAGCGGGTAAATGCACTCATGATACCAAGGCAACTTCGTTGGGGTACTGAACAGGCCCACTGGTAGCGAATCAATGTCGGGTTTGAGAAGATTCTCAGGTATTTCTTTTAATTTGATCAAGTGTGAAGATGTTTTTATCATAAATGGACAAATCTTGGATGGGATAGGAGTACTAGAGTGTGTTAAATGACATCCCTACCGAGGCTATAGACGCCTGCTGGAAGCAGTGGCCCTGTCAACGATATTGGAGTTATCTGTATAAACATTGTTACCCCTTTGATCGAAATGAGATGCTGGATTACAATTTTTGTACAGAACTTTATCCAATAGTATGACTATGTTAATTTTTTTGAGTTATTGTCGAGATGCTTGATTTGTCATTTAATTGTTTCTAATAATTATCTCTGAGTCATTTGTTCCTTGATATAAAGTTCTGATGATGCGGAGATAACTACTTCTCCCAGTGAGTCACCATTGTTGGCAGCCCAACAACCATCTCATGTTTTCGTTATTTTTATGAATAACTTAATTTACAGCATGAGATTTTTAAATTCATTGTTTGGCATGTATATATGATCTTCTTTATTGTTATCATTTATAGATTTTTTTTTGTATTGTTTACATTCATTTTGAGAGTGGTCTTTATGTTGTATTCTTTCCTTTTGTCTGGTTTGAATTTCATGACTTCAAACATGAAATTAAAATGCCATTTCATTTCATTTTCTACAGAGTTTTGATGCCAACAAACGAACTTCATGATTTGGGAATTTGTCACTACCTCTTATTGAATTTGTCTATTGTATATCATTTTTTCTTGTGAACTTTAAGAATGGCTTGGTTGGAAATATGGAAAATTTACAATGGCCTTAGTACGAAGGCTTATTGCGACACATATTTTTATATGACATTTGTTCACATTAGGCCAAATTTGAATGTGTGAGAGACAGACTGAGATTTTTGGTAATACACAATATGATACACAAATGTCTTAAAACGTATGAGCTCTACCCTGAAAGTCTATGGTTTAATAATTTTGTTTTGAATCTTGACAATTACAATGAGTTACATAATCGGTTTTCATTTAATTCTGGCTAGTAATGACTATCATGTGGACTGGAAGATCTTATGGCTTGGATGAGTTGTGTTTCCAATTTTTTTTATGGCTCATGTCTTGTGTTTCTAGAAGGTTGCATGATTGATTAAAAGAAAGCTATAGAATTTGGCTATTTGAAAATCTTTTTGTTTCGAGACTGGTTTGAAATGATTTACATGACCTTTTATCACAAGCTTTGAATGATATCAAAAGGATCTGGTTATTATAACACAAAATGTTTGAAATTTTATTATTAATGACATCCTACATAACCCATTTTGTATAACAAAGATGGGTCATCAATAATTATCAAATGACACAAGGGTTGGATGATGCTAACACCTCCATAAGGCTGTAATGATCTCACTTAATCTTGTAAGACCAAGTATAGAAGCACCTTATTTCAACCTTCTTGACGTGCGAAATTGACCGCTCGTCAACTGGAGGAGTGAATCCGGTCCGGGGTTGTCTAAATAACCCAAGCCGTTTGGATTAATCCAGTCTAATGGGTTTAGCAGCTCCGTTGGCCGATCTAAGTCCTAGGAAAGTGAAAAAACTAAACTAAAGAAACTAACTAAGTGAAAAACAGCTGCTGCAAACTATATACAAATCTAATATATATACAGTTTGCTAACTAATATTTATAAAATAATAATCCTACTTATTAAATGTACAATGTATCAATATGATTAAATCTCTATTATATATACAATATTCACAAAATGCAAATTTTGATTGAAAACCTGCGAAAATCATATATGAATTGACAGTGAAGCTATTTGTTTTTGATTTTTTATAACTTTTATGAACATGAAATAAAATGGCCGCTAACTAGTTGGGAAATAAAAAATAACAATCTGTACTGTGTATCTAAACTACAAGAAATTATTATATTGATTAAACTAATAAAATGAAACTAGCAAACTGACCTGAAATATTATCTCCTATTTGTTCTATGCATAGCATACATGTTTGCTGTTTGATGAGGCTAACCCGCATCAGATCTTTACCAGTGCTTCTCGTAAACACAAGGCAGTAATGCTTTGAATGCTAATGAAAGAACAAGTAAGATATGTAGCAACAACAATTTATGATTTGACAAACGATCGTATTAAGATAAATCTGAGTATGACAATTTGTATATAATTGTTCATTGAATAAAGAAGATCAACCTTCTAATCATCAAATGTAAACAGATTGATTGTTGTATATGAAATGAGAGACATAAAAACATGAACACCATATAAATCACATCACATCAACTTGTAACAAATTATGATATCTAAAGTAGCCAAAATTTGGTTACAAATCAAAATGAGCAAAACTTGAAAAAAAATATGATATATTGAAGCTAAAGCTGTGCAAATATCCACTTTCATTCAAGTCTGAATAATCACCAACCCATAGTTTATGCTCCCAGGCAACGATGGTCTTTGTTTACAAAATAATACATTTATAAAGGCCACAGGATCAAAACATTCCTTGTGGAAATTATCAAAGTTGTTGCAAAAATTATGGGAAATACAATCTCCCAAATTCCCATTCCTATCTAAAACTAACAGCCTAATCTAAAACCATGTAAAGAAATAGAATGTTCAGAAATGCCACTAGTGATCCAATCTCCTTTAAAATTCGTATGTACCTGTAAATGCACAAGAATACATGATTTCAAGTTGCATTTTAGTTGTAAAATAAAAAATTCAAATTTTAATGACTAGCTACAGAATCTCACAATTCTGTAGCTAGTTATTATTATAAATAGAATCGAGTTTTATCCATTCAATCAAAACATATATAGATGCAATTTGAGCAAAAAAATCCTATATGCTAATTCAAAACAAAAACAAAATCATTTTAAAATCACTCTTAAAATACCATACCTCGGATTCAGGGATTCGTTTTGATCAAGCTATTTTTGAATTGATAATGGCAGTGGCCGCCTCTACATTTTTAAAGACAACAGAGCCTGTGGTCTTCTGTCTTTTATCATTAGCTTGCAATCTGTCATTTTATTTAGTTATCACATCCACTCAGTCCTCCAAGGACTTGATTCAAGATTGGAGCAAAGGGACGTCTGTATAATATCGGTCGAGCCACGACTTACATTCATTGCACTGTGGTTGAACAGGTTGTGTATTCACAGGTGAGGCACTTCTTAATTGACCAGCAGTTCCTCGGTTGAGTTTGATCCCAGGGAAGATGGGGTCGTCTCTAAGACACGGTGGGAGGTTCTTCACATAGTCATAGGGCTTAACTGAGCAAAGTTCGTGTGAGTACGGATACTCTTCGGTTAGAAACCGTTCGATTTCAGAATCATAATCTTCACTCAACAAAATTGGTTTTTGTTCTGTGTTTTATTTAGGTTTATTACGAGCACACCGTGAAACCCAGCGCGCGACCTTTTTACCCTTGCAATTGATATCACTATAGCTTTTACCCTTTTTCTTTGCAGACCTTTTAACAAGCTTACCACCATCTTTTGGACATGATTCAAGCAGGGTGTCGGGTTGGGTAGCATTCGGGTAGGTTGAGGGTTCAACAGAGGGAAATAGCGTAGGAGGGGGAATGACAGGCCCGACAAGGGTTTCTGTAACAACGAATTTGTCAACTTGTCCTATTTTAGGACTGGCAAAACCATTCCTCAACAAGAAAGCGTCCCAACAATCGCCATTCAACTTCAACTGATGAACCATAATAATTTTAATTAAACAGTGGTGGAAGAGGCTGGAGTCGACTTTCTCCCTTTTGAAGCGCTTAGCCATTTTATATAAACTTCGAAGGAGAAAATGTGGCATATTTAAGGGAAAATCTATGAAACTCATCAGCAACTGTAGGTGGTATAGGAAAACTAGACCATATCTACCCTCACATGTAAAGAACTGCTTAATAATAGCCAACAAATCGTGCCATCTAGATTTCAGAGATGTAACAGGCATACCTTTGTCGCAGCTGTTAAGCTTCCTTGAGGTAAACAACAGTGGCTAGGGTACTTCGCCAACCTTCAAATTTTTAAACCATTTTTGCCCCTCGGCTGGTAGACCAGTGGCTGAGCTAATGAAATTCTCGTTCAACTCGAGTTGTATGTCCCCAACTTTGGCCCTGCACCCATTGAACGTTAGCATGAATTGTTGAGCAACTGCCAGGTTGAAACCCTCGAACGTCTCAATAAAAACCCACCAACCATTCCTCACTAGGTCCTCTCGGGCATTATCAAACAACAACAAAGTTTGGACACCGTTGGGTTCGATTCACACTACAGGAGCCATAGCTAATAGCACAAAATCAACAGGGTATTCGGCGAGAGGGTTTGACAGGGTAGACACAGAACCATTGTCCCGAAACTTCCCCAATACAATGCAAAGGCAACTCGAAATGCAAGGGCAGAGCGTTAATGCTATGCATGCAAGGATAGTAGAGTAAATTGGGACCATGCAAGAATATTATGTCGGGCTATACTTGGAATGGAACCTTGGTACATTCAAATCATAACAATGCATATCCAAAAGAATTTTAATCAACATGTCAAATGAATTATCACATAAGCACGATTTGACTCAAAAATCAATGTGTTCAATCAACCCATTGCGTCGATGATTTTGTAAATCAACACCATATTAACAACAATCAAAAGCATAATGTTTGGTGTTTTGATAAATATGTGACGAGTGGTATGTTTGAGGTCAAAGAGTTATAACCATATAAACAAGTAGGTTCATGATAAACCAAATGATCATTAATCCTTTGATGTAATCAATATGAATTCCAACAGTTGGTTTTCACGCTTGCAGTCGTGAAAACGAAAACGAAAAGCAGGTATGCAAAAAGCGAAGACTAATGGTGTCATTTAAAAATTTGCGACGAGTAATGAGGGTTCAAAAACCTTGTGTAGGCATCTTGTAAAAAAAGATAGAGATTAATATGGCTGCCAACAATGGCAACACACTGGTAGAAGCAGTTATCTCTGCCAAATGAACAAGTCCAGATTAGGATAATGAGAAAAACGCCAACTCGAAAACAACCAGAAAACTGTTGGAACATCATCATCAATCATAAAAAATTCCAGCTAGTTATTTTAAAAGATGAAAACTGATGACAATCTTAAAAAAAGCGAGTCACGATATTAAGGTTAAAATATCCAATACTGTTGATAGAGCCACTGCTGCCAGGAGGCGTCTATAGCCTCGAAAGGGATGCCATTTAACCCACTCCAATATCCGTATCCTACCAGGAAGTTCCATATCAGAACGAATGAGATTTAAGGTCAAAAGATTCCATATCTGAGAATTTTCATATACCCGACATTGCTTCGCTTCCAGCGAGCCTGTTCAGTACCCCGACGAAGTTATCTTGGCGTCATGCATGCATTTACCCACTACCAGTGAGCCTGTTCAGTACCCCAATGGGTTTACAAGCACTTCCCACAGCTCATTAATGATTTATTTAGTTTTAAATATACTTAATCGAGCGGGGTGACGCTGAAAATTGTGATATTTTGGACATATTTTAATAAATTACAGACCCTGTTAGAATTTTTTAAATGTCCTTCATTAAGATCTAGAGATAGTTTATTGATAAACCGACCTTCGAAGGCAGGGAGACATCTCTGAGTTTTTCTCTTAAGGAACAAGGATAGCATAAGAAGAAATGGATGATCATGAAAAGCTTAAATTACAGATTGAAATCAAGAAACGTCTTTCAAGCAACAAGCTTTGTTCAACATCGCTGTAAACTTCAGAGGCATATCATAATTGATGTTTAAACAAACTTTCAGTAGTCATTTCAGAGGGGAAATTTTTCTGTTCTCTTTGTCTGAACATTTCATGATGCAGGTATGTGTATTTCAAAAATAAAACTGGTAAGCATAAGGGAGAAATCAAAACCAAAACAACAAAGAAAAATGAAAAGCAAACAAAGGAAAAATATTTACACAGTGTACACAGGGTTGTCATCAAGTGAAATACCTTTTTAGATCTTGGCCATTCATCGGATAGGTGTCTGGCTATCCCTCTAGACTCTGTAATCTGAAAGAGTTGGGACCCATTTTCTCAGCAATCAAAAACGGTCCTAGCCATAAGTTTTGAAACTTCATATGCTCTCCCTTTCCCTCATGTGGTTTGTCCCATTTTAGGACAAGGTCACCTACTTCAAATTTCCTGTCAGAGGCAGAGTTGGAATCAAACCATCTTTTAACCACAAGTTGATTCTGATCCAACTTCCATTTTGCTCGAGCCCTCACTTCCTCTAATTTTAATAATGCGTTAATTCGATTCTCTAAAGGGGGGCAGTCCTCTTCTTGTATTTTCCGTGATAGCTGCAGTGAGGGAAGAAGAATATGTGGTGGCATAATTTCCTCTCTACCATAGACGAGAAATAAGGGAGAGTTACCCACAACAGTTTTTAGAGTTACTCTATCGGCCCAAATTGCGTTTAATAGTGCACTATGCCAATTTTTATGGTTTTCAGATACTGTTCTCTTGATGATTTTAATCAGATTTTTATTAGTTGATTCTGCAAATCCATTTCCTTGAGGGTAATAGTTGGAAGCATATTTTAATTTAATTCCTTTTTCTAAAGATAAATCACTCATCTCAAGACACGAAAAATAAGAAGCGTTATCGAATACTAGACAGTCAAGGATACCAAAACGAGTAATAATATTTGTATTCAAAAAGGAAATTACCTGACTGGTATTTACAACTTTTAGTGGGGAAGCCTCGGACCACCTAGTGAAGTAAAACGTGGTTGTTATGATAAAATTATGCTGCTGTGAGGATGGTAGATTGATTGGGCCTATAATATCAAGACCCCACTGCTGAAAAGGAAAATCTACTGAAACAGGCTGCAGAGGGAAGACTGATTTCTGTATTCGTCTAGATGCTTTTTGACAAATAACACACTTGCGACACAAGGCATGAGCATCTCTAAAAAGTGTAGGCTAGTAATAACCTGCTCTTAATACTTTATGGGCAGTGGTATCTCCACCAAAATGCCCGCCAGCTTCTCCTATGTGCAATTCTAATAAGACCTTTTCTGCTTCATCTTTCTCAAGACAACGCATTTGTACTCCATCAAAATTTTGATGAAACAGAATACCATTAATCAACTGAAAGGAGGTAGATTTAAATTGTAACACTCTTCTTTTAGTGGGATCCAGGTGACGGGGAGCTGACCCATGTTCAAGACAGAATTTTATATCATCATACCAGGGGCTAACAGAGTTTTGTGCACAACATATTAAACTTTGGTAGTGCCGTCCTGGGTTTGACATATCATTTTCCTCTTGTTGTCCTTCCGCTGAGTCAGCGACTAACTTGCATAGCCCTTGACCTCTCACTATTTCTGCTGGGGTGATTTCTATGTCATACTCTTGTAAGGAGGTGACCCAGTTCGCCCTCTTTTCGCCTAGTTCTTTCTGTACTAACAGATTTCTGACGGCCGGGTAAGGGACGATAATTTTTGTCCTAGTTTTCAAAAGATAAGATCAGAAGTGATTTACTGGTTTAAAAACAACATAGGCTTGTTGATATACCACTGGGTAATTAAGTTCTGCGCCTTTGAAGGCTGATCTCATAAAGGCAATTGGGACTTCATTGTTTTCAACGTTCTTTTGAGTTAGGATAGTAGCGTAGGATCGGTCAGAAGAAAATGTGTAGAGAGTGAAGTCTTGTGAAAAGTTGGGGCTCATCAAAGAAGGAGCATCTATTATGGCCTTTTTTATTGAATTAAAAGCTTGGTTTTCTAAGGGTCCCCAATGATATTGTACGTCCTTCTTTATTAAGTTCTGTAAAGGTCTCACCATTTCTGAAAAACTGGGGATGAATCTCCTGACAAAGTTTATTTGGCCTAAGAAAGACTGCATAGAATTTTTTGATGAGGGAGGGGGGAGTTTCGAGATGACTTGAGTCCTTTCAAGGTCGATAATCATCCCTTCGCTTGATACAATAAATCCTAGGATCTTACCTTGTTCTACTGCGAAGATAGATTTTTTAGGATTCAAGGAAATGTCGTACTTACGACATTGCTGTAGAATGGATCTTAAATGAGCTAGATGATCAACTTTGTTTTTCGAGAATACAGTAAATTCATCCAGGTAAACTACGACAGATTGATTGATTAAGCCTCGGAAAACGATGTCCATCGCTCTCTTGAAAGTGACACCAACATTAATGAGTCCAAAGGGAATTTTCCTATAAGCGTAGGTGCCCCATGGAGTGCGGAAGGTGGTTTTAAGTTGGTCTGGAGGGGACATCAGGACTTGGTTATACCCTGGAAAACCATCCAATAAGGATAATCTTTCAGAACCAGATACCTGTTGAAGGATCTCTTCCATGGGTGGGACAGGGTAGTTGTCTTTATCAGACGCTCGATTGAGATTTCGGAAATCGACGCATAGTTGGATTTCACCACTCTTCTTCCGGACATGGACAAGATTAGAGACCCATTGCGTGTGCCTGATTGGGAATATTATCTTAGCATTCAGGAGTTTAATTAATTCTTTTTTGACAGTTGGTTCGAGTTTTGGGTGCATTTTTCTTAACTTTTTTTGAAACGGAAAGGTTTGGGGTTTCATAGGAATGACGTGTTGTATGATGTTAGGATCAAAGGTTTTTAGGTCATCATACGTCCAAGAAAAAACATCTTTGAATTCCTTAAACAATTTAATAAATGCCGCTTTCTCTTGTTCAGAACACCCCACCCCTAAATTAATGCACTGTGGATTGTCTTTAGTTCCCATGTTTACTTTTTCATACATTAAAGAGGAACTATTTGTTTTATAGTTTACTGATTTTGTGAATTTGTCTTGAAGACCATAAAATTTTTCTAATCTAACTACAGATTTAGGGATAGAATTTACCATGTCTGATGAATATTTAGGATATCTCGGATCTGGTATTACCATGACGTCACGAAGATTCTCGTCATGAGTGCATTCGTCGATCACTGTGCCTTGGAAAGTTTCTTCCATATGCAGGAAACTAATAATTTGTTGATCGTCGTCAAAGAATCTCCAATTTGTGATGTTGTCGGGGACAGATGGCCTGAACAAAAGTTCAACGGAGAATGCATTTGGGGACAAGCCTTCTGTAGGAAAGAGTTTTGAAGCTACATTAGCTAACAAGTCATCTTCTGAATTATTCAATCTAGGAATAGAATTTATGTTAAAAGCAGAAAACTTGTTCATCAAATTCCATACCTCTGATTGGTAGCTTTTGAGATGCGGAGATAAACAATGAATATAATTTTTTACCTATCTAACCATGATTTCCAAATCGCCAAAGACAGTTAATTTTTTAACGTTCATATCTAATGCTTTCCTGAGGCCTTGCAATAAAGCCTCATATTCTGCTGTGTTGTTTGTACATTCAAACTCTAACCTGCATGCAATCAGGGTTTTGTTACCTGTTGGTTCAATAATCATGCAGCCCGCACCAACTCCTTCCTTGTATTTTGACCCGTCAAAGTAAAGAGACCATATTTGATTTTTGTTGGGTGCATGAGACCATTGGGTAGAAACTGCTGGCTGCATATATGTCACAATTTCATACTGCTTCTCCGGGTTAGTGATAGCGGAAGTTTCGGCCATGAAATTGCCGAAAAATGTATCCATCCCTTGTATTTTGGGTGAATCGACAGAAGGTGTAAATGGTTCATTGGGATAATTTAAATCTGTCACTGTGAACTTTAGGTAACGTTCACGATTTACCTTGATTTTGTTGGGCTTTCCATTCTCGGGCAGCCACAAGTGAGACCAGTCTGTCGCGAAATAGCCATGTAGTTGGTCTGACCAGTCTCTGCTTAAAAACAAACCATAAACTTCTGGAATATCTACAACAATAATATCAATTACTTGATGAGCTTTGGGGTTAGACGATAATCTTATAAGCACATTCCTTAATTTGCTTATAACTTTAACACTAGTTCGATCAAGTTGGATAATATTTAAGGTGAATGGTTCAACTTCTTCATTAATCTTCTGACACACAAACCACGACATTACGTTGGATGACGCTCCTGAATATACCATACAATTGTGCACGTTTGTATCAAAGATTTCAAAAGTTAACAAAAATGGAGGTACATTTCTGCGAGTACTAATGGTGGAAGCTTGTTGATTTTTACTTGCAGCCTCTAAAACTAATTTATCTACATTTGTTACATTATTTACAGGAAGGTCTCTCTTCTCATGAGGATCATAATTATTCTTAGTGGAGGCCTTCTGAGGAACTTTTGGGTTATTCTGAAAAACTTTGTTACTGCTTGGATTATCGTTTTTGCTATTCTCTGCGATATTCTGTAACATTTTTTGTAGCAGAAATGAGAATTTTAACAATTCATAAACATAAATGTTATCCCTTAACTTTTTTAGATCTTCAACTAAATCATAATCTAAGCTTGGGTTTGCATAATTCTGTTTAGTCTCAGTTGTTCTAGACTGTTTTGGGGGCAAAGTCGTAGAGTTTTTAGAAGAAGGTTTGTTTGATGTCTTACTCCTAGTATTGTAGGGATGTACTGTCTCGAAATTTGCTTGAAAAATGCTATCCGATAAGTGCCCAAAAATGTTCAGAGAAGATTCATCTTCTTCAACTGTCTCTTGTTCAACTACTTCCTCAGGGATCTCAGGGGGCATCAAGTTATCCTGTGCTTCTAGAATCGTTTGAATAGCGAATTGCAGGCTTTCTAGATTCAAGCCTTCGTTATTTGAATTAGGTTGATTGGTGGGAAAAGGCTTCCTAAACGGGGGTTTGTAAGGCCCTTTTCTCGAAGAAGCTTCTTCGACTTTCCTTTTCAAATCTATAACTTGATTTGACAGTTTTTGAACGACTTTTTGTAAGTTTTCTAGATCTGAGCTTTTAGGTTGCGTTTTGTTTTGGGCAAGTCTAGGGAGGATTTCAATTTTTTTTTTGGAAGATGAACTAGTCTCTATTTCGTTGCTAGTAGTGTCTTTTAAGCTGAGGATGTCTTTCTCGATCTGACTGGCCTCTTCGAAGGCCTCTAACAATGTGGCTTTCTTAGATCTCTTTACCCAAATGGCTATACCTTGATGTAAGGCTTTCCTATAATATGCTATAATAAGATTCTCAGAAGGCATTGAATCCGTAGGGATTCGGTTCTTTAGTTTTAAGAATATTTGGTTAAAGTCTTTGATTTTCTCTTTGGGGTTCATTCTTAAGCTAGAAAGCTCCATGACTAGAACTTCTGGGGACTTGTCATCTCCAAACTTCTCAAGAAAACAAGATTCAAACTTCTCCCATGACACGATGGTATGGGGTTGTTGGGCAAAGTACCACATAGAGGCATTGCCCTTGAAAGTATATGGGAACAATATACAGACTACGTCTTCATGCTCAACATTACGGAGTCTAATGGCTAACATAAAATTTTTGATGTGATCTTCAACGATCTGTTTAGAGTCGGGGTCAAATTTAGGGAGCCACTTCTCCAGATGTTTGGGTAAGGGATGTTGAGGCCTGGGTACGGCCACTGCATCTTGGTCGAGCCAGGGTCTGGCAGGATTGTTCTGGTTGGCCATTGGTGTGGGCAGTGTCGAAGGATGGGATGAGGAAGTGCCTTCATCAGAGGATTCTTCTCCCGAAGAAGAAGGGGATGAAGGAGGTGGTGAGGGTGGTATTCCAGATCCTCCTGCTACAGGGGTGAGGATTGGATCTGTAGGGTTTAAAGTGAGATTAGTGCCTCCAAGTTGTTCTTTGATATCAGATAAATCTAATGGTTGGTCCAAAGGTCGGTTTGGTTGTCTTAAACGGGCAAAGGAACTATGTGTTCTTATGAGAGATTGGCGAACAATCTCTTGTACGTCACCACCAGTAGGATTTGGAGTTACTGGTTCAACTGTGATCCGTAGATCATCGTTTGATGTGGTTGTTGTTTGAGGGACAATGTTGTCGCCTGAATGACTTCTTGTCAGTATAGGTGAGCGGGTAGGTGGTGGAGGAGTCTTACGACCACCTCATGCCATTAATAATTTTTAGACCCTCCTTCGAGTGCCATTTGTTGACGTGCGAAATTGACCACTCATCAACTGGAGGAGTGAATCCGGTCCGGGGTTGTCTAAATAACCCAATCCGTTTGGATTAATCCACTCCGACGGGTTTAGCGGCTCCGTTGGCCGATCTAAGTCCTAGGAAAGTGAAAAAACTAAACTAAAGAAACTAACTAAGTGAAAAACAGCTGCTGCAAACTATATACAAATCTAATATATATACAATTTGCTAACTAATATTTATAAAATAATAATCCTACTTATTAAATGTACAGTGTATTGATATGATTAAATCTCTATTATATATACAATATTCACAAAATGCAAATTTTGATCGAAAACCTGCGAAAATCATATATGAATTGATAGTGAAGCTATTTGTTTTTGATTTTTTATAACTTTTATGAACATGAAATGAAATGGCAGCTAACTAGTTGGGAAATAAAAAATAGCAATCTGTATTGTGTATCTAAACTACAAGAAATTCTTATATTGATTAAACTAATAAAATGAAACTAGCAAACTGACCTGAAATATTATCTCCTATTCGTTCTGTGCATAACATACACGTTTGTTGTTTGATGAGGCCAACCTACATCAGATCTTTACCAGTGCTTCTCATAAAAGTGAGGCAGTAATGCTTTGAATGCTAATGACAGAACAAGTAAGATATGTAGCAACAACAATTTATCATTTGACAAATGATCGTATTAAGATAAATCTGAGTATGACAATTTGTATATAATTTTTCATTGAATAAAGAAGATCAACCTTCTAATTATCAAATGTAAACAGATTGATTGTTGTATATGAAATGAGAGACATAAAAACATGGACACCATATAAATCACATCACATCAACTTGTAACAAATTATGATATCTAAAGTAGCCAAAATTTGGTTACAAATCAAAATGAGCAAAACTTGAACAAAAATATGATATATTGAAGCTAAAGTTGTGCAAATATCCACTTTCATTCAAGTCTGAATAATCACAAATCCATAGTTTCTACTCCCAGGAAGCGATGGTCTTTGTTTACAGAATAATACATTTATAAAGGCCACAGGATCAAAACATTCCTTGTGGAAATTATCAAAGTTATTGCAAAACTTATGGGAAATACAATCTCCCAAATTCCCATTCCTATCTAAAACTAACAGCCTAATCTAAAACCATGTAAAGAAATAGAATGTTCAAAAATGACACTAGTGATCCAATCTCCTTTAAAATTCGTATGTACCTGTAAATGCACAAGAATACATGATTTCAGATTGCATTTTAGTTGTAAAATCAAAAATTCAAATTTTAATGACTAACTACAGAATCTCACAATTCTGTAGCTAGTTATTATTATAAACAGAATCGAGTTTTATCCATTCAATCAAAACATAAATAGATGCAATTTGAGAAAACAAATCCTATATGCTAATTCAAAACACAAACAAAATCATTTTAAAATCACTCTTAAAATACCATACCTTGGATTCAGGGATTCGTTTTGATCAAACTATTTTTGAATTGACAATGGCAGTGGCCGCCTCTACATTTTTAAAGACAACAGAGCCCATGGTCTTCTGTCTTTTATCATTAGCTTGCAATATGTCATTTTCTTTAGTTATCACATCCACTCGGTCCTCCAAGGACTTGATTCAATATTGGAGCAAAGGGACGTCTGTATAATATCGGTCGAGCCACTACTTACATTCATTGCACTGTGGTTGAACAGGCTGTGTATTCACAGGTGAGGCACTTCTTAATTGACCAACAATTCCTCTGTCGAGTTTGATCCCAGGGAAGTTGGGGTCGTCTCTAAGACACGGTGGGAGGTTCTTCACATAGTCATAGGGATTAACTGAGCAATGTCCGTGTGAGTACGGATACTCTTCGGTTAGAAACTGTTCAATTTCAGAATCAAAATATTCACTCAACAGAATTGGTTTTTGGTCTGTGATTTCTTTAGGTTTATTACGAGCACACCGTGAAACCCAGTGCGCGACCTTTTTACCCTTGCAATTGATATCACTGTATCTTTTACCCTTTTTCTTTGCAGACCTTTTAACAGGCTTACTGCCATATTTTGGACATGAGTTAGGCAGGGTGTCGAGTTGGGTAGCAGTCGGGTAGGTTGAGGGTTCAACAAAGGGCAAGAGCATAGGAGGGGGAATGACAGGCCCGAAAAGGGTTTCTATAACAACGGATTTGTCAACTTGTCCTATTTCAGGACTGGCAAAACCATTCCTCAACAAGAAAGCGTCCCAACAATCGTCATTCAACTTCAACTGATGAACCATAATAATTTTAATTAAACAGTGGTGGAAGAGGTTGGAGTCGGCTTTCTCCCTTTTGAAGCTCTTAGACATTTTATATAAACTTTGAAGGAGAAAATGTGGCATATTTAAGGGAAAATCTATGAAACTCATGAGAAACCGCAGGTGGTATAGGAAAACTAGACCGTATCTACCCTCACATGTAACGAACTGCTTAATAATAGCCAACAAATCGTGCCATCTAGATTTCAGAGCTGTAACGGGCATACCTTTTTCACAGCTGTTAAGCTTCCTTGAGGTAAACAGTAGTGGCCAGGGTACTTCGTCAACCTTCGAATTTTTAAACCATTTTTGCCCCTCGGCTAGCAGACGAGTGGCTGAGCTAATGAAATTCTCGTTCAACTCGAGTTGGATGTCCCCAACTTTGGCCCTACACCCATCGAACATTAGCGCGAATTGTTGAGCAACTTCCAGGTTGAAACCCTCGAAATTCTCAATAAAAACCCGCCAACCATTCCTCTCTAGGTCCTCTCGGGCATTACCAAACAACAACAAAGTTTGGACACCGTTGGGTTCGATTCGCACTACAGGAGCCATAGCTAATATCACAAAATCAACAGGGTATTCGGAGAGAGGGTTTGACAGGGTAGACACAAAACCATTGTCTTGAAACTTCCCCAACACAATGCAAAGGCAACCCGAAATGCAAGGGCAGAGCGTTAATGCTATGCGTGCAAGGATAGTAGAGTAAATTGGGACCATGCAAGAATATTATGTCGGGCTGTACTTGGAACGATGCCTTAGTACATTCAAATCATAACAGTGCATATCCAAAATAATTTTAATCAACATGTCAAATGAATTATCACATAACCACGATTTGACTCAAAAATCAATGTGTTCAATCAAGCTATTGCGTCGATGATTTTGCAAATCAACACCATATTAACAACAATCAAAAGCATAATGTTTGGTGTTTTGATAAATATGTGACTAGTGGTATGTTTGAGGTCAAAGAGTTATAACCATATAAACAAGTAGGTTCATGATAAACCAAATGATCATTAATCCTTTGATGTAATCAATATGAATTCCAATAGTGGGTTTTCACGCTTGCAGTCGTGAAAACTAAAATGAAAAGCAGGTATGCAAAAAGCGAAGAATAATGGTGTCATTTAAAAAGTTGCGACGAGTAATGAGGGTTCAAAAACCTTGTGTAGGCAGCTTGTAAAAAAATATAGAGATTAATATGTCCAGAAACGACATATTCTAGGATCTGCAAGTGAATCTTCAAGGCTGATGTTTCAATATTTTGTCCACAACATAATGGAGAAGTAATTTTGCGGGGCACATTGCAGGAAAACGATGAAGAATTTAGAGAAACCACTGAAAACTCATTTTGCAGAACATGTTGCTTTAGCTTAATCGCAAGCAGATTCCAGAAATGGTGAACGGTTTAGCAGGTGTGAGTTGTTCTTTGAAGTGAAATTTTCCAGATTTCACCTAAATTCGTCAAAGAAGTTTCCAGCTCATAGAAAAAGTATTAATATTGAGGAAACAGATGTTGATCTACTTCAGTTATGTGTCATAGAACCAGTTTTGAACAATTTTTTTTATATATATGTTAAATAGTATTAGGACAATATCATTACAAACAAATTCATGCTATTTTATGTTGAATTGTCCTATTGTCAAGCAAACTCGAATCGGTTGTTAAAACTGATATTATTTTGTGAGATCTAACCCTATATTAAGATATGTGATCGATACCCTTTGTTGGGATTTAAAAGGGATGGTTGGAACTGTGAAAAGGGGCACCTGTGATCTTTATTTCATTTTAATATCATAATTGATTTATGCTTTGATGTTAAGTGATGTATTATATGAATGCTTCACGTTAAAATTTATTTTACTGTAAACATTCATCATTACAAGGTCACTGTATTTATATGTTTATTACTCTATTCTTATATCCTTGCTCCCAAAAATACCTTGAGTTTATTTTGGATATGTTAGCACAAGCCTATTACATATTTTTCTAACAGGCAAGATAGCTGGAAGATTGAATTCCATAGGGATATAGACACAGTATGAGACTAATCTTAGGTTAGTTTTATTCACATTCAATTTATGTTATTAGTTTATCTATTAATGAAATAAGATAGTTTAAAATTGGTTGTGACTGTTATTTTGTTCTTGTTTTAGATTATGCTTTATTAGTATCTTTTGAGTTCTTATATTTCAAACTATTAAACAAAAAATATAAAAATATGTTATTTCTTTATCTACTCCATAAACAATTTCAAAACCTTGATTTTGCAAGACATACACCAAATCTTTCATATTGTAAATATCTTGTTCATAATCACATGTTCATATTTATGTTTATGTTTTAAACACTTGTAAATATTTATATTCATGAACATAGTATCGTAGTTATAGCTTTAGAGTAGTTTATTTTCTTTTTTTTTAGGACCTTAGTTGGCTAATAGAGCCATTAAATCCGTCAGGATATATTATACCAAACGACTTGGGTTAGTTATACAACCCTGGTCAGGATCCATCCTTGTAGTTGACGGTATGTCACTTACGCCTGTCAACAAGCCCATAATAAGATTTCCGTCCCCCAATAATCCTTTTCTCAATGCTATAATTCAAATTGAGCTTGTGGTGAATATCAATTCCAAGATATTTGTATGAAGTCACTTCCTCCAAGTTGTTGTTGTCATATACAAAGGTATCATAAGGGATCTTATTGGATTTAATAATCATGACCTTAGTCTTATCAATATTAACAGTCATACCCATATTGCAGCAAAAATCCTTGAGGATTCTTAGTTGGTTTTCAAGATCATGGGGTCTCCTTGTCATAAGAACGATATCATTGATATAAAGAAGAAGATTGATGACTATACCAGTGAGAGTAGGGCTGACACAACCTTCGTTTTCCAAGCATTCTTCTAACTTGTCAACGTATATACCAAAAAGGGTAGGAGACAAGGAACAACCTTGCTTGACTCCGATATTGCAATTAATATATTTTGACCAGCCCTCAGTGTTTTTAAACTTAAGAATAACATTGTCATACATCCTTATTGTAGCAGCCCTCAACTCGAGAGGCACTTTTATCTCTTCCAACCTATTCCAAAGTTTTGTCCTAGGAACCATGTCAAAATATTTTCTAAAGTCAACAAAACAATAAAAAAGATTGGTTTTGGTATTGTAGAACTCCTCTCCAATGATCCTAAAGGTAAAAGTATGGTCCACAGTTGAATGGTATCTCATGAACCTGGCCTAGCATTTAGCTCTTTTAAGGTGACTTTCTAGCCAAAGGATATTATTCTTTTCCAAAATAATTCCATAAAGCTTGACTAAAATCATGCTAATCATAATAATCCTATAATTAGAGGGAATGTTTCTATCCCCATTTTTAAAAATAGGAACAACGAGGCTTTACGTCCAGGGTTTAGGGAAGCCCTGCTTGACTTCTAAATTGAAGAGCTTGCGTATGTGAGGGATAAGAATTGAACCTCCGATTTTAATAATTTCATCTTGGTAGCCTTCAATGTCCTTATCTTTCCCATTTGCGAGCCTCTTAACCCCGAACTCTATGTCATCTAAAGAAAAAACTTCTTACTTTGTAGGGAAAATAGGAATGGTGTCCATGGCATTAGGGAACTCATAGTTTCTTTTAAGGTAGGAATTCCAGTCCCTTAAGGGAATCCTATTATTTTCTTTAGCATTTCATTTTATAATTTGGCTTTAGAACTTCTTAGGACCCAACTTGTATAGTTGTGAAAGTTTCTCTTGCCTTTTATTGATATAGTATTTTTTTTCCTTTTAATTAGGGCTTTGTACATATTGATCTTATCAAGTTTTAAGGGATCATTAGAAGCATCCCTAATGGGTTTCCTAGCAATTTTACATTCTTTATCATACCAAGGGTTGGTTGTTCTATTATTCTTTTTATAGGACACCTCGAAAGAGAACTTGTTAATAGAAGTGGAAAGGGTAGTTGTAAAATTATGATAGAGTTCCTCAATGTTGTCCTTATAAGTAAGGAGGTTTAATTTACTATTTAAATCCTTTAAGAAAATGTCAACTTTACTTTTTTCAAAGCGCAAATTCCTTTGATTATCAGAATTTTGTTCAATGGTGCTCCTATGCATGGAAAATTTTAGAGTTAGGGTTAAAGGTTTATGATCAGAGTCAGGCTCATGGTCATTTAAAAGGTCAAAAGTTGCTATTTGATGGGAAATAGGGATATCAGATATCACATAATCTACAACACTACTACCTAGCCCATGAATACAGGTCATCTGGTTAGAGTTTGGCCACTTCAATACTCCATTGCAAATTATTAGGTCTTCAGAGCTGCAGAGCTTGACCAACTCAGTACCAAACAAGTTATCAATTAGGTCTTTAGCTATTAGATAAAACAAGGTCCTCATCTAGACATAAAGGATTATGGTTGGACTCATTACTTAAAAGAGTAGCTTTTTTAGTTTCAATCCTAGCATTAAAGTCTCCTAGCAGGAGGATGTTACCTTCATTTTTCAAATTATAAATATCTTGTTCTAAATTATTGTAGGGACAATTTTTATCTAGATTATTTTTCTTATAAAAAGTAGAATTAATAGGTGCAAACTAACAAATTTCTATATACACATTCTTAGCATTGGTGTCTGAAATTTCTATCCAAATGTATTGATTAAGAGGGTCAATCTTATGAAGTTGAATATGAGGAGAAATACT
>ML792302.1:321123-335500 GCA_009831015.1 Picea engelmannii | reverse complement strand
AAACCCAAAAATGACCATACCTTATAAAAATGAAATTTTATAAATAACAATTGATTTGAAAACTCATTTACCATTTCATTTGCAAGGATTTTTGGAGTAGTGGAGAATCTCCCTTTGAAGCAAATCTTGTTTTTCTCGCTGCCGGAGCTACGATCGATCATTTTTCTCACCGTTCGAACCGGGTAGGTGTTCATCCTTTGCTCTTTCAATTACATGGTTTCAAATTGATTTTCATGGCATTATTTATTTAAAACACAAAGCCCTAGGTCGCCCCTCTTTGAACCAAATCGGCCTCTTTTTAAAAATTAATAAAATAGGGGGATTCTTTTACAAAAATCTGTTAGAGAAGGGTTGTTAGGATGTTTACACCCTTGAAATCGATTGGACCGATCATTTTTAGTAAAAGAACTCATAAAAATTCCCCCCAATTGCCCATGCAGCCTCCAAAGTTGTTTTGCATTTTTAAAACGTTTTTATCATTACTTGACAAATGTTAAAGGGCGTGGTGGTTAAAAAAGAGTGAGTGGTTGCTTTTAGATGACATGGGAATTTCATTTCATGTTTTAAAATGCTTTTGAAAATCGTCGAAATTACAAAAACGTGAGGAATGACGAAATTCTTGATTTTTTTTGTTTTGTAGGTATCTTCGACAATCATGATTGAATGGAAAGAGAGGGAACATGAGATGGATGGTTTAGCCACTCTACGGAGTCCTTGTACGCAGGACACCTTGCGATCTTGTGGCTTGCTCAAGTTCTTCAAATTGCAAAAAATGAAGAGAGAGGTGTTATTACTTGAGCATATGATTGGCCTTTGGGATGTTGCGGAACAAGGATTCCGTATCGGCACAGAACTCCTAACCATTGAGTTGGAAGATGTGTACTTTTTGATCGGCCTCTCGAAAAGATGGGTCCCCATATCTTTTACTGGGCAGAGGGCATTACCTGAGAAGGTGGACGTGTATCTGGCACGCCACTGCGTTCCGGGAGCAAGGTTGGTAGGGGGCAGGATCCCTATCAAGGATATACGAGATCTGCCTCTCCAGTCTATACTATTTGCTATCACAAGTGTAACCAGAAGCACTAGTGCTCATCTGGCGTCGAGATCATAGGTGGCCTATGGTGTGTAGTGTTTGGAACCAACACTGTTCAACTGGAGTGCAGCGTTCCTTTGGAATGTGAAGGAACAGATCTCACGTAGCAGGACTAGTCAGAAGCAGTTCGGTTATGGCTCGTTTTTGGTCTCGTTTTTCCTAGAGCGCATCCCTCAGATGCAGCCTCAAATAGCACTGGCAGTATGACTAGTGGATGAACCTCGGATGGAGAGGTGGACTAGTCTATCTCCAAGGCTAGTTCGGGAGTCAGATTTCCACTTTACTGGTGATTTCTTTGCCTTGTTGAGACAACAACACCTCTGGATAGAGGACTTCCCTTATGCCGACATAGACTTCCGTGGGAGTATGGACTTGATTTTTCCCGTGGGGGAAGATTGGGATGAGTCAGGTAAGAGACTAAGCCATACCTTGTCTAGTTTTTTGTTTTTTAAGTTTTTGATGTATATGTATTTTTTTGGGGTATGTAAAAGAGTTATAACAGATGTTTTGTTTCCAACATGCAGACAAGGGAGCAGTGCGCCCAGTTGATATACCAGTACCAGGGCGTCATGGAGGTGCCTTAGTCGCAACAGACCCAACAGTATCGGTGGTGGGTCTCCGGGAGGTTGAGAGGAACCTCCAAGGCCTTACGATGGGTATCCCTCCTCTGCGGAGGGGGGATGTGCCTTTACATCTGCAGCAGCACACTGTAGGAGTGCCAGAGAATATCAATTCTCTGTTGAGGCGCGTAGTGTGTGCAGTAGTGTGTTACTCACAGCACAACACAGTGCAGGGAGATTAGAGTCTCCCCGTGATCATGTTTTTTTATGCCTTGTCAGGCGATGTTGTATGGGTAAACAGACCCAATATTTTTCTCTTCTACACACTTTTTGATGTAATACAAACATTTCAGTCACACCATATATATATATATATATACAGTTTCAAGTTTTTATGATGCCAATGATTTGTACATGATGATGTCTGTGATGTTTTTTTAATCTACATGTAATGTACAGTTTTGCTTTCCTTGAATCTTATATGTGGGAAAGATATCGATCCATGATATAATTAGCTAATGAATTTGAAACACTATTAAGTTCTCTCAGAATGTGTCTATATTCGATGTAATCGAACATTCGTTCGAGACAATGAACTTGCAAGTGTAGGCGTAGCAGGATAGGACTACGGATAGCATAGATACGGTTGAGTTGACAAACCACCAGTTGGGAATCTAAGTAAATAATGATGCGAGAGATACCTAGAGAGGAAGCTTGGGTCAGAAGTCCAATGACAACATGGTATTCTGCCATATTGTTGGTTGCTGGTCCTAAACAAATGCCTCCTGGGCTCACCACCTGGTCAAATTGGTAAATAACCCAAGCTGCTGAACCAATGTTCCGGGTATGTCGGCTAGCGCCATCCGCGAACCCAAAAAAGATAGGAAAGGAGGACGTCATCTGTGCATGAAAACACAGGCACAGTCATGAGTGGCAACGGTAAAGACTCGAGAACGCGAAAGAAATGGACACACCAAAACTAAATACAATAATGTACAAAGTACAAATGCTAGGTGATGTAGGCATAGTACTTCTTAAGGTAAAGCCCGTTTCGGGGCTCTCCTAGGGAAATTCCATCATGATCAACTAATTCGTAGGCACCTTTATGTAGGACATGTTTCACGATGTAGGGACCGTGCCACATGGGTTCTAACTTTCCTGTCCCCAATTTATCGTGAGCTTGGTCGTAAACAAGGACTAAGTCTCCTTTTGCGAAAGTCCGAGGGTGGATGGATTTTTCATATTGACTTTTAATTCGTTTTTGATGTGCCTCATTGGCGAGAGCAGCATCGCGACGCGTTTCGTCCAGTTTGGAAAGATACATAAATCGTTCTTCTTCCACGAAAGTATGAGGCAAGAGTTCTACTTTTAGTTTGAGTGATGGGATCTCACACTCGATCGGTAGGACGACTTCAATTCCATAGACCAACTGGAAAGGAGTGAATCCAGTTGAGGTTTTCACAGAGGTGTGATAGGCCCAGAGAGCGGAAAACAGTTGTAAATGCCACAATGTCTTGTTTTCCCCTACCATGCATTGGATCATGGTTTTTAGGACTTTGTTGATAGCCTCAACTTGTCCATTTTCTTGAGGGTAGTAAGGGGATGCGTTTTCATGGCGAAAACCCAATTTGGCATGTAACTTGCTCATCATCTGGTTTTTGAAGTGTGCACCATGGTTAGTGACAATGGCACGTGGTACACCAAAACGAGTTATGATGTGGTTGAAGAGGAACAGAGCTGTTGTATGGCCATCATTCAGGAAGGTAGGCATAGACTTAGCCCATTTGGTGAAGTAGTCGACGGTGACGATAATGTAACCATGCCCCCCGGCTGAAGTAGGTTTACACTGCATGAAATCGATGCCCCATTTGGAAAAGGGGCCGATGGAAATAATAGGGTGCAGTGCCATAGGGTGGGTGCGTGCCTTCTTGTTAAATATTTGGCAGGGTGGGAATTTCTTGACATCCTCGATACAATCTTTGAAAATCGAGGGCCAAAAGTAGCCGGCACGTAGGATTTTTTGGGTTGTGGCCATCCTGGAAAGGTGACCGCCACAGGCGCCAAGGTGACAATTGTTCAAAACGCATTCAGCCTCCTCGTGAGTCAAACATCGCCGAAGGATGGTGTCGATACCACGGCGATATAAAGTGTCGCCGAGGATGATATAATGACGAGAGTGATGACGAATGTGTCGACGCTCTTCGAGAGAGATGTTGGGCTGAAAACGTTGTGTTTGAAGGTAGAGGAGAATATCTCCGTACTAAGGATCAGAGGTGCTGATGAGGAAGAGAGATTCATCGGGGAGAGAATCTCTAGGTTCAATGTTTTCATCGGCACGAGGGAGAGCGCAGATGAGCTCGACAAACACCAGGGATTTTTTGGCTTTAGCCTTTGTAAACTCAAGATCGAATTCTTGAAGAATAACGATCCATTTTGAATATTTGCCCCCAAGTACTTGACGTGTCAGGACGTGGTACATGGGATTGGAGTCTATGATTACCGTGGTGGTGCGTAATAAGATGTAGTGGCGAAACCTTTGGACAGTGATGACGGCTTCCAGAGCCAGTTTCTCGACATGCGAATATCTAAGTTCGGGTCCAGATAAACTCTTGCTCAGATAATAAATCACATGTTCTTTGTCGTTGGAGTCTTCTTGGACTAACACCATTGCGATGGTGGAAGTAGAAGCGGCCAAGTAAAGGATATAATCCTTTGTATATTCAGGGGGATGTAACAAAGGTGCATGGGTCAAAGCGTGCTTGAGAGTGTCGAATGACCGTTGAGCTGTGTCATCCCAGATGAAAGGGACGTTCTTTTGCAGTAACCGCATGAATACTTTAGTGATCTCGGCATAATTGCAGATGAAACGACGAAGAAAGTTTGCTTTGCCTTGCAAACTTTGGAGTTGGGTTAAATTGGTGGGTGGAGGTAAGGCTAAGATGGCCTTGATTTTTAAGGGGTCCACCCTAATCCCATCTTTAGAGACAATGAAATCGAGGAGACAACCGGATTCAACAGCGAAAATGCATTTGTGTGGGTTCAGACGAATATGGTAGAACCTACATCGCAGAAAAATCGCGCGTAAATGATCAATGTGATCGGATCGATTTAGTGAATGTGTGAGCAAATCGTCGAGATACGGTTCTGTGATATGTTTGATGTCATGAAAAGCATATGACATGGCTCGCTGGAAAGTGGCTCCATCATTTTTAAGGCCAAAAGGTAGCTTTCGGTAGGCGAAAGTTCCCCAAGGGCAGATGAAGGCTGTCTTGTGTTGATCCGTGGGCAAGATTTCAATCTGGTTATATCCAGAAAATCCATCCATGAAAGAAAAGATTATGCTTCCTGTGCAATTATCGATGATTTGGTTGATGAAGGGCGTAGGGTAGTTGTCCTTAGGACAAGCTTTGTTGAGATCTCTATAGTCAACGCAAACACAGATGGTCCCTTGTTTTTTAGCAACCAGAATGAGGTTAGAGACGCATTCGGTTAAAGGGACAGGATAGATAAGGCCAGATTTTAGAAGTTTTTCAACTTCTTCCTTTATAGCTGTGATTTTCTTGGGATGAACCGAGCAAAGCTTTTGCCGAACCGGTTTCGCGTCAGGGTAAGTTTTGATTTCGTGTACGACGATCGAAGGGTCGATCCCTGGCATTTCCTCGTAAATCCATGTGAAGACATCGAAGAATTCTTTGAATAAAGCGGTGTAAGAGACCACTTCATCGGGTGTGCAATTAGCACCAAGGTTGATGTTTTCCACGACACCTTCTTTGATTGAAATGTCAATTGTGACCGTAGTAGAGATGTTACCCATGTTCCCCTCAGAGAAAGTATCTTGTGTGAGGATAGGGTATTGTGGAGCATCGGTAACATCAGGGGGGAAGACAGATCGTATGTCTTGGATTTCTTCCAAAGGTGGAAGAAAAGAGGATCGGTGGTGGTTGTCATCCCAGGGCAGATCGTCAATGATGAGCATTTCCATGATAGATTCGTCTGAAGGAAAAATATGGGAAATGTAATCGACGACAAATGATAGGGAATATAACCAAGAGGGCACCGAATAAGTATCAGGTGTCAATGAATGTGAATTGTTCGACGAGGGAGAGGTAGATTGAATATATATGTATGCGGCTTCGGCTGGGCTCAGTGGCATGGTGTCACCGAGCCCATCGAATTCCAAAGGACTAGGCACAATCCAAGGGTCAGATGATTCCAAGGACTGATAAGGCAAAGTCGAGATCATATTGATGACGACAACGTGATGTGAAGTAGGTGGAAGTGGTGTAGGGAAGGTACCCATGAGGCTAGAATCTTTCAATAAGCCAACACCAACGCTTTCATACGTAACTGGGTGGTCTCCCAGAAAGGGAATGTTGTTGGTAGTAGGGATGCGAGCGTCGGGTGTGCAGAAATCGAGCTGATTGATGGTAACAATTTTGCCTTGATGGGGGAATTGTACACATCGAAACACCGACGAGGCGATGGAAGTCATCATGTAGAACCAACTTCTTCCAAGTAGTAAGTTGTAATCGAGGGGGGCATCGACCACCTCGACGTCAACAGTAACGGTTTTTCCACCCAACTGAATGGATAAGGATTGTAATAATCCATGGGGATGAAAACCTCGTCCATCAAAGGAACGTAACATGGTAGCGGATTTGTTAAGGGCAGGTGATTTTAAGCCTTTCCAACAGGATAGAGACATGACATAGGTGGAAGCTCCCTCGTCCAGGATAGTTCAGTGGATTTGTTGATTGTGAACAATCACATCGATTTGGAAAGCTAGCTGGTAGGAGAGTCACGGTTGATGATCATCTAGATTAAACGTGATGTAATTTGATGACTCGGGATCGAAAGCGCCAATAGCGGCTAAGAGTGTTCTACGTTGGCTGGGACAATGTTGTAGAACTTCCAAGGCGGACATGACACACGGGGCTTGGGCCAAATCTTCTACGATGTTGTAGTTTTGGGCAGCCCGTGAATTAGGATTGAATGTAGATTTTCGGATGGTGCTCTTAGGAGGGCGTAGGATGGAGTCAAAAGAAGGTTTCTCAATTTGGAGTGGCCCGGATGGAGGGCTAACATATGGAGGATTGACGGAGGATGGTAACGGGTCTGATGTAGAACCATTAGCGATCTTCGGCTTATCAGGTTTAACTGGTGTGTCATATGTCGCAGAGCGGGTTGTTATATTAACTCCGTTAAACATGTAAATATGGGCACTTGTCGAGGCCTCATCATGGCGTTGGTTGGAACTGCCCCCCGGCGTGGGGGTTTGTGCAACCAAAGATTGTTGCTATGGAAAAGGCTGAGTGAGCACAGCGGGTTGTGAATTTCCCTTGAAAATTTTGGCCACTTCATTGCGATGTGGGCAGTCTCGAGTGTAGTGATCGTCACCACATATGAGACATCGGAATTTCGGTTTTCATTGTGGTTGTTTTTTGGCAGTAGGGGTTTGCGGTTGGGTCTTGGGTTTCTCATTGTTTTTGTTCTTCTTTGGTTTGTTTCTCGCTTTCTTCTTTCCCCCAAGTTGTTGTGAAGGGGTTGATTGGACCGCATTCACATCAAAAACCTGAGTTTGAGGTGGGGTAGAAGAGGGTGCAGTTGGACTGGGAGCAGCCGTGGAAGTGGGCCGCTGGATTGTTCCAGTAGACTGGGTAGTAGATTGAGTTTTGATGGAGCCAATAACTCCATCCGCATGCGAAGCAATCGATGTTTTGGATGGATCGTTAGTGGCATGGGTAGCGTTCGGTATTAACTCGTATAGAGTACCGAATTGTGAATAGACTAAGTCTAAGTACTGGGCCTGGGCGATGGCTTCTTCCTCGGTGACTACGCCACCCATGGCAACATCACGAGAAATATGGGGTAACAGTGATTTAGTGAACCATTCTGCTAACAATTGGTCGGGAATGACCACTTTGATTAGCCTTCGTCGTCGTCTCCATTCATGGATATGATCGGAGATATGTATGGACGTTGTCTGATGAAGAGAGGTTAATAGTTCAGTACCCATCTCGTATCAAATGGGTAGTTGGAAATGTGTGAGGAAGGACATGGCAAGGGAGTTGAAATCATGGAAGGATGCACGTGGTAATTCAATATACCATTTTGCTGCGGAACCCGTGAGCGTTCGTTGGAAAAGATGCAAACGAATCGAATCATCCATGAGGGAGTTGGATGAACACCACAAATGGAAGGTCATCACGTGATTGTTCGGGTCTTCTCCGGGCTTTCCGTCAAATTTTGGGATATCAGAAGAAAGTTTAGCTGGAATGGCTGGCCAAACTGGAGAATGATAAATGGGATCATTCGTTAACCGAGACAAGTCTGGAAGGTCCAGAGTGGCTAGAAAAGGTAGTTGTCGGTTAACTTGTGGGTAATGTTGGTGTGGCAGAGGAACACCAGTGGGGCCCAATACTGGGTTATGTGGATAATTATAACTCGTGGGCCCTCTCATGTGAGGTTGGTTTTGACCAAGGTACATAGGATTTGAGATGTTTTGAGAAGTATGTGTGAGCGGAGGATAACCGGATGGGTTTTGTGGATTATAGGGTGGGTTTGGCATTTGTCCATAAGGGGGTTGTTGCGGAGTCTGAACATTTTCTCCTGTGGAGGCATGTGGATTTCCTTGAAAAGGGACGCTCCACGAATTGGGTGCGGCAGACACATTTTGTCCTTGTGGTTGATGGTGTACTCCGGATTGAGGCTGCTCCCCAGCATGAGGGTGCCCCCTGAATGGAATTTGTCCTCCAGTGGGAGGATCCCCCCAACATTAGGGTTCCCTCCGAATGGAATTTGTCCTCCGGAGGGGGGATGCCCCCCAGTTTGAGGTAGATTTCCCGGGATTTGAAAGCTAGATGCCAATGACTTACCGGTGTTGCCGATCGGGTTAGGACCACCAAGGCTAGTCCCTCCGAGTTGCTGGATAGGTATGGAACTTCCTGGTACATTTTGCGTAGTGGTTTGGGCAGTGGTGGTAGTGGAAGCGTTCAGTGCCCTAAATCCAAAAGGGAGTGTAGGTCTTGGTGTTACAGGTGTGCCAATTGGGGCTTGATTAACTACCGCATTGCCGGCAGGGATAGTCGGAATGTGCGGGGCCATTGTCGAATGGGTTGTCTGGAGGGTAATTGTAGGCCTTGGGCCAATGGAAGGTATGTCCGGACCAACGGTTGGTGTGGCTGTAAAAGTGGTGGTACCGATGAAGTGATTTGGGGGTACAGTATAGGAAAATGATGCATCAACACCTTCTCCTGTCCCATAAAGATCTCGTACCAAGTGTGGTGGGCTCCGAACAACGTCCACAATCCAAAATGGGTCACTGGTTAAAGGGTTCTGAGAAAACCCGGCCGGAATTTCAGAAGGATTGATGAAAACAAATTCTCCAGTGGAATTCAGGTGGAGGATCTGTCATTCGTACCCCTCCGGACTGCGATAAGCTTCCGGAGATTCTGAGACAATTCAAAAATTCTTCAAAGGAATGGGAACTTCTTCCTGGGAAGTTGTAGCATTATGAACCTCGCTTTGTTGAGGATATTCCTCCGTAGAATGAGGGGGTAGAGGGGTGTTTCCTTCCATATTTTCTGGAGGAAGTCCCTGTAGTCTTCGCAGACGGCGTAGAGGGTCGATGTTGGTGGAAAAGATTCGGCGAAACAAATCTATGGCCAACTAACGAAAAGAAACAGCACACGCTAAAAAAAGAATCTAAGAATCATAACCAAGCAAACAGGACCTTCTTTCGATGACCGTACTAGTTGGTGATGAAATCCAACGTCGCATGATCAAGTCCAGAAGGGGCGGGGATAGGGTGGAACAATTACAATGGTGACCTACTTAACAGACTTACGCCTTGGTGCAAGCTTCCACGCAATAATTGTGGATTTACCCTCCAAGGAGCCCGAGTGAGTTTGACCAATGTCTTCTCCAGGTACAGTGATACTTTCCGTCACTGTCACCTTGTGTAAGACCCTAAAGATTATGGCCACTAAGGTTACCAATCCGCAGTCAGCCCCTGGGCGGGAATAGTTGACGGTCCGATCCGAACGTACGGGCAGGGTATCAAGTCCGAAATCAACTAAAAGGCTTCCATGCAGTAATTGTGTATTTACCTCAAAGTGATCCCCATAATACGATCTGACCACCACAATTAGTTAAACCACGGAGGGTTAGTCCCCGTAGCTCACCCGAATGCGACCTCGTGTGTAACCCCTGTGTGAGAGGGGGATCCCAGGCATACTTTTACGATAACTGGATTTGACTCTCCCTAACTCAGGATGCTAGTGTTTGTTTTGGAAACTTTGGAGAGTTATGCTCACAGCCCTAATCCAAAGTACTAAGCCTAGTCTACTGTTGGTGGAGGATCCTAGAAAAGAAAAGTTCTAGATAACTTTTACTTAGCGTTGATTTTTATGGCTGTTCTTTTACACAAAAAGGGGTGCATGGAAGTGAAACAAATGGAATTATGACTCAGACCCAAAGAATGCATCAAACATGATAAGCAGTCATTTCCTTTCGATGAACATCTAGATAAGGGAGAGAGATAGTTCTTTTCACTAATCAAGCACAAATAAGGAATGCCCTCAAACGATTCTTTTCTCAATCAAATCCTGATGTAATGCAAAAACTTTTAAATGCCTTCTAATATGCACAATCAATCATAAAGATGTCTTTTATTGTTTGCGTATGAGTGATGATCAATACAACACAATGCTTGTCTTGCTAATTACTTTTCCTTGTATGAATGCAAACCAAACTAGCGCAAGCAAAAGTCACACAAACAATACACCCTTTCATAGCAATCAAAACGAAAAAGCGAAAGAAAATAAATAATGAAAGAGGAAAACAAACTTCACACCCAAAAGAAAAAATTGAAGAACAATGATCTTGACTGAAATTGGGATGAAGAGGTCTAAAGGCCTTTGATGACCTTCACTAGGGTCTTTACTTAGTTGATGAGGGGAGAAAAACAATGCATGGGTTTCGAACTTCACTCAACAGGAAAAAATCAATGAAAATGGTGAAGAAGGCTACAAGATCCAACCTAACAAGATGTTTATTCTTCAAAAAGACAGATGTCAAGACTGAAAGGGAAGAGACATTGACTCACAAGGTCACTCAGCAGAGGAGACACAGAGGCAAAACCTTAACAGGGCAATTCTGGAAGGTTTTTTGAGCCAAAGAGGGATGGCGCTCTGTTGCCAAAGGCAAGGAGTGTTATAGCGCTCTGTGAAAGGGTATGGGAAGCGATGACACTCTGTTAACACTAGGACAGGGGCGCCAGGGTCTAAAAGTCCCAGAAATGTCAAAAAATAAAAAAATTGCAATTCAATTTCGACAATTATGTTGAGTGTGATAAGGTAAGGAGCCAATCAGCTCATGAAACTAATCAAAAGAGGAGTGAACCAAGTATGAAACAATTGAGGGATAGAACAAGTTCAATGTGGAGAAAAATCCAAACAAGAAGTTTTGATTCGAGGCTATCTCCCCAGTGGAGTCGCCAGTTTCTGTTGTAGGAAAATCTCCCTGCGGACAAGTAGATCGCCTCTAAGAGCTTGACCCTAACTCTAGACAGAAAATGCTTAACATGGACACTAAATTCCTTTCAAATCTATCTAAACTAACACATGAGAAGGAAGGATGACAGAAGTACATTTTATCGATGTTTGTCCCTGCACGCTCCTGGTTGCGCTTCGATCCTTTGCCTCTCACTGGATCCTGTGGACAAAACAAGATACAACTTCTTCCTACTCTATTGATATTAGCTTGAAAACAGATCTATCAATTAATGATAAGTTCATGTGACATTAGACACAAACTAGAAAGAAACGACCAAGCGTGTCATATTGATGAGAATAACGACATCAATACTTACAATCGTAGATGCGAATGCGAAAGCTTCGTCAAGTCCTCTTCATCTAACCCTTGCCTGAAAGCTCCACAACCTGGATAACAACAGCTTCACTGATCACTCTCCTTTGGATGACTGTGTATTTTCTCCAAGATCATAAGTTTCATACTAACAGTTCTTCCCCTTTCCACCATCATAGAGCTTGTTTATATAGGTAAAGAGGAGCTTAACCTCTTGAGTTATCTTTAGAACAAGTTGGGAACCTTCTCCTTAGATCAGGGATCTCTTGATGAAACCAAGAATTCGAGCACAACTGCCTCCTAATCTCGAAATATCCTCCCCTTATTCTCCTCAACAGGCCAACTACTGCCTCAGATTAGGAAGCGCTCCCTTAGAAGGGGCATCAGAGCACTATAGCGCTCCCTGGTAAGCCATGGAGGGGTGCCAACGCTCTCAAGATGAGCAGCACTCCTTCAGAGGGAGTAGGGGAGTGTTATAACGCTCCCTGAAGCATTATAGGGGAGTGCCAGTGCTCTTAGAGATGATATAGAGGAGCGCTCCCCCTCAGAACCTCTGTTTCAGGGCTCTCTTCAGGTGTCAAGAGTTGTTTGACTTCAGTAAACTAGTTCTCCTTCTTCAAATCAAGCATATGAGATTTTATAAGTGTCTCCTTACTGTCGTTCGTCATGGAAGTATGTCTGAACACAATTTGTGACACTTGTGACCAACTTGCGACACTTGCGAAAGTTGTAAGGAAGATGCGACACTTACGACAATTGAGAGGAACATGCGACACTTATTCAGCTGAGTAATTTTGACGTGTAACACACCTCATGTTCCCTTTCTTCTAATTGCATCATCCATGTGATTCTCTTTGCCTTTGATATATTTAATTTAAAATTCATATTCACTCAGAAATTCAAGACATCTAATTTGTATGGTATTTAATGTGGGTTTTCCAAACAAATATTTTAGACCACAATAATTTTTCCTTATCTCAAATATCCTCCCCATGAGGTAACGTCTCCACATATTTAGTGCATGAACAATGGTTTCTAATTCCAGGTCACAACTGACATAATTCCTCTCATGCTCCTTCAATTTCTTGGACTCATAACATACCACATGATCCTTTTGTGTACAGAATCCACTGATCCCTTCCTTGCATGCATCCATGCACACAACAAAGTCTTCATCGAGGTATCCAATCTTCAATATTGGTGCACTAGTAAATATGTCTTGCAACTATTGAAAATTGTCTTCACATTTAGGTGTCCATTGAAATTTCACTCCCCTCTTCTGGAAAGAAGTGATGGGGATTGCAATCATTGAAAATTATTCAATGAATATTCGATAATAACTTGCAATACCCATGAATGATATGACCTCTATCACATTTATTGGTGTTGGACATTCACTAATGGCCTCTATCGTCTCAAGATCAACTTACTTAGCTTAGTGTACAACTTATGCTCTCTTAAAAATTGCAGAACCATCCTTAAATGTTTCTCACATTCCTCTTATGTCTTTGAGTTGATGAGTATTTCATCTAGGGATACAATTACAAACATTTCTAGTTTTTCCCTGAACACTCTATTCATCAAGCACATGAAAAAAATTAGGGAATTTGATAACCCAAAAGGCACTACCACAGATTCATAATTTATGTATCTTGTCCTGAATTTTATATTGTTGATATCTTCTTCCTTTATCCTCACTTGGTGATAACTTGATATCAAGTCAATCTTGGAAATTATCCTTGCACCTTTCAAGTAATGAAACAAGTCATCAATCCCAGCAAGGGATATTTTTCTTTATGGTGACCTTAATCAGTTGTCTGAAATCAATACACAACCTTAAGGTTCCATCTTTCTTCTTCACGAATAACACTGGGGCACCCCAAGGTGACACATTAGGTGTATATACCCCTTCTTTAACAATTCTTCAAATTGCATCTACAACTCTTTCAATTCTGGTGTGTCCATTATGTAAGGTTTCTTGGACACTCGGAAAGCTCCTAGCACCAAATCAATAGAGAAATCAATTTCTCTCTTTGGTGGAAGTCCCGATATTTCCCCCAAAAAATCATCGAAATCCCTCAAGACTGGATGGTATTCAATGCTTGGAATTTTATCTCTGGATTCCTTTTACATATGGGCTACAAAAATATGGCATCCCTTCTTGAAAATCTTTTTCAACTACATGGATGAAATTTCTGAAACAACTATAACTCCTAGAATGTATTGGAATTTTCCTTTGTACCCTCTCTCATCAAGAGGAGTGATTGTATTGTTGTAACAATATAGGACACCATGGTGTTTCTCCAATCAATCAATTCCAATTATACAATCATAACATCCTAAAGGTACGATATTCACATCTACCATTATGCTGAATCCATTCACGTCTATTGGAAAATCTTTAACCATCTCACTGATTTTCCTCTAAGATCCTATGGTTAATTGAAATAACCAAGATTTATTATGTTTACTACTTTGTAAGTGAAATATTTCAATGATTTTAGAGTTTATGTAATTATGGCTAGCTCCATAATCAATTAAAATTGCTATGGGATGATTATCAATCCTAACTTCCGCTTCAATCATGGGGGACTAATATTCTTCTTTCTTGTTGATCTGGAAATGGAAGGTACTTGTTTAAGGGTGCAAGGTATCCATTTTCCATAATTTAAAATGTGAGTTATACACTCCAATGTGACCTCTAGAAATGTGAGAACTTACTATTTCTTATACAGAGATAGACTGTAGGAGCATTTAACGGACATGTCACCTCTAAAGAGAGGATGAGTTCCAGAGGCTACCTGGCCCTTTACAGGCTCTGCCTAAAGAAATAATAAGTAAGCACTTAGAAGTCTTT
>ML792302.1:304323-316147 GCA_009831015.1 Picea engelmannii | reverse complement strand
TAGAAATTTAAAAACCGCGCGCCTATTTGAATGTAGTAAGGTCATATGTGGTTCAATATGACCGCGGGTCATGTTTAAACCCTGCGCGAATGGAACCAATGCCAATTCAAATAATTATAAACCAACAAAAGTTGCAAAGCCACTGCGTGGCACATTGGCGAGCGGACATTTGCTAAAGCTTTGTGTGTGTATAGGTCTCCGTTTCAAAACTGGTGGACGATCCAAAAATTTTTTAACGACGAACCAAAACCATAGACCAAAATGAGGGGACACGTGGCGCCCTCCGATTGGGCCACGTGTCCTCATATCATTGGCTCAAAATATGACACATGTCGTCACGTCATTCGCCAACCGTCAACTAATCACCGCTTTCCACGTCATCAACTGCCAAGTCAGCGCCACGCGTACTGCTGACGTCACCCTGGTGCCACGTGTCACCCATCCAGTGGTGACACGTGTCACCTTCCAATTGGTCCAACTGTGCTCTAAAAAGGCCAAAAATGCATGACATGTGTCATGCCCAGGAGCTGCCACATGTCATGTACGGCTGCCACGTCACTGTACGGCCTCCACGTCAGCTGTACGGTCTGCCACGTCAGCTATACGGCCTGCCCAGTCAGCATCAAAATTTTACCTGTTTGGCCCGGCGAACAGACCTCAATAACTTCTCCATACGGACTCCATTTGCGAAAATAAATATACCGCCGGAATCAGGAGAACGAGACGGACGCAATGGCACCGTTTTCGTTGCATTCTGAGCACTTTGAAAATTGAGCATTTTTTTTGACCCCTGGTCCAGATTCTGATCACTTGTTGTCCAAGGATGCATAAATCCTTGGCATATTTCCTCTCATGTATTCCACTATTTCAACCTTATGAATTTTGTGTACAATCCTCATTCTTTCACCTTTGTTAGGGTACTCCCTATACGAGTGATCTCTCTCACATACCCAACACTTCATGGGATATTTTCCTGGCCTTTTTTCGAAAAGAATATGCAATCTTAGGCCCATTCAGGGTTGAATTTCCTTTTTGATTTACTTGAGAGTTTTCATGAAAAATGGTGGATTAAAACATTTCTTCCTTTCCTCCTTATTACCCTTCATCCTATAATTCAATCTTTTTGGAATACTTGCCTTCCTTTTCTCTACTCATAACATGCCTTTCTCTCCTTATGGAATCCTCCAAGGTCCCGGGGTTATCATATTGTATCTTTTCACTATAGAAGGAAGGTAACCCACTCAAAAACCTTTGTGTTTTTACTTTCTCATCCTTTATGAATCCAACATACTTTAAAAACTCATAGAACCTCTTCTCATATTCATCCATTTTCATGCTTCCCAATTTAAGTTCAAATAAATCTTTCGTCTTCCTTTCGTAGTAATTCTCAGACAAATATTTCTCTTAGAACTATCCTTTGAATTTCCTCCATGATACCTTCTTCTCATCCAAGTTCTTGGATTTCTTAAATTTATCCCACCAGTGGTTGCCTTTCCTTGCAAGTGGCAGGTTTCAATTCTTGTTTCCACCCTAGAGGAGTAATCATGCAACTAGAAATATTTATTCATTTCCAATAAATAGGCCTCAACCTCTTCTCCCTTTCTATGGTCACCATAAAATGTTGGAGGCTTGATTTTCCAGAGTTCACCCTCCAAGATATCTGACTCATGCCTTATCCTCTACCTCCTGACATGAGACAAACTTGTGCTTCTCCCTGGCCTTGAACTTGCATGGGCTCTCCTAGTGGATTTCTTTGGAGAATGATGGTGCCTACTAATGTTTCTTTACTTCCTATCATTCCCATGATCATCCCTTCTACTATGGGATCATGATTTTTCCACTTGTCTGGAAATAACTTCTTTATTTGAACCAGAGTATTTGTTTCCTTGTCTGTGCAACATATTCAAACTCTCTAGTAGCACCTCCTGATATTTCATAATATTTTCATTATCAACCCTATAAATCTGCACTCTCTCTACAACATTCTCATATTTTCAACCATCCCTATAGGCTCCTCTCTAACTCTTCTTATGTTGGATTATGTCTCACCACTTTCCATGCTACCATACAACCTTATGAATGCATCCTCATAGACATAATACCTCAAGGCATCCTCCATGACTATGGTTCTCATACAGAAACTAAGCTACCCTCCTGAACCTAATGTGCATGAAATACATTTTTTGTTAGAAAAAGTTATATAATATAATATATCAAAAAATAATGATTTTTTTTTATTCTCTTTAGGACACCAATCATCTTTTTTTGAGTTGAATGCAATTTCTACTACTGAGAATATTTTTTTGGGTACATAACTGGATTCCTTTCTGTAAGATATTTCCAATGACCATTCGTTTGCTCAATGTTGATCTTGTAGAAGAAATTTGGGCCCCTCTAAATATCTTGGGAATTTTCTTATGATAATGTAATCATGTCTAACATATGTTTCAATTGACGTACTATCCCACTAGCTTCCACGTGGACTCATTCCAAACCTTTGGGATAATATTTCCTACACTTCACCATTAGACATAGGCCTTCAATATTTATGGCCTGCAACACTATCAGAACACCTTCACGAGGAAATTCCCTTCTAGATGAAACTTGCAACACTTATGGATCTCCTTGCAGCTTGAAACAAAATCAAGCCCACACTATTGGTATTTTCCCACCGAGGGAAACTTATTCATGCTCCCCATATATTTCAAGGTCCACACCCTGCAACACTATCAGGCTTGGGCTCACAACGTTTCCCACCAAGGATAAAATTTACATGCTCATGAATCCTCCCACGACTTGTAGTTCACAACACCATCAAACAACCCTTCCAAATCATCGATCTCCATGGGAGCTGATGATCTGATCTCCTCTCCTAATGAATGATTGAGATTCATACTTAATACCCATCAACCTCTACCTTTAACATTAGCCACTACGGGTCCCACCTATAACCGACTTAATAATGGTAATCCTTGACTCACCTTCCCTTTTCTGACATAGATCTGATGTGGCATGTTGACATGGAATACTCTTCCTCTTCCGATCCTCTCGGGACAACATAATCATCTAATATATAGGACATCAATAATTGCATGGATCAACAACCTAGATCTCAAAAGCTCCCAAAATCCATGTCCTTTACCCTCGCTACATGACCACGACATATATGACACTAAGGATCGTTTAATTAAATGGCTCTTGATCACTTTAGATTCAAAGTTGCGTAGTAATTATTGTGGTTGGGATCTCCTCCATGAAATGCCAGGTTATCATGTCTTAATATTTTCTCATAGCTCACATCCTGCAATCCTATAGAGTTGATCTTCATGGAATTTTCTTTCGTGACCTTTCACTTGTAGACTATTTTTCCTACAAGCCTATTTCCAATGAATCACCAAGATCTACTCCTGATGTGATTGACATAACTTATCCTCGTGGGATCGCACTTATAGAATTCTCTCGTCGGAATGATATTTTCCAACATTATTAGTTTATATGTGACCCTCATTCCACAAGACTCTTGGAATTGTTCCCGCGAGCTCCTCTTACGAGTGGTATTCTAAGAGATATGATGAATGGTATATCTCTATCACTTAGATCAAATAGTCCATATCTCCATAGGGTTGAAACTATATGGGTGTTGTATTTTCCTATAGACCAAAGACAAGAGTGTCGCAAATCATCAGGTCCATGAAAATAAAACCCTTCCACATAACCATTTACGATTTTCATCATGACATCATTGTCCTCAAAGTTCCTCTGTGTCATGCTTCCATATTCAAATATGGATTTTCTCCTATGGTCTGTAAAGATCTCTACCCAAATTCTATTGGCTCTGTAATTTTGTAAAAAAAACATATCTCAAAATTTGACTGACTTCGCCATGAAGGGGTTTGCAATTCCCTTCATGTGTTTTTCCTCTAGCCCATATATCCTGATTGTTGTAACCTCTCTATGATATCAATTTGTAACGTACCCCATCCTATATGAGGGACATTATTTGCGAAATACACACACAAAAATATAATTTTCTACTAACAATCATTCATGTAACTTACCAACTATTGATATACATATTTAACCCCTATATGGATGCATATACAACATGATGAAGTAGCACATGAGTGATACTAATATTTCATTCCCATTCAAAAACTAAAATACATAATAGTTAAATCAGAAAATAACTCAGAAAAACAAAATAAACACTTGTCTTTTAAGAACAATTGTTCAACCAACTACTGGGAAGGACGTTCCACCCAATAATATACTTGTTGTTCTAGATATCAATATAAATTCACCCCCAAGTTGGGGATATAAATACACAAAAGAGGGTGCCTCTCACTACCCACTCATAGCTGAACTAAAGCCCACAACCCATTGGCATTCTCCTAAATCTATCCGGAATTTCTCTAGCTCTCTTCCTCTCAATCTACCCAACTTAAGAAATGTACCCTGTCACTACTCTTAGTCCATCGAGAGTCCCATTAATTTATCAGGGTCTCTCTGGTGCAGGTAAATCTCACTATTGGGAAATGAAGGGGACTCAATACCAAGAACACTAATAGGAAACAAAAATAATAACTTGATGTTACAGTGCAAGTCCCACATTAGTTCACTCTTCAAGCTTGACAACATGGTTCTTATCCAAGCCTGGAAAATTGATTATTCAATATTAAAATCCAATAACACTCAAAAATTCACCCTCCATTGTTGCTCCAGCTCTATCTCCCTTCTTCCTATTGTCTTCTTTCTCTCATGCAAAAAATTGAATGACCAAAAACTCTTGTTCTCCCCCATACAAATTTCCCCCTCCTTTTTTTTTTTCATGACCCATGCTTTTCCCCAAGATAATTATACTTCATTTTGTCTCTCAATAACTATGGGATGTTGATAATTACACCCACCCTCTTAAAAAAATCAATGTTTGGGATCTTCCTCACTCAAGGGAAAAATATGAAGGTTCCCTAAAACATTAAAAATAGGGAAGAGGATATGATCTCCTCTCTTAATGAATGAATGAGATTCATACTTAATCCCCATCGACCTCTGCCTTTAACATTAGCCACTACATGTCCCATCTATACCTGACTTACTAATGGTAATCCATGAATCACTTTCCCTTTACTGACGTGGATTTGATGTGGCATGTTGACATGGAATACTCTTCCTCTTCCAACCCTCCCAGGACAACATAATCATCTAATATATATGACATCAATAATTGCATGGATCAACAACCTATATCTCAATGGATCCCATAATCCATGTCCTTTACCCTCGGTACATGAACCTGACATATATGACACTAAGTATTGTTTAATTAAATGGATCTTGATTACTTTAGATTCAAATTTTCATAGTAATTATTGTGGTTGAGATCTCCTCCATGAAATGTCAGGTTATCATGTCTTAATATTTTCTCATAGCTCACATTCTGCAAGCCTATCGATTTGATATTCATGGAATTTTCTTTCGCGACCTTTCAATTTCAGAGTATTTCTCCTACAAGCATCTTTCTAATGAATGACCAGGATCTACTCCCGATGTGATTGACAACCCTTGTCCTCGCAGGATCGCACTCATAGAATTCTCTTGTCAGAATGATATTTTCCAACATTATTAGTTTATATGTGACCCTCATTCCACAAGACTCTTGAAATTGTGCCCGTGAGCTCCTCCCGCGAGTGTTCTTCTGAGAGCTATGATGGATGGTATCTCTCTATCACTTAGATCAAATAGTCCATATCTCCATAGGGTTGAAACTATATGGGTGTTGTATTTTCCTGTAGACCAAAGCCAAGAGTCTCGTAAATCATTGGGTCCATGCCAATCAAACCCTTCCACATAACCATTTATGCTTTTCATCATGACATCATTGTCCTCAAATTTCCTCTGTGTCATGCTTCCATATTCAAATATGGATTTTATCTCATAGTCTGTAAAGATCTCTACCCTAATTCTATTGTCTTTGTAATTTTCTAAAAAAAACATATCTCGAAATTTGAATGACTTCGCTATGAAGGGGTATACAATTCCCTTCATGTGTCTTTCCTCTAGCCTATATAGCTTGATTGTTGTAACCTCTCTATGATACTAATCTGTAACGTACCCCATCCTAGATGAGGGCCATTATTTGTGAAATACATAGACACAAATATAATTTTCTACTAAGAATCATTCATGTAACTTACCAACTATTGATATGCATATTTAACCCCTATATGGATGCATATACAACATGATGAAGTAACACATGAGTCATACTAATAATTCATTCCCATTCACAAACTAAAATGCATAATAGTTAACTCAGAAAATAACTCAAAAAAACAAAATAAACACTTGTCTTTGAAGAACAATGGCTCAACAAACTACTGGGAAGGACGTTCCACCCAATCATATAACTGTTGTTTTATATCTCAATATAAATTCACCTCCAAGTTGGGGCTATAAATACACAAAATAGGGTGCCTCTCACTGCCCACTCATAGTTGAACTAAAACCCACAACCCACTGGCATTCTCCTAAAGCTATCCCAAATTTCTCTAGCTCTCTTCCCCTCAACCTACCCAACTTAAGAAATGTACCCTTTCAATACTCTTAGTTCATCAAGAGTCTCATTCATTTATCAGGGTATCTCTGGTGAAGGTAAATATCACTACTTGGAACTGAAGGGGACTCAATACCAAGAACACTACTAGGAAACAAAAACAATAACTTGATGTTGCAGTGCAACTCCCACATTAGTTCACTCTTCAATCTTGACAACATGGTTCTTATGCAATCCTGACAAATTTATTCTTCAATATTCAACTCCAATAACACTCCAGAATCCACCCTCCATTGTTTCTCAAGCTCTATCTCCCTTTTTCCTATTGTCTTCTTTCTCTCATGCAAAAAATTGAATGAACAAAAACTCTTGTTCTCCCCCATACAAATTTTCTCCTCCTTGTTTTTTGCATGATCCATGCTTTTCCCCAAGCTAACTTTACTTCAGTTTATCTCTCAATAACTATGGGATGTTGCTAATTACACCACCCTCTTAAAAATATTCAATGATTGGGATCTTCCACACTCAAGAGAAAAATATGAAGGTTCACTCAAACATTAAAAATAGGGAAGAGGATGTGATCTCTTATCCTAATGAATGATTGTGATTCATACTTAATCCCGATCGACCTATGACTTTAAAGTTAGCCACTACAGGTCCCACCTATACCTGACTTACTAATGGTAATCCTTGACTCACCTACCCTTTGATGACATGGATCTGATGTGGAATATTGAAATGGAATACTCTTCCTCTTCCAACCCTCTCGGGACAACATAATCATCTAATATATAGGACATAAATAATTGTATGGATCAACAACCTATATCCCAACGATTCCCAAAATCCTTGTCCCCTACCCTCGCTACATGACCCCAACATATATGACACTAAGTATTGTTTAATTAAATGGCTCTTCATCACATCAGATTCAAAGTTGCATAGTAAATATTGTCGTCGGGATCTCCTCCACGAAATGCCAGGTTATCATGTCTTAATATTTTCTCATATCTCATATCGTGCAAGCCTATTGAGTTGATGTTTATGGAATTTTATTTCGTGACCTTTTACTTGTAGAGTATTTATCCTACAATCCTCTTTCCAATAAATGACCAGGATCTACTCCTGATGCGATTGAAAACCCTTGTCCTCGTGGGATCGCAGTCATAAAATTCTCTCATCAAAATGATATTTTCCAACATTATTAGTTTATAAGTGACCCTCATTCCATAAGACTCTTGGAATTGTGCCTGCGAGATCCTCCCACGAGTGATATTCTGAGAGATATGATGGATGGTATTTCTCTATCACTTATATCAGATAGTCCATATCTCCATAGGGTTGAAACTATATGGTTGTTGTATTTTCCTGCAGACCAAAGCTGAGAGTCTTGCAAATCATCGGGTTCGTTCCAATCAAACCCTTCCACGTAACCATTTACACTTTTCATCATGACATAATTGTCCTCAAAGTTACTCTGTGTCATTCTTCCATATTCAAATATGGATTTTCTCCCATAGTCTGTAAAGAGCTCTACCCGAATTCTATTGGCTCTGTAATTTTGTAAAAAAAACATATCTCAAAATTTGACTAACTTCGCCATGAAGGGGTCTACAATTTCCTTAATGTGTGTTTCCTCTAGCCCATATAGAATAAGTGTTGTAACCTCTCTATGATACCAATCTGTAATGTATCCCATCCTAGATGAGGGCCATTATTTGTGAAATACACACACAAAAATATAATTTTCTACTAACAATCATTCATGTAACTTACCAACTATTGATATACATATTTAACCCCTATATGGATGCATATAAAACATGATTAAGTAAAACATTAGTGATACTAATAATTCATTCCCATTCACAAACTAAAATGCATAATAGTTAACTCAGAAAAATAAAATAAACACGCATCTTTTAAGAACAATTGTTCAACCAACTATTGGGAAGGATGTTCCACCCAATCATATACTTGTTGTTCTAGATCTCAATAGAAATTCACCCCCAAATTGGGGCTATAAATACACAAAAGAGGGTGCCTCTCACTGCCCGCTCACAAGTGAACTAAAACCCACAACCCACTGGCATTCTCCTAAAGCTATCTAGAATTTATCTAGCTCTCTTCTTCTCAAGCTACCCAACTTAAGAAATGCACCCTTTCACTACTCTTAGTCCATTGAGAGTCCGATTCATTTATCAGGGTCTCTTTGGTGCAGGTAAATCTCACTACTGGGAACTGAAGGGGACTCAATACCAAGTACACTACTAGGAAACAAAAAAAATAAATTGATGTTACAGTGCAACTCCCACATTAGTTCACTTTTCAAGCTTGAAAACATGGTTCTTATGCAATGCTGACAAATTGATTATTCAATATTCAACTCCAATAACACTCCATAATTAACCCTCCATTGTTTCTCCAGCTCTATCTCCCTTCTTCCTATTGTCTTCTTTCTCTCATGCAAAAAATTGTATGACCAAAAACTCTTGTTGTCCCCCATACAAATTTCCTCCTCCTTGTTTTTTGCATGACCCGCGCTTTTCCCCAAGCTTACGGTACTTCAATTTATATATCAATAACTATGGGATGTTGCTAATTACACCCACCCTCTTAAAAATATTCAATGATTGGGATCTTCCATAGTCAAGCGAAAAATATGAAGGTTCACTCAAACACTAAAAATAGGGAAGAGTATCTGATCTCCTCTTCTAATGAATGATTGAGATTCATACTTAATCCCCATCGACCTGTTCCTTTAACATTAGCCACTACGGGTCCCACCTATACCTGAATTACTAATGGTAATCCATGACTCGCCTGCCCTTTGCTGACATGGATATGATGTGTCATATTGACATGGAATACTATTCCTCTTCCAACCCTCTCAGGACAACATAATCATCTAATATATAGGACATTAATAATTGCATTGATCAACAACCTATATCTCAACGGCTCCCGAAATCCATGTCCTTTACCCTTGCTACATGAACCCAACATATATGATAATAAGGATTGTTTAATTAAATGGCTCTTGATCACTTCAGATTCAAAGGTGCATAGTAATTATTGTGGTCAAGATCTCCTCCATGAAATGTCAGGTTATGATGTCTTAATATTTTCTCATAGCTCACATCCTGCAAGCCTATCGAGTTGATCTTTATGGAATTTTATTTCATGACCTTTCACTTGCAGAGTATTTCTCCTACAAGCCTCCTTCCAATGAATGACCAAGATCTACTCCTGATGCGATTGACAACCCTTGTCCTCGTGGGATCGCACTCATAGAATTCTCTCGTCAGAATGATCTTTTCCAACATTATTAGTTTATATGTGACCCTCATTCCACAAGACTCTTGTAATTGTGCCCGCGCGCTCCTCCATTGAGTGGTATTCTTAGAGATATGATGGATGGTATCGCTCTATCACTTAGATCAAATACTCCATATCTCCATAGGGTTGAAACTATATGGGTGTTTTATTTTCCTGCATACCAAAGCCGAGAGTCTTGCAAATCATCGGTTCCATGCCATTCAAACCCTTCCATGCAACCATTTAAAATTTTCATCATGAAATCATTGTCCTCAAATTTCCTCTGTGTCATGCTTCCATATTCAAATATGGATTTTCTCCCATAGTCTGTAAAGACCTCTACCCGAATTCTACTGGCTCTGTATTTTTTTGAAAAAACATATCTCAAAATTTGACTGACTTCACCATGAAGGGGTCTGTAATTCCCTTCATGTATGTTTCCTCTAGCCCATATAGCCTAAGTGTTGTAACCTCTCTATGATACCAATCTGTAATGTACCCCATCCTAGATGAGGGCCATTATTTGTGAAATACACACACACAAATATAATTTTATACTAACAATCATTCATGTAACTTACCAACTACTGATGTACATATTTAACCCCTATATGGATGCATATACAACATGATGAAGTAACACATGAGTGATACTAATAATTCATTCCCATTCACAAACTAAAATGCATAATAGTTAACTCAGAAAATAACTCAGAAAAACAAAATAAACACTTGTCTTTTAAGACCAATTGTTCAACCAACAACTGGGAAGGACATTCCACCCAATCATATACTTGCTATTATATATATCAATCAAAATTCACCCCCAATTTGGGGCTATAAATACACAAAAGAAGGTTCCTCTCTTTGCCCACTCATAGCTGAACTAAAACCCACAACCCACTGGCATTCGCCTAAAGCTATCCAAAATTTCTCTATCTCTCTTCCTCTCAACTTACCCAACTTAAGAAATGTACCCTTTCACTACTCTTAGTCCATTGAGAGTCTGATTCATTTATCAGGGTCTCTCTGGTGCAGGTAAATATCACTACTGGGAACTGAAGGGGACTAAATACCAAGAACACTACTAGGAAACAAAAACAATAACTTGATGTTACATTGAAACTCCCACATTAGTTCACTCTTCAAGCTTGACAACATGGTTCTTATGCAATCCTTTCAAATTGATTCTTCAATATTCAACTCCAATAACACTCCAGAATTCACCCTCCATTGTTTCTCCAGCTCTATCTCCCTTGTTCCTATTGTCTTCTTGCTCTCATACAAAAAATTGAATGACCAAAAACTGTTGTTCTCCCCCATACAAATTTCCTCCTCATTTTTTTTGCATGACCCACGCTTTTACCCAAGCTAACTGTACTTCAATTTATCTCTCAATAACTATTGTATGTTTCTAATTACACCCACCCTCTTAAAAATATTCAATTATTGGGATCTTCCACACTCAAGGGAAAAATATGAAGGTTTACTCAAAATATAGGGAAGGGGGTTTGGGAATTAACTCATGGATAAAATCTCCTTTCTACATCCCTCCCCTCTTGTGGATTAATCATCCCCCATCTCTATCCTTGTCCCTTAGTAGCTAGAATCACATTTTATTTATTAAAATTATGAAATATGTTTTGCATATTACATCGTTTGGCCTCAACCATACATTATATCTACATTAAGAATTAATTAAGTTGGGGATTATAGTGGGGATGTTGTTGTTTTTTATATGAGCTTATATGTGAGATTGATATATTATTACAATGATGAGTGTTCCATACATAAAGAACATACGATGACCATCCATGAAAGGATGCGTCCCTTGGATAATAAATTACTACTTATTTATTATATAAATTTATACCTTGTATTATAAATATCATGTCATATATATATATATATATATATATATATATATATATATATATATATATATATATATAT
>ML792302.1:214493-299639 GCA_009831015.1 Picea engelmannii | reverse complement strand
TGTGCTTTCTAGTAGAGTTTATGAGATATCTTAGGTTTTTCAACCATATTACCTCATTTATCACTTATGGAAACGAATTAACCATCATTTTGTCATATAAATAAGGACCTAGGGGGGTCATTTGGATATATCAAACTAGAGGCAAGAGAACTCTACCAAATTTTCTCCCTTGTTTCCCAAGCTTTTTTCATTCTACTCTGAGTTTCATCCTCAACATTTCCTGTCATCCATCCTCCTTATACCATCCATCCTTTTCCATTATATTGGCGTGTTGGTGGTGAGGATAGTATTGGGAATAGTGCAGTTGGAGACAAAGTAGAGGAACCCAAGAGAGGTTTGTGGAGTGACGCCACCAAAATTCAGGTTGTAACCTCCAATTTTGTTATTAATAAAACAAAAAAATTCTTGTCCCAAATATTTATGTCTATGTGTTTGTGCTTATGAATGTTTTCATGAATAACTAAATATTTAGATAATCTTGATAATTAAGCATATGTTGTCATAGTTTGTTCTATAGAATTTTTTCAGGCCATCTTTGGGAGGAGGCCTGTAGTATTGGAACATACAACAATTTGAAGGGATCGACATCAGCCGTAAGGAATGAATGTACACTTTTCTATATTTCTTCTCTTTTAAAAATTATTTTAAGGTTGTGTTTTGTTTGGGGTAGAATAGAATATTTTATGTATTTTAAGGTGTCAATGCTTTGCCTAGTCACTAGACCTATATTAGGGATATTTTCCCCATAGCAGAATTGGCAACTCCACTGGGGAGTTTCTCTAGGGTATTTTTAGGAGATATTTGTTTGTATTGAATTCATATTGTTGAATTATTCTGATTCTTTTTGGGTCTCTGGTCACCTTACAGGTGCTTACCATATTTTCTAAGTTGATTTCCCTGTCTGAATATTTTTCTTTTTTGAAAATTTTCAGTAGTGTGTGCACGCTGTTATATACCCAACCCACGTACATACGTGTTTTTCATTATAGACAACCATCGTAAATACGTAGGCTTACTGTGAACATCACGTGTTTCTGTCATCTAGAAGAGTTTTTTTCAAAGGGATTGTCTTTTCTTTTAGGAATCCCTTGGCTTATCAGGTCTTCCTGAGTTTCTAGGGTATCTTTTGAATATGGTTTGGCTAGGTTCAAGGCTTAGATTATCTATGAACTTGCAAATAATTTTTTTTGTTTCTTTATCTCTTTCTGTTTGTTGTCAAGGTTAAGGGTGTACTTGTGAGATTTAGGTCCTCCTATGGATTCTAGTGAATCCCTGCTTTCAGGCAGTGGTTTAGGGTCTGAGTCAGTCTTTGGTTTCTCATCCTTCTCTCTTGATTATGCTTTGAAAAATAAAAAAATATCGTTGATTGTTATTTTAATTTCTAAACATATAGAAAATAAATCAAAATTGTTGTAGTTCATTAACTGCATTTGCATTTTATTATGCATGTTCCTTTGGTATTTGTAGCTTAGGTTGTTTTTATAAAATAATGATCCCAAAGTTCCTTTTAGGCCTCTTCCTTGAATTTTTTAGTATTTTCATTTCATTTTGAAACGAAAAAGCATTCTAGGAAAAAATGCATTTTAGGATCTCGGTCTTTATTTTGAAAAGTTTGCACCTTCAAAGTTATAAAGATATTTTATTTTTTTCAGTTGTAGAACATATTTTTCTTTCAGTGCAATGTTATAAAAGTTTATTAACTCTTCTCTTTCCTCTCTCAATAACACCATGAGTTTCACTTCCGTACCCCCTAAGTAATCATGCCATTAAACCTAACGATTAATGCTAAAATGAACTAGACTTTTTGTTTATAGGGCACACCAAGTAGTCTAGGATTTAGGGCCTTGAATTATGTGTGGAGAGGAAACTATTCAAGGCCAATTAAATAAACATAAGAATTTGTGATAAGGAGTGTAAACATCTAGTTTCATAAAAGTTAGTCGGGAACCCCCTCTAACACAGGGACTAAACACGAGGTTGCGTGAGCAAAGATATAGGGGATAACCCCTCCAAAGTTGGACCAAATGTAGTGGGGATCGTATATTGAGGGTCATTCTTGGGATATTTGTTAACTGCACTTGAATACAGAGCTTCTTGGAAATTTAATCCATTCAGGATCCTCAGTTGTCTTCCAGACTATTTTCCTTCGGTACCCTTGAAAGGCTTCAAAATTTTCTATCCTTCTCATTACGACTAGCCCGACTATTGATTTTACCCACGTGGTAATTGATTGCGAGATGGAAACCTAGTTGTCTTTTTCTAGGGACTTACACATGTGACTACAGGGCTATACCGTGGTACCTAGGGAAGACATCGGATCATGCTTTGCAGGGTATACCTAGAGGGTGTTTTTTTGTTCAAGTTACACTTGCACCGGGAAGTTTCTCTAGTGTTGATTGGCATAACTGTTCTTCCTTCCATTATATTGATTGCTCAATTTTCCTTTAAGGCTTTTCTAGTGTGTGATATGTGTTTCTCATTATCCTGACCTTAGAGTGTCATTTGATCATTTCACAAGGTGTAATATCAATAGGTTTATCGTTCGCATAGGCATTAGGGCCTATCACTGATTACTTTGGTTCCACCTCCACCACCGCTGAGGTGAAGGCTATATCAATAGGTTTCTTTTGAAGCGACCGGGCCATAGGAAGTTTTTCCTAAGCTTGTTCCTAGAGAAGATACACTTGCACCAGAGGAGTCTACCATTTATGACCTTGAAGTTGAACGCTTCAGGCCGCAAACCCTCCGATCTCTGATTTATCAACTCTAACCCTTGTTTAGGTAGTCCCTCCTAAGGTGACTACTCCTAATCGTCATATTTTTAGGTGATTAGTGATGGAAGAAAATAATGTTACCTCTATCAAGAGTCCTCATACTCCCATCCCAACCGTGGCTAGAGGGGATGTCGTGCCCCCTCCCCCACCTTCACCTACAAGGACTACTGCTAACCAAACACCTACAAGTTTTGGTAGTGGCACAATCCCCACAATGACTACGACCATTGTTCCTACTATACAGAACATGTCTGGCGCTCATTTTTCATATGAAATGTTAGGTTTCAACTCAAGATAAACTTTAAATTACTCTACTCTATAGACTATTGGTCTAGGGGAAAGGAGTTATAATCCTCCCTTGGAAGGATATGTCATGGGCACCATTGTTTTGTTTAACGCTATCCCTTACGGTGGGTTAATATCCCTCCTCCATCCCCCACTTCAAGGTCATTTCCAGCAGCCTTTCAGGTTTAATACTAGTTCCAGGTTTCTTAGTGGAGGGAGTGATGGCCCTCAGTCCTATATGACTTCAGTTGGTTCTATTCCTTTCTCTTTGTTTGGTTCTTTCAGAAACAAGGTTTTCTCGTCGTCTGTGTTTTCTTCAAGGGGAAACCCCTTCTTTAATCAACCCTACCCTATGCAAGGATTTGTTCCTTCACAGGGAGTGATGACAGGAGCCTTCTCCTCTCAAGGTCTTGGAAATCCCTGGTAAGGATATTTACCTTCGAAGGTATGTCGATCAGGGGAAACCCCTCATGTTAGCACTAGAAATGACCTAGGTTTAAAATTTTCGATTTTGGTCTAGCATCAAACTCTAGTTTAAATGTTTTTTGAAAAATATATATATTGGGGCTTTATGGAAAATTAAATTTTGGCCTTTAGGCCTTTTTTAGCTAATCACAAAGTTTTTAAAGCTCTCGAGGTCTAGATCCAAGTTTTCAAAAATGCCAACTACTTGAATGTTAATGCTCGGGTTCAAAGAAAAAGTTGGTCATTGGGCCTGTGACTCATTTATCTCTATCTCCAATTGAATATTTCAATGCATTATATACCAAATCAACACTTAGCACACATGTCCAAGCACATGAATTCTAATGCTAACACTTGAGGAGTTTTAATATGATAAAATTTGGGTTTTAAAGAGGTTCTCGAGTGTGTGAAATATTGTTGTTATATTTATCAAAAATATATTGGGTCCTCCACTCTTCGACTCAATTTTCAAGTCAACAACATGTTGTCAAGTCATTGGGCACTATCATCATCGAATTCCATGAGGCAACTAAAAATAACGTCGAGATCCAGGTGCTAGTTCATAAGTGTAATCCGGTCCTTCATTCGGCATCTTGAATTTACATATCAAGAGAATCTAGACCTTCATCTCGCACTTAATACAGAACTCGAAGCATAATGAGTTCGTTGGTTAGAATAGATGTGGGCCTTCTCTGGAAAATAATGAAAATCGTTTTTTTGTCTATTAGAACCTTCTTACTATGAGTCCTATCAGGCTTTCATTTCAGCAATTGAATTCACCCATATATTCGAGGCTATGGATGTTAATGAAGATTATGTTTTTTGTTGGCTCATTGATGAGGGTTAACGATTTTCTGTTTTAGAAGAGTGTTGACCCTAGTAAACCTCTGCGCTGTAATGAAACTCTATATATTGTATGATAGACATAGATATGGGGGGATTAATTCTGAGTGACTGAGAGAGAGATCTGCAGAGATTTAAAAGTCTGTGTTATATTTTGTAGACCTATCTCGACTTCTATGTAAAGGAAATTCAACTAATAAATAAAGCATTTTGATCAATTAGTTTATCATATTTCTATATTATCATTTTTCTCAATCACTTTCTATTAGATGTGCTCTGTTTATATATGGTGTATGTGAACAGATTATGTGTTGAAGATATTGTGGTAAAGTTTACTGTAATATCTGCCATGAAGTACATTTAATATCATTTTGTATTGCTTGTAAAGAATTTTTGAGTTACTGCAAATTCTTCCTGTAGCTATATCAAAAGCAAGTTGGCTTTGGTTTAATATACAACTGTGTTTTCCATATTCTTCATTCATAATCATTTGATCTAAGAACTGATCGATGCCTTGTTTATTCTGATTTTTCTACCCATAGAATGTTAAGTTAGGGTTATTTTATTTAAAGGACACCATGCCCAATGGATAATTGTTGATTTGCAGTCAACTCACTACCTTGTTACTGATATTATTACTATCAAACTTTTTAAATCCAAAACAAACCATTTTTGAACCTAATATGTGCTAGTCTTGTCCCTAAGGTATTCTAGGAACAACTTCTAAGATGGTGGATTTTTTAAAACTTATGAATATGAATATTTTGAATCAAGTTAATCATATTTTTCACCAAATGATTCATGAAGATGGTGCTTTTAAAATTTTAGAGGAACTTGAATTTCCTTATCACTCCTAGGAAAAGGAAAACAAATTTGTATGTTAGAATCTGGATGTTGTTCCTTTCCAGTTAATGAAGAAACAATATTTTTCTTCTCATGGTAGCTACCATCTAACTTATCTTCCTGTTTTTTATTCGGATAGGTAAGTTTTCCCTGTACATCTTCTAATTTCATAAAAAACTGAAGGTACTTGCATTGTAACTCTAGACAAAATAATTGACATTTTTTGTAATAGTCCAAATCCAAAGATGAGACTGAAGAAGAAATTTCACCATATTCACATTTAGCTAAAGTACTAATCCATTCTTTCAAATATTCAAAATATGTAGAGTCTCTCATCGTACCTATCCATTTTATATATTCTTCAAGAAAAATAGGATTTACCAATATTTCTACCATTTTGAGTGATACAACAATTGGATCAAGAAATGAGTCCTTCATCCTGAACATAATGGAATCACCAGGATATCCTTCAGCATGGAGCCATAAGGTGAATAATGTAGTTTATTCTGTCACCAACACTTGTTCACCATCAAGTGATGGTCATAGTCTTTTCCATACAACCCAAGGAAGAGAATCTTCATCCTCTGTCCCTGAAAATGGCCCCAAAAATGTTAGCGCTAGAAGTTGTTCCTACACTACCTTAGGGACAATCCCAGCACATCTTAGGTTCAGAAATGGTTTGGTTTGGATTTAAAATGTTTGAGAGTAATAAGATCAGTAATAAGGCAGTTATTTGACTACAAATTAGCAGTTAGCCATTGGGCATGGAGTCCTTTAAATACAATAAAACTAACTCAACATTATATAGGTATACAAATCAGGCTAAACAATGCATAGATCATTTTTGAGATCAAATGATTATGAATGAAGAATATGGAAACAAAAGTTGTAGGTTAAACTAAAGGAAACTTTCTTTTGATATAGCTACAGGAAGAATTTGCAGCAACTCAAAAATCCTTTCCAAGAAATACAAAATGATATTAAATGTACTTCATGGCATATATTATAGTAAAATTTACCACAGTATATTTAACACGAAATCTGTTCACATACACCATATATAAACATAACACATCAAATAGAAAGTGATTGAGAAAAATGATAACATAGAAATAGTATAAACTAACCGATCAAAATGATTGATTTATTATCTGAATTTCCTTTACATAGAAGTTGAGATAGGTCTACAAAATATAACATGGAATTTCAACTCTCTACAAATCTCTCTCTCGGTCGCTCGGACTGAATCCCCCACAAAACTGTGTCTATCATACAATATATAGAGTTTCATTAAAGCTCAGAGGTCGACCAGGGTCAACACTCTTCTAAAACAAAAAAAATTGTTATCCCTCATCTTCATTAATATCCATAGCCTAGAATATAGGGGCGAGTTCAACTTCTGAAACTAAATTCTGATATGACTCGTAGCAAGAGGATTCTAATAGACAAAAAATCTATGTTCGGTATTTTCCAGAGAAGGCCTATGGATATGCTAACCAACATCTTCATTATGCTCTCAGTTCCATATTAAGTGTCGGATGAAGGTCCAGATTTGCCTGATATGTAAATTCGAGCTGCCGGATTAAGGACCAAATTACACCTATGAACTGACACCTAGTCCTCGACATTCCTTTTAGTTGCCTCATGGAATTCGATGATGCTAGTTCCCGATGACTTGACAACATGTTGTCGATTGCTTGAAAATTGAGTTGAAGAGTGGAAGACCCAATATATTTTTGATAAATATAATAACAACAGTTCACATACACGAGAACCTCTTTAAAACCCAAATTTTATCATATTAAAACTCCTCAAGTGTTAGCATTAGCATTCAGGTTCCTGGACATGTGCGCTGAGTGTTTATTTGGAATATAATGAACTGAAATATTCAATTGGAAATAGAGATAAATGATTCACATTCCCAATGAAAAAAAAAATCTTTGAACCCCAGCATTAACATTCAAGCAGTTGACATTTTTTAAAACTTGGATCTAGGCCTTAGTTTCTTCGAAAACTTTGTGATTAGTTAAAAAAGGCCTAAAGGCCAAAATTTAATTTTACCATAAAGCCCCAATATATATAATTTGAAAAAAACATTTAAATTGGAGTTTGATTCTATACCAAAACCAAAATTTTTAAACCTAGGTCATTTCCAGTGCTAACACCTCCCATGCTCAGTCGAACCCCGAGTAAGGTTCGATGCCTATGCCAGGAGGATTGGATGGGGGAAGCCCAAAACAAGGCCTTTGGAATACCATGCAAGGAGAAATACCTATGTCATCAAATTATGTGAATATTTCGATGATGCAGAATAACGTGAAAAATCCTTATAATGTCCAAGGACACCATAGTTTTTACCACAACCCTGGCCAACAAGAAAATGTTTCCTGGAAACCTGGTGTCAGCCAAAATCCAGGATCCTCTTTTCATTTGAATCCTCTGCAACCTAGGTTACCTTTCCTGACAACTCTTAATTTTCTATATTTTTCAAGGTTGTTGAACAATCTAATCTTTCATGATCCACGTTGTCCTCCTATGCCAACTAAGTTTCCCTAAGACATACCAAAATTTGAAGGAAATCCTAGCAAATATCGAGGTGATCATGTTACAATGTTTCACTTATGGTGCTCCTCCAAATCGTTGAGGGATGACACTGTCTAGTTTCAATTGTTTCAATGCACTATTGTAGGGGGTGTTTCAAAATGGTATATCAAGCTCAACAATGTGAAGTATTATTACTTTAACAACCTGGAAATAGTTTTCTTAAGCCATTTTTAGTTACCGGTGAGATACGATGCCAAAACAGATTTGTCGGCCAACTTCGAGCAGACGAAGGTCATCCATATCTCTGATCACATATGAGAATGGGATCGCCACAAGAACTTGATCAAAGTAAATGTCCCTCTTGCATTTTTTCTCAATTGGTTCCTCAAGTCCTTGATGCCTTATGTCTCCAAAGATGTCGCGAATTATGGATTGTTCTAAGAAGAAGAGGCTATTGTGAGAGCCCAATAGCTGGAATTGATTTAGTCTCAATCCGATATGTTGTATGAGATTCTCCCAAATGCACCACGGTCAAATTTTGACAAAACCAAACTGAATTTTGGGCCTCATGTTCATGGTATAGTAGGCTCAACACAAAGAAATACCACAAATCAGTTAGCTAACCAATTGCAAAAATTATCGCTCCAACAAACTGTGGCCAACCATACCTCTAGTTCGGATACCCCCATAACCCAAATTTCAGAAGTACACAGTGTGCAGTCAACAATCCCAAAGGTAACCAACAACCTGAGGGAAAAAGAAAGGCCAAGGGGAAGAAGGGTAAGGGGGATAAAAAGGATGCTAACAATTCTAGTGAGGGAAAAAAAGAGAAGAAGAATGTGATGGTTTCGTGTAATATTTGTGCAAACAATCACTTGACTCATCAATTCCCTTAGCTTGAGGAAACCCATAATATTTTGGCACAACAACATCATGTTTTGTTAACAAACCCTTTCCCTCAAGGAAAAAATATGGCACAAGCTTCGTCATCCATGAATGTTCCTGGGGGAAATCAGGGACTCCCCACGCTTAATGCTAATAATGGATCTGCAAACATATACATGATTATTTCAGATGCTCATCTTCAAACCAGGGCTCATGATTACAGAATGTCAGAATCTGTTGAGAAGGGAAAAGAATATTCCAACCCATCACATCCTCTTCATATTGAAAAGACTATTGGAGAAAATATGACCCACATCCCTAAAGGTGTGTTTAATAAGGCTTCTCAAAATATGAATGCAATGGTTTCTCAAAACTACTCCGTCGTGGAGGATCTAGCACAAACTACTTGTGTGATGTTTTCTCTAGAAGTTCTCCAGAGTTTCCCCTCACAGAGAAAAGCATTGTTTTCTACCTTGGGTGTTGTTGAGATAGCTAACTCAGAGACTATTGTTTTTTACGCTACTGATTATAAACCTTGCTTTCCTCACCACGTCGCTTTCCAGATAGTAGTGTTTTATGCCAGGAAATCATTGACATGGAACATTTTCCACATAGTGGCAGATGAGGGTGCCTTGACTTGCGTTATGTCATTGGCGTGTTGGAAGGCCATTGGCCAACTCAAGTTGTCTCCATCGCCGACATTGTTAACTGCTTTTTATAACCATTCTTTTAGACCACATGGCATAATCCCCTCCTTACCTGTGCAATTGGAGAGAAACAATATGTGTGTTGAGGCCGAAGTAGTCGACACACCTCTCGACTACAATATTTTTCTAGGATGAAGTTGGACCTATGCAATGATAGTAGTATTATCCACCATTTTTCATGTCTTATGTTTTCCTCATGAAGGTCAGATAATAATCGTTGATCAGTTATCCTTCTCTCATCTTGACCCTTCATCGGGGGCATCCACAGTCTCAATGATTGATAACCCACAACGAGGTACTGTCAACTTAGGTGCTATATTGTTTACATATCTAATGGGAACTTTTGATTATCTGCCACCTTTGAATGATATCAAGTTTATTTCAACTGTCGTTGATCATCCTAAGGTTGCGATCATTCAAGTATCTTATTTTCGAACGATTTATTTTAATGATCCATTGAATTTACCTTCTCCATTGGCTTTGATGGAAGGTGTAGGGAATCCTGGCATGGATATGCCCCTATCTGAAGCTAAGGTTGCGTACAACATTGTTTATCAAACCTTGGCCAACCCTGATCTGGCTCCCCCTCAGGAGGTAGGTCCTATTCTCAAGCCTTTTTGGGCTCAAGACTCTCTTACTACTCACGATCCTTTGGACTTGGTATTTCCCTCCGACGAGGAGATTCTATAGGAAATGATTGGGTCAAATAGACCTTGGGACGATATTCACCATAGATCTTACCTTTTACCTGATCTTAGGATAATCAAAGTAGGATAGTTCACCATGACCATGAATGGAGATGCCACTTGTCCTGTTAACCCTTTGTCCATGAATGGAATATATGCTGAGGGAAACATGGCGAGTATATCTTAAATGATTCCAATTGACATATCTAAAATCCCTGGCGTCATTGAAAACGTCTTCATCAGAGTGGATTGTTTCCCCGAGGTGATTCAGGTGTACATTGAATTATTTAAAGAGGTCCGTGACGTTTTTCATGGTCTTATGATGAGATGCAAGGAATTGACCCTCATATAGTCAAACATGAGATTATCACTTACCCCAATGATGAGAATGATTGGCAGAAGCTTCACCCAATCAACCCTTGAAATGAAGTGACTATCAAGGACGAGGTAGAGAAATTGATTAAGGTCGGTTTCATATTTCCAATTCAATTGACGGAATGGGTGTCAAACCATTTTCTTGTCAATAAAAAAAAGGTATGATTCATGTGTGCATGTAATTTCATGATCTGACTAAAGATTTCCCGAAGGATAACTTTCCCACCCCATTCATTGATTATGTTAGCACCGTGATTTTTGCAGTTAGAGTTAGTCCTAGATGAGTCATAGTTTTTGCATCAAATATTGTAAGGTTAGTGACCAAATGAAGAGTGGTTTGAAATTATCGAGTGATGGGTCTGGCCATAAGAGACGAGAAAGGGTGTAATGATTATTCATGTGAAATTTGTAAAGGTCCCTTTCCCTAAATATGAGTCATGTAAAAAAAGGGGAATTTAGGTACCAAATTCATGTCAAGTGGTTGGGATAAATTTCACATTGAAAGATATGATGAAAATCATTACCTGATCATGAAGCTAGAAAGGTGAAAAATCATGACACTCCTGTCATTTTTACTTTTCCACTCCTATCATTTGTACTTTGCACACTTCAAAAGTTTACCCGTCGCAGGAGTTTTCTCCTCAAATCTTCAACCTACTTTTAAACTTCTCATCACCATGGATTTATCGTCCTCTTCCATGATTTCATTCCTTATCTGCTCAAGCATAAATATTGGTCACCCGTCATGCTTCTCTATCACTTTCAGAATTTGTGCGTTGTCCATAGTTTTTTCTACAAGCTCTGGATCCCTTCGCTATGTAAATGTTGTTTTCCATTGGTCGTATTGTAAGTCTGTTGATTTGATTTTGCTACATCTCCTCCACTATTTCCAGTCACTGCTTAAAGGTCTTTAAGTAGCTCGCTGCATATTAAGTTGTGTGGAATGAGTTTTTATTTTTTCACAGTCAACATTCTTCCTTCCAAATTACCTATTGTTGCATTGAGTCTCCACCACGATGAGTCTCCCATTGCTCTTTACTACCGTGCACAGTTCCCCACTGCACTGAATTTTCCCATTGTGCTTTACTTCTGTGACACGTTTTGCCCACTAGGCCAGAATTTTCCATCCCAACTCCTTACCGTGTCAAGTCTCTTGTTGTTGTTTGCTACCACATCGAGTTTTCCCCATTGCGCTGAAATTTTTCGTCGTGCTTTACTTCCGCGCCAAGAATTTCTATGGATGATTTTTTTTTTCCGCATAGAGAAGGTATCACAATTCATTACAGTGCACGTGAGATAAATATATACTAGCATTACGACAATTTCCCAAAGCATAAGAATTAAAGAGAGAAGTGCCAGGGCCGTGAGGTTTGAACCTCAGGATCTGGAGTTGATAAATGAAGACCCATCGATCAGGGAATATTTCGAGCAAGCCATATGTATGCGCTTCTGCAGAAGGATCAAAGGATCTAATGCGAAGCTGGATAACCAGTGTGCCCCCAATTTTACTGGGGTTAGAGCGACGATTGCGAAAATCACTTTCTGAGTGACAGAGGAAATGTTGTCAGCTGCGATGGAGATCCCTCCGCGTGAATAAAAATGGTTTAAATGAATTCCTTTATAAATTTCATGTTATAAGGACTTCATCAAGCCCAAATGTTTAAATTGAAATTTTGGAGCTAACATTCCAAGCCAACATCTCCTAGAGCCTTTCGAGAAACTTCTAAAGGTAATCAAAATATTTTTCACCTATGAAGGAAGGTTCGATCGGGTGTATCCATATCACATCAGGTTACTGATGCACTTCATAGGGAAACATCCCTTGAATATACCTTTATTATTGTATCGAATCTTGGAAAGATGGCACACAACGTCCAGGTCAAGGCTGATCAGCCAGGGAACAATTTATCCCATTTTTCATTAATCAAGTTGTTAGTGGTTGAAGAATTGAGACATTTGAACAAGGACTGGGATTATTTTATAATTTCGGCTAACATTCCCAGAGAACCCAAAGGATACATTCCTCTATCTGCAGAGGAATCAACACTCCATATTGCAAGGGCAAGAGAGAAATAAGTCACAGGAAAAAGAAAAGGAAAATAAATAGAAGAATCGTCGTCCCCTCATCCAACATCCCAAAAGAAAGGAAGGTCAAGGTTGACTAATAAAAATGAGGAGATCCAAGCACAGAGTAAACCGTGCACCAAGTTTTCTGCCAAGATATTTCCCATGCGCACCGTTCAACTAGATCATGTTGAAGGTGCAAGCAAGGGAATTTATGAAAGGCAAGAGAGGTTAAGAGAAGAGAATGCAAATTTTCGGGAATTGTCGTAGCAACTGAAACTAGCGCAACACCCTATTGTCAAACTTTATAAAGAGAACAAAGAGTTAAGAAGACAAGTAGGAGAAAGGGCTATTGAAACACCAACTTCGCAGAGTTGAACAGGTCAATTACCCCCTACCTTGCCCACAACGAGAGGAGGTAATGTAAATTGGCGTAAAAAACAACTTAGAGGGGCACACGATGTGATTATTGAGCTTAGGGAGGAAGAGAGGGTGTCGGAAGAAAACATTACAGAGCATTTCAAGGAGCGTAGACTAGCCATTGATGATGCCTGTGCAGCTCTCACCAGTCCTGAATCAAAATTGAAAAGAAACAAGGTGTTGTTGAGACAGGTGAAGAGTTTGAGAAAACAAAATTGGTCTTTAAGAAAAAAAATCAAATTTTTAAGGTTGCAAGTGTAATATCCCCAAGGACGAGCCCTGTTGTAATCATGTTTATGAATTGTAAATCATGTTTTGTAGGCTGGTGAGACAAGTATTGATAAGCTCATGGGATTATGTTTTTATTAGGATGGAGAGCCTAAGTGTTAAAGGCGAAGAGCCTGTTTTTGTATATGTAATATGCAGAACATTAACAAAGATTAAACATCGTTGCATGCTAACTGACCACACAGAAAGAGTGATGGGGGACTAAGCTTCCACAAGGTGGGTGAGGGAAAGGGGGATAAAAGGTTGGAAAGAGGGGCTAATCCTAGGGGCTTAAGTCCTTGGGAATAATAATTTATTATTATTCCAAAGTTGTGTGACAAACATGTTTTTATCCTAAGTCCTGGGAGAGGCAATGCATGCAGCTCCAATGTGTGAAAAAAGGGAACGCATAGTTGATGGAGGGAATGAAACTTCATGGGAAACATGTGTCGACCTAGGAACATGAAATTTAACCCAAGAACTGAGTTTTGATGGGGGTTCATCCTCCATTCTGCCGTTGGATTTCTGAACCGTTTGAGTCTAGATTCATTTTGCCAATTTTTCCCGATCCTTCATTTGAAACTGTGAGACCTCTGTGAACGACCTATTATTAATATTCTTGTCACGCATTACTGAAAAACAGAACCGAGAAGATGACCCAGTATTCCCATGAATCCCGTGAACTATGTATCTGACCCTTGCAATAATCACCCACGCACCTGAGACCAGAAATACATGAACCGTTTTGTGTCTTATGAGGAACTTGACACTAGGCTAATTTCCTGAGTGTGGTATGTTTAGCATGGGTTGTTTCCATTTTCGAGCCTATGCCCATTTTCTATCATAGTCTACATCCCCGTGTGAATGAGTGTTAAACCATGGTTGTTGTCCTCACTTGGCTAGAGCCGAGTCGAGGAGTGTGCTAAAGAAGCGGGTTTTTAGGCCCATGGTTGAGGAGGTAGGTTGTCAGGCCTGTGAGTAACTCTCTCTAGGTGAGAGATTCTTCTAGGAAGTGGTTTTCTTCCAGAGAGAGTACAACACCAGCTATGAATCTCTCAAAATTATTGATCCATCCTATTGCAGAGACCCAAAGAGGGAGGTGAAGCACCGATGGACCGTGCTTATGAAGGTGTATACTCCCAGGTGGAACATGCATGTGGTGAATGAGATTCCATGAGTAGTGGGCGTAAGAAGGATCCCGGAGAGAATCCTTTTGGTTTCTTTGTGCAGTTTCCTATAAACTCAACCTAGTCTAATATTCCCTTGCCTTCGGTGGAGCTTAGTCCCAGCTCAGGGGTGACCCTCTACTGAGCATGATGAGCAGCGTGGTCTAAGGCTAGAAGGTTCATGGAAGGTCTGCACTGGTTGGTGGAGTTACTACAGTTTCTAAGATAAGTATCATTATGTTGGCATGTTTTCAGGTAGATGTGCTTGTCATTGATGGCAAGATCAGAGTATGCAGCGATGGAAAAATAGGGACAACATAATCTCATAAGAGATAGTGTAGAGGTGCATGAAGAGTGTAAGAGTGTGCTTGTTTATTTGATGGAAAACAGGCAGGCAAGGAAGATCAGCAGTGCAGGGATAATTGCATGGAAAGATCAGAAGCGTAAACTCCATTTTGGAGTTTCAGATATCGGGCATTGGAGGATTCAAGGAAGAAACTCACGAAAAGAATGCCGAAACGACGAAATGTGAAACGCCGGAATACGTTGATCTGACTCCATTTCGTATTTTTGGATACCGGGATATTGAGAAGTCAAGAGTTGAGACTCTTCAACACAAGAGTCCCGGAGGTACGAAATCCAGAATCCTGAAATCCCGAAAGCAGGAGACAGTTCTGGATACCAGGAGTTGAAGTGTCAAAACACTTCACCACAGGAGTCCCGATATCGCGAAATGCGAAATGATGAAATCCCGAAAACAGGAGACAGTTCTGGATAATGGGGGTTGAAGTGTCAAAACACTTCACCACAAGAGTCCCAGAATCGCGAAATTTGAAATGTCGAAATCTCGAAAGTAGGAGACAGTTCTAGATACCGGGAGTTGAAGTGTCAAAACACTTCACCACAGGAGTCCCGGAATCGCGAAATGAGAAACGTTGAAATCTCGAAAGTAGGAGACAGTTTCAGATACCATAGTTTCAGATACCGAGAGATGGACAAGCCAAGTTTCGAGACTCCTCATCACAGGAGTCCCAAAGTTGCGAAGTGCGAAAAGCCGAAAAGGTGATCTGACTTCAATTCGGAGTTTTGTAGACCGAGACTTGGAAGTGTCGAGAACATTCACATCAATAATGTCGAAATCACGATATGCGAAATCGTGAAGTGATTTGGGCCGATAGATCCAGGAGGAGAATGTGGTATACCACATCAGAAAGGATAGGTGGAAGACTATGACACGTTTAATGAGTAGACAATGACAAGTGTCGAGTTCATTAGGCATTTCAGGCCACTAGAAATCACAATTCTGAGTGACACGTGACAACTACTCTGGTCATGACACATCATCGAGTGATGCAAGACTGATCTCACTCCGAAAGTTTTTTCTTCATGATTTTTAACTCCATCACTCCCCCAAAGTCCCGAAGGCTAAAGTCTCGGGGCAGAGGATAGTCGTCTGATCACCATGGATCGAGGACTATTGATCTAGAGATCGAAGTGCTTGTGTGATTGGAGAGGGGTCATATTCTGGTGGTCACATCGTCGAAGAACTGTAGAAGAGAACTCGAAGAGGCAAGCTCCATTTCAGAGTTTTGGGGATCGAGACATGGACAGTAAAAAAATCTTCACCATGGGGATCCCGAAATTCTAAAGTGCGAAATGGAGAAATGAACGCAAGATTCAATGAAGTCAATTCAACGGTGCAGATGAATTTGAATAAGATCGGAGGGTTACTGTTGCACTTCACAGTGTAACTGCTAAAAACAAATGATGGTTTCTTCTAGAGGATGAGCTTGTCTATGACAGAGAATATGAAGAGTCTCAACTGCCAGAGAAGCTGAGGAATCTCGACATAACACCCAGTGATGATGGATGCGGGAGGGAAACTGCCACAGAAGCTGAAGAGATACCATGATGATCAGGCAGAGCACTCACAATGGGCAGGGGTTGTAGAACAGAGAGAGACAACGTGGCACACAGGACATGGGATAGTTGTGGAAGAGTGAAGTGGAGAAAAACACCCTGATGTGGAGGATTGGGGGTGGAGAGGATGCAAGAGAAAGAAGCAGATTCCATGCACAAGGTGCATAGAGAGTATAAGAATGATGAACAAAGAAGAAATGGTAGTGGTTGATGAGTGTGATTGAGGTGTGAAGAAGGAGGAGAGAGAAGCAATAGAAATGCACAGAAGGGGAATGGTGCATTGAAGGGACATGGTGCAGAGAGCATAAAATGCAAAAGAACAGAAAGTGTAAGGAGTGTGAAGAAGAGTCTGATGTAGACAGAGCAGCGCAGTGTAGCAGAATAGTGATGAGACTGGTAAGCCATTGAAGAACGTTATAACACTATAATAAGTTATAATATAAAAGATTTATATTTCAGGGTGGTAGGGAGGTGCTAGGGAGGACTGTTGTCCTCAGAGGTTCAAGTGGGTGCTTGAACAAAGGGAGTTATAGCTTCCATCTGGTTGTAGCTAGAGAAACCAGGGTGGTAGGGTGGTGCAAGGGAGAACTGTTGTTCTCTGTTATACAGGTTGGTGCCTGTGTGACTGGAAGTTGGTGCTTCCATCCAGTTGGTGTTGGAACACTTAGGGAGTTGGTGCTTCCTTCTAGTGGGTGCTAGAGAAACCAGAGAGTTGGTGCTTCCTTCTAGTGGATGCTAGAGAAACCAGGGAGTTGGTGCGTCCTTCAAGTTGGTGCTCTCAGCAAGTAGCAGCTTGCAAAATAGAGGTTGTAGCCTCATTATGAGTTGGTACTCATATGTATGATAATGTACAGAATGTAAAGATTACTTATCATATAAATAAGAAGAGGCTTTCACCCTATATGGGTTTCCTTAGGAAATATCTGTCTTTGTGTATCTCATATGTGTGACTAATGTTGAATGTTCTATTGCTTACTTCCCTGCATTATTGTGACTATCATTAAATGTTGTGTAAAGAGTTTAAAATAAGCATAATTGTTTAAGCATAGGTACAACTGATTCACCCCCCCCTCTCAGTTGTTCAACAATTGGTATCAGATTCGACCCCTTTTATCTAAGGGTAGATCCTAGAGCTTAAACATGTCAATCCATGAAGGAAATTCAACCAATAAGGCCTCTCTATTCAATGGAACAAACTTTGCGTTCTGGAAAGTTAGAATGAGAACCTACATAATGGCTTTAGGTGCAGATGTCTGGGATGTACTAGCTAGTAAGGATGACAAGCTAGAATTTAGCTTCAATGCTAAGGCTATGAATGATATCTTGAGTGGGATTGCAGAAGTAGAATTCGTAAAAGTTATGCTCCTAGGAACTACCAAAGAAATGTAGGACAAACTCATTAGCAGTTATGAAGGTAATCATAAGGTAAAGGACGCCAAGCTTCAAACCTACAGAATATAGTTTGAACAGTTGAAGATGAAGGAAGATGAAACTGTTGGAAAATAATTTCTGAGAGTAGAAGAAATGGTAAATGCAATGAAAGCACTTGGTGAGAAAATTGAGGAACCTTATTTAGTTCAGAAAATTTTGAGATCTCTACCAGATAGGTTCAACCCGAAGGTCTCTGCTATTGAAGAACTTAACGATCTAAAACCTTGGAGTTTGATCAACTTCTAGGAACATTGACTGCATATGAAATGAGAATAGTTAAATATAAACCCACCTCCAGAGAAGCATCATTTAAGGCAGACGAGAATGAGGATTCAAAGCCTGATGAAATTGAAGAAAAATTTGTGAAGAGACTGAAGAAGGGATCAGGCAAATACAAAGGTAAACTGCCTTTCAAATGTTTGAACTATGGTAGGATAGTTCATTTTGAAAATAAATGTCCCCACAAAAGAAAGGACCAGACATGCGATGATGAGGAGAAGCACAAACACAAAAATTTCTTTAAAGAGAATAACTTTAAGAAGAAAAGTCTTTGTGTAAACAATGATGACGATCCTTCAGATGATGAAGACAATGACTCCACTATTTAAGATAAACTAAATGACTTCATACTTATGGCCAAAGAGGATTATGATAATATAATCTCAGGAAGTGATGCTAATGAAGAAGAAGCTGTGGTTGACATGGAAGGAGAACTGATCAGTGCATTGGAAGAGATTGATAGACTAAGAATTATGAACAGAAAGAAAAGACAATTGCTGATACAATTCCAGAAAGATAGTAAAGAACCTGATGAATACCTTGTCCTACTAAAAGTGGAATTAGAAGAGGCAAATAAAATCGAAGACATTCTGAAACGACAGTTATCAGAAAAGAAGGCAAGATGTGAAGCCTTAGAATAAGAAGTAGTGAAAACTAGGAAATAGATGGAGAAGTTTCAAGCCTTGTATAATCATAATCTATCAAGTATCAAAGCCTCATAAGGATTAGCCACCATTCTGAATTAGCAAAGGAATCCAAAGCTAAAAACTGGTTTGGGTTATGAAGAGGGATCAAGTAGTGATAAGCCAAGAAATGAAGAACCCATCAAGTTTGTCAAATATACAACCAATGACAACAACGAACCTGCAGAAACAAAGGAGGACAAGTAGCCATCCAGGACGAGTAAAGAAAAAGGTGCCAGGACTGAATCTTTAGAACAAAGAAATAATGCGCTCCCTATTGAAAGACGTCATCAACATGTAATAAGTTAATTTGCTCAAAGAAGACAACCATTTTCCAGGTACAAAGAATTTTTCTATGGCTATTGTTTCTACTATTCTAACTTTGGTCACAAAGCTGTAAAGTGTTCCTGAAGACTTAGACATGAGAAATTAAGATTTCAAAGGAATAAATACTTGCCACAACAAAGAATGATACAACCAAGTAACAAACCTTCATAGATTGCAAATTGCCAAATTAAGTCTAGAGACATGCAACTAAGGAGGTAAAGAAATAATGAACAGTCAATGAGTAGACAACGCTGCAACAATAATTTTGACCCATTGAACAACGAGATTGAATGCTACATCTTTCATAACTATGGACATAAATTTGTTGACTGTCGATTAAGGAACTATGAACCAGATTTGAATTTCCCTGCTGAAAATGTCAAGGTTTGGAAGAAGAAAGAAAGTGACAAGTGTGGATTAGTGTTGTCAGCTCAAAGAAAAATGAACCCTTGGTATATAGATAGTGGATGCTCCAAACATATGACAGGAGACAAAGGTAAGTTTCTATCTGTAAGTGAAATCAAATCAGCAAACATAATTGTTATCACTGAAATTTTGTCTGCACATGGCGACAAGAACTCAGCATCGTCAAACAATAATGAAGTCATTCATGGCACTGAATTAATTTCACGACATTCCAAAAAGGGTCAAAAACTATACAAAGTAACCAAAAATTGGAGGGCGCTTTACAGAAGTTTGGTGCGCGTGCACATGCGCGGAACATAAACGTACCATGCGCGCATACGTGCACGATGCGCGGCTGTTGGCGCAAAAACCCACGCACCTGCTAAACGACGCATTTATTGAATTGGTCGGCCTCCCAACCACTTATGGATAAGCTCCCAAGCCAATTTGACCTTCAAATCTGAGATGAATCTGCATGGTAGGCTGGTCAAAGACCTAATGAAGCCCTAAAGAGTCCCTTTTCACACTTCAAAGGAGTTACATAATCACCCAATGCAATGATATAAAAAGCCATGAAGAAACATCATTTTCTCAAGGAATTTCATGTAATGTTATGCTGCCTAGATTGTCTTAAGGACTCACTCCTTGGCAATAACACATTGGCACCATTTCATTGAGCTATCCACCTCTCCACTGAGTGGATGTGCTAGGAGTTCTTTCACCATCATTTTCATTTTCTTATTGTAAGGAGAGCAAGTTTGTGAGGGCACAAGAGCCTTCCTTTGGAGGAAGAAGGGACTCGTAGTCCCCTTTCTTCATTGTGCTTTGATTTCATCAATTGATCAGCCTAAAAACATTGGTGATATTGGTCTTGTTGTGTCTTTTATTTCTTTATCCATATGCTTATGATTTTAGCTTGTATTAGTTTAATTCTTGTTTATAGTTTTGTTTTTGTTTCTCTAACTCTTTCCTCTACAGTTGTCATGCTCAGCAAGACCCAACTGGGCATGTAAGCACCCTTGATTTTCTCACCAAGTCGATGAAAAGGGTGCAAACAGATTGGCGACCATACTGGAAGGTGCGTGCCTATCCAACCCACAGGCGAGCACTGGTGTGCGCCTGTTCACCTCACAGGCGCGCCCTTCAGGCGCGCCTTAAATTCCCCTTACCGCGCACCCATGCACGCATATTCAATGTAGAGGCGTGCACGTATGCGTGCCTTACACCGAATCGCCCGTGCATGTGGGCCCACATCCCATGAAAAATCCCATCAAACCCCCTGTACGGCCCTCCGTACCTACCCTGCCTAAAAATTGAAAACCTATTTCTATGCAGGATGATCAGGCCACTAACCTGACACTTACAGAACATCGATCGGATGCCTCGTCCTCCCCCAATCTCCAAATCTCCTCTCAAAACTGCTCGTCCAGTCACTATTGCAGTAGGTACAAATGAGGTGGCAATGTGTGCCCTACAACTATATATAGGCCTTTTTCCAAACTTCCACTCACCATTCTGGGAACCTAAGGTGTCCATTTTTCAAACCGTCTTCAGCCACGGGATCAGCATCCCACCACCTACATCATAGTTGTCCCTGGGTCACTTTTCATCCCGAGCCCTCGGGGTACCTTTTTTCCATATCATGGTCAGGTATGCACGCGCATTGTCACATTTGTCCAATACATGCTCATGTCTTTGATTCTCTTCAGATATTGTTCACTTTGGGTATTTGGTTGTTATGTGCGCAGGTAGTTTCTCATCGGTCATCGACATCATCCCTTCAGGTATATACTCAGCACTGACATGTAGTCTCTCCCACTGTATTGCATTTACATTTCCACTCACACCCTCTGATATTGGCCTTTAGGATATTCATTTCCGGCTCTGCAGTACCCACGCCTCCATTTGCGCCTATGGTACTGTCACCCGGTAGCATTCTCACCCACATGAGTTGTCCCATTCATAGCACCTTTTGGCACTTTTGACACTCATGCTGTTCTTCATTACCCTTTAGGGATGGGAGTCCCGATAGTCTTTTTTCATGTCGAGCATCAGCCACATACTTCTTCTCCTCATTTTGCTAGCTTTCCATATGGACTCCCAGATCATCTCTTTATGGTTCTATTATTTTTACCTGCACCCCCGCAGGATCATGAACCCCCCATTTCATCCACCACCAGTTTGCCCATCTGTGAACCTATCTTCATTTCACCTACATCATACAGAAACTCACCAATGGGGCCCCCACTCTTCATCAGTTTTCCAAGAAAATTCTGCCCTCCCTGGGGCACTCATTTTACACTAGGGCACCTGTTTCTGTATTTGTACATTTTTTCACAAAACATTATTCGTTATTTATTTGTACAAACACCTGTATTTCCCGTCCTTACATTTTCTATTGTCGTCATCGTTGGCGACTTGCTTTCTTTTGGCCACACGCAACCCATGTCACCCTTGGTTGGAGCATTACTTATCATCTACCCTTGTCGGCATCGTCCATATCTTCAGAGTACTCCACAGGTCACTTACCTCTACCCTCTGAATTTGTTCACCTTGTCCCGCCTCTGGCACCACTTATCACCGGTATTGTCGTCCCCTTGACACTCGACCTTGTTACATGGTTGCAGACACTTTTCATCTCATACATCTTCCAACCAAGGGCAGTCTTGAGTCTTCCCACTTCTTGACTTCGTCCATGTACCTCTGCCACTTCCTCACCTCAGTAGATTCCACGAATCCCTTTGCTTCTGGGAGTCGCGTCCCCCTTTTTGTCGACATCAGCACCATTTTCCAGAAGGGCGACAGTATCTTGATTCTCATTCCCCATTCAATGAGAGATCTTGGACGACACAGGGTGAAACACCATTGCTCCCTGCTGTCGTTGGTCCCCATAACATTCGACGCCAACACTTTCTCATGTTATGGTGGGTCTTACTTTGCGACTATTTGCAGTTATTTCTACCATTTTCCGAAGACCTCTGAACTGGGTAGGGCCATCAATGGCCGCATCATTGCCGCTACTTATTACCACGATCATTGCCTATTATTCAGAGTATGTTCCTTTGAAGAATTGTCTTCTTCCTTTATCATTACCGCTCCCGAGGGCGCTGCAGTCGTCTACACCAACACTTCAGTCATCTTTTTTTAGAGTTACATAACACGAGCATGGGGCATGCCCGCCTCGTTTGTACACAATTTTCTCTTTTTTGCACAACTCTCAGAAGGTCGGGTTCTACCGATTCCTTTTTTATCCAACGGATCGCTCTAAATGGTCCCACTATTGCTCTTCCTTACAACAACATTCTCAGTATAAGAAACATTGATGGATTTCGGCTATACGTATGCTCCTAACCTCATCCATCAGGGGGCATCTGTTATCATTGAAATTTCATCCACACATGGCGACAAGAACTCAGCATCATCAAACAATAATGAAGTCATTCATGGCACTGAATTAATTTCACAGCATTCCAAAAAGGGTAAAAAACTATACAAAGTAAACAAAAATTGAGGGCGCTTTACAGAAGTTTGGTGTGCGCGCACATGCGTGGAATATAAACATACCATGCGCGCATACGCGCACGATGCGTGGTTGTTGGTGCAAAATCCCGCGCACCTACTAAATGACGCATTTATTGAATTGGTCAGCCTCCCAACCACTTATGGATCAGCTTCCAAGCTGATTTGACCTTCAAATCTGAGCTGAATCCGCATGGTAGGCTGGTCAAAGACCTAATGAAGCCCTAAAGAGCCCCTTTTCACACTTCAAAGGAGTTACATAATCACCCAATGCAATGCTATAAAAATCCATGAAGAAACATCATTTTCTCAAGGAATTTCATGTAATGTTATGCTGCCTAGATTGTTTTAAGGACTCACTCCTTGGCAATAACACATTGGCACCATTTTCTTGAGCTATCCACCTCTCCATTGAGTGGATGTGCTAGGAGTTCTTTCACCATCATTTTCATTTTCTTATTGTAAGGAGAGCAAGTTTATGAGGGCACAAGAGCCTTCCTTTGGAGGAAGAAGGGACTCATAGTCCCCTTTCTTCATTGTACTTTGATTTCATCAATTGATCAGCCTAAAAACATTGGTGATATTGGTCTTGTTGTGTCTTTTATTTCTTTATCCATATGCTTATGATTTTAGCTTGTATTAGTTTAATTCTTGTTTATAGTTTTTTTTTTGTTTCTCTAACTCTTTCCTCTACAGCTATCATGCTCAGCAAGACCCAACTGGGCATGTAAGCACCCTTGATTTGCTCACCAAGTCGACGAAAAGGGTGCAAACAATAACCTTTGGAAATGATGCTCCAGGTAAAATAAAGGGTAAAGGGATGGTGAGTTTAAGTAATGGAAAAGGAAAAGTCCAATATGTTCTACTTGTAGATGGACTGAAACATAATATTCTTAGTGTAAGTCAAATGTGTGACAGAGGATGTGAAGTGGTGTTCACGTCCAAAGACTGCAAAATAGAGTCTGTAAACTCAGGACAAGTGGTGGCCAAAGGCATAAGGACAAAAAATAACGTATATGTGTTGAAAGAAAATAGAGAAGAGTGTCATCTAAGAAAACATGATGAAATATGGTTATGGCATAGGAGACTTGGACATCTAAACTTTGACCACTTAATCAAACTCAAAAGTCTCGAGGCAGTAAAAGATCTTCCGAGAATATCAAAGCCCCAAGATTCAATGTGTAAACCCTGCCAAGTAGGAAAGCTAACCAAGACACAGTTTAAGTCCAAGAGCTTTACTTCAATAGAGAAACCACTCCAACTAGTTCATATGGATTTATGTGGACCATCAAGATAGGAAGGCACAGGGAAAGAAAACTGCTTCATGCTGATTATGGATGATTACTCCAGACTTACTTGGTTTTCCTTTCTCAAGGAAAAAGATGAAGCATTTGAGAAGTTTAAAATATTTAAGTCTTTAACTGAGACTCAAACAGGAAAGAGGTTAAAGGCAGTAAGATCAGACCGAGGAGGAGATTTTATGTCAAGTGATTTCAAGGAATTCTGTGATAAGCATGGGATCAAGAGAGAATACACAATCCCAAGAACTCCACAACAAAATGGAGTAGTTGAGAGGCAAAACATAACAGTGCAGGAAATGGCCAGGTCAATGATGAATGAGAAGAACATTGGTCAAACCTACTGGGTAGAAGAAATGCACACAACATTCCACATTCTTAACAAGGCCCACCTCATACCACAAAGTGAAAAGACACCTTATGAACTGTGGTATGGGAGACCTGCCTCAATCAAACACTTCAAAGTCTTTGGGAGTAAATGTTACATAAAGAATAATGATGAGAACCTTGGAAAATATGATGACAGGGCTAATGAAGGTATCTTCTTATGATATGCTACAAACAGTAAAGGATACAGATTCTATAATAAGAGTATACATAAAATGGTTGACTGTATTGACGTAAAAGTTGATGAAGGAATCCCAGCAAGAGAGGGGTACAATAATGAGTCTTCTACAGAGGACACAACTAAAGATGAAGATGAATAGGTCCAAGAATCAGAAAACAAAGATTCTAAATCATATGAAGACACAAAAACTTAGACAGACTCAAATCAATAGTCTTCTTCAAACTCCTCCTACAGAATCACTCAAAAGAATCATCCTGCAAGTCAGATAATTAGTGAAAAAGACAAAGAAGTACAAACTAGGAGAAAGATAATCAAAAATACTGAGAAATCACATATAGCTTTCATATCCATGCTGGAACACAAGAATTTTAATGAAGCTAGCAAAGATGACCATTGGGTTAAAGAAATGAATGATGAACTTGATCAGATTGAGAAAAACAATACGTGGGAGATGGTTCATAGACCTGAAGGTAAAAATCTCATTGGCTCCAAATGGATCTTTAAGAATAAGTTGAATGAGCAGGGACAAGTTGTTAGGAACAAAGAAATATTGGTCTGTAAAGGCTATGCTCAAATAGAAGCATTGGATTTTGATGAAACTTTTGTGCCCGTAGCAAGATTAGAAGCTATCAGAATATTTCTTGCCTATTCTTGTCATAAAAGGTTTAAAGTCTATCAAATGGATGTCAAGTCGGCTTTTCTAAATGGAGATTTAAATGAAGAAGTCTATATGGAACAACCAGAAGGCTTCTAACTGTCTGATAATCCTGACTTGGTATGCAAGCTAAAGAAAGCTTTATATGGGTTAAAACAAGCCCCTCAAGCCTGATATCACAGACTGGATACATATCTCAAAGACAATGGGTTCAAGAGAGGAACAATTGATAACAATCTGTATATCAAAACAGAGGATAATGATCTTCTCATCATATTGGTCTATGTAGATGATATTCCCATAAAATACCATTTTCTGAGAGAGCAGGTAACCAATAAGGTTGTTTAGGTCCATTACATTCCAACCAAAAAACAAATTGCAAACATCTTTACTAAACCCCTAGCCAAGACACCATTTGAATATGTCCGACAGAAGCTGGGTGTCATCCCATCTCACACCTAAGAGAGTTCATCCTATTAGGTGGATCTTTGTATTGATTAAATATCTGAAACCTCCTAAAAATACTGCAACAGCTCAGGGGGAAGCATGTTTTCTTTGACATTGATGTCAAAGAGGGAGAAAAGGAGTGGTCTGGATGCTATAGTTGGAGGTCCAAACAGATTAGCACAGTCATTCAGGGTTGCCATCAATGCCAAAGGGGGATATTGTTGGCATGTTTTCAGGTAGATGTGCTTGCCATTGATGGAAATATCAGAGTATTCAACGATGGAAAAATAGGGACAACGTAACCTCAGAAAAGATAGTGCATAGGTGCACGAAGAGTGCAAGAGTGTGCTTGTTTATTTGATGGAAAACGGGCAGGCAAGGAAGATCAGCAGCGCAAGCATAATTGCATGGAAAGATCAGAAGCGTAAACTCCATTTCGGAGTTTCGGATAATGGGCATTGGAGGATTCAAGGAAGCAACTCACGACAAGAATGCCGAAACGATGAAATGCGAAATGCGGGAATACGTTGATCCGACTTCATTTCGAAGTTTCAGATATCGAGAGATTGAGAAGTCAAGAGTTGAGACTCTTCAACACAGGAGCCCCGGAGGTGCGAAATCCAAAATCTCAAAATCCTGAAAGCAGGAGACAGTTTCGGATACCAAGAGTTGAAGTGTCAAAACACTTCACCATAGGAGTCCCGGTATCGTGAAATGAGAGACGTCGAAATCCTAAAAGCAGGAGACAGTATCGGATACCGGGAGTTGAAGTGTCAAAACACTTCACCACAGGAGTCTCGGAATTGCGAAATGCGAAATGCCGAAATCTCGAAAACAGGAGACAGTTCGGGATACCGGGAGTTGAAGTGTCAAAAAACTTCACCACAGGAGTCCCAGAATCATTAAATGTGAAACACTGAAATCCCGAAAGCAGGAGACAGTTTCGGATACTGGAGTTTTGGATATTGGGAGATGGAGGAGCCAAGTGTCGATACTCCTCATCATAGGAGTCCCGAAGTTGCGAAGTGAGAAAAGATGAAATGGTGATCTGACTTCATTTCCGAGTTTCGCAGACTGGGACTTGGAAGTGTCGAGAACATTCACATCAAGAATGCCGAAATCGTGATATGCAAAATCGCGAAGTGATCTAGGCTGATAGATCCAGGAGAAGAATGTGGCAGACCACGTCAAAAAGGAATGGTGGAAGACTATGACACGTGGCACGATCAGACAACGACAAGTGTCGAGTTGATTAAGCATTTTAGGCCACTAGAATTCACAATTCTGAGTGACATGTGACAGCCACTCCGGTCATGACACATCATCGAGTGACGCAAGACTGATCTCACTCTAGAAGTTTTTGCTTCGGGAGTTTTAACTCCATCACTCCCCCAAAGTCCTAAAGGTTGAAGTCTCGGGGCAGAGGATAGCCATCCGATCACCATGGATCGAGGACCGTTGATCCAGATTTTATGAGCAGAACCAAATGACTATAGATTATTACCAAATGCTGATTTTCTACTAAATTTGGCCCTGGGTGAGCCACTTGCCTTGGTGTAAGAGCTACCCTGCTTTAACGACTCGATAAATCTAGATCCTTTGTTGCCGAGTGCCCTTGATTTGTGTGTCCACAATCTGATCACTGGATGCTTGTTGTATGCAGTCGGGGTTGAGATCTATTGGTGTCAGTTGTTCTGCTATGTCTGAGGTGTCCAATAATGCTGGGAAATAAGGCCGAAGGAGGTCCACGTTGAACACTGGGTGCAGGCCAAGGAAAGGAGGAATGTTGAGCACAAAAGCATTATCCCCCACAACCTTGGTGATGGTGTACGACCCATATCGGAGTGGGTGAAGCTTCCAATGGGGTCTTGTAAGGCATTCTTTTTGCAAGTGAAACCAAACTTTGTCGCCCACCTAAAACTTATGTGGAACCTGATGTTGATCATGGAGCTACTTGTACTTGTCATTAGACTTATGTAGGATATCTTGAACCTGTTGGTGGATGTGTTGGATCCTCTCAATGAATCGGGTGGCTTTTTCAACCTCAGTTGGAGTAGGAGAGGAGTTGTTCGAGGTGATCGCAAGTGGAAGTGCAACATCTATGGGTCCCAATGGTTGGAATCCCAACCCCACCTGAAAGGGGCTGTGGTCGGTTGAGCTATGCAGGGCTCGGTTGTAGCTATGCTTGACATAGGGAAGACTCTCATCCCATGTGTGAGGGTGCTTGGAATTATACATGCACAGGATATGCATGATCATTCAATTTATGACCTCGGTTTGGCCATCTGTCTGGGGGTGGAAGGATGTGGATTTGGTGAGCTTGGTGTCCAGCAGTGACCAGAGGCTCGATCAGAATGTGTTGTGAAATCAACTGTCCCGATCTAATAAAATAGTTTTTGGGATTCCAAAATGTACCCAGACTCGTTCAAAGAAGAGCTTGGAAGTGGCTTCTACTGTGATGCACTTCTTACAAGCAACCAGAATTGCCATCTTAGAAAAGCGATCGACAACCACAAAAACATAGTCATTTCCTCTCTTGGTGGATGGAAGGCCCGACATGTAGTCCATTGAGATGGATTCCCATGGCCTGCCAGGAGTAGGAAGGGGGGTGTACAGGCCTTGTTTCTTAGTGGTTGGTTTGGCAATAACGCAAGCAGTGCAAGACCTGATATACTTGCTGACCTCCTGTCGAAGTTTCAGCCAGTAGAAATGTTTTTGTAGAATCGCCATTGTCTTTTCGACGCCGAAGTGTCCTGCCACCCAGCTGTAGTGGGCTTCCCAGATCAACTTTACTCGCTCACTTGAGGGAACACATATATGGCCCAGATGACACAACAACCCATCCTGAAGATGGAAATTATCGACAACTACCTTTGCACCCAACATTTGGTAGGTGGTGGTGAAGTCCGAGTCTATCTCATAGAGTTGGGTCCATCTAGAGGTCTCATGGCCACAGGAGTCTAGCACTGTGGTGAGCGCCGCGACTGGTGGTCTGCTGAGACAATCAGTGACACAGTTGGTGCTTCCTGTTTTATACTTGATGTTGAGGTGGAATTGCTACAAGTATGTGGACCACTTTTGATGGCAGTCATTCTGCAATTTTCCTTGCATCTGCATGAACTGCAGTGGCTTGTGATCAGTGTGGATGACTGTTTCCCTCCCAAGAATGTAATGTCTCCATTGGCGGAAGGATTGCACAATGGAGTACATTTCTTTTTCGTAAGTAGGGTACTTACAGAGAACATCTGATAGTGTCACACTATGATAGGCCATGGGGTGGTTGTGCTGCATGAGAATGACACCCACAGCATAGTCTGAAGCATCAATCTCAATCTCAAAGGGCTGCTGCAAGTCTGGTAGTGAAAGTACTGGGGCTGAGCACAAGCGCTACTTCAAATCATCGAATTCTTTTTGTTGGGGATGGCCCCATGCAAATTTCACCTTATCACCACCCCTGGTTATTTGGCTGAGGGCCCATGCAATATGGGAGAATCCCAAAACAAACCTGCAGTAGAAATTGGCAAGGCCCAAGAAGTTCCGAAGCTCCATGAGTGTGCTTGGGGCTAGCCAGTCACGAATGACTTCGATCTTGGCTGGATCCACATGTATGCCATGTTTATCAATGATGTAGCCTAGGTAATGGATCCTATCCATTCCGAAGGAGCATTTTTCCAAGTTGGCATATAGCTTGTGCTGTCGCAGGGTGTGCAAAACCTGCTGAATATGCTGCAAGTGTTCGACCCAAGTCTTGCTGTAAATGAGAATGTCATCAAGATACACCACTACAAAAGTATTGGTGAATGGTCATAGGATATCATCCATCATCCTCATGAAAGTGGTTGGAGCGTTTTTCAAACCAAAGGGCATGACCAACCATTCAAAAAGGCCTTCCTTTGACTTGAAGGCAGTCTTCCATACATCTGTCTATTCTATTGGGACCTGGTGGTAGCCAGACTTCAGATCAATCTTACTGAAGTATTTGGTCCCCATGAGTTGATCAAGGAGGTCGTCAATTCAGGGAATCAGGTATCAGTTTCTGATTGTGATTTTATTTAGAGCCCGATAATCAATGCAAAGTCGCCAGGTTCCATCTTTCTTCTGTACCAGCATGATTGGGCTCCCGCAAGGTGATGAGCTAGGACAGATGTGCCCCTTGTGGAGAAATTCTTGGATCTATCACTTGATCTCCTCATTCTCTAATAGAGAGTGACGATAGACTGGCCCATTGGGCAGTGGTGCGTCGGGGGTCAAATTGATGGGGTGCTTGACCTGGCAGTGTAGAGGTACCCCGGTAGGCGAGGAGAAGATATCCGAGTATTCTTCCATGACCTTATCTACTTGCTTATGTTGTGTGGAGAGGTCAGCCACAAAGACCTTGGATGTGGCTGTGATTTTTCTCTCATTCTGAGAGAGGATCACGAAGAAGACAAACTTCCCCGTCTAAGAGATGACCTTCCTACATTGCTTAGCAGAGATCAAGGATATCGCACTAGGTGGGACAGCCTTGGGTATCTTGTACAATTTCCTGTTCAAAGTAATAATAACACTACGAGGCCTAGACTCATATACAACATGACGTTTCCATAAATAAGGTTGGCCCAAAATAACATCACAAACTTCAAGAGGAGAAACATCACACAATACCTCATCTTTGAAGGGCTTGATGTCATATGAAAATCGACACTGTTGGATGACGCATAGATCACTTCCTTGGCAGATCCATCCAATGGTGTAGGGTTGTGGGTGCGGCATTGTTGGCAGGGCCATCCACTTGATGACCTCTGCTAAGATGAGGTTCTTCTAGGTACCACTATAAAAAATGAAGTGCACTGGGGTGCCTTTTACCCACATCTGGGAATGGAAGAGGTGCTCTCCTTCTTCTGGCTCGTCTGGTTCACCATGCTGGAGCTTGGTGGTGGCAATGGTGGCACTGGGTTCCGCCTCAATGATCCATATTCCCCTTTATGGTTCTGACTCAGAGTCAGAATGCACATCTGATTCAGAGGCTTTCACTTCAGCCACTAGTGTCTGCTTTGAGCGACAGTCAGCAGAGTTATGCCAAGGGCTCTTATGGAAGTTGCACCACTTCCTGGTATCTTTCTTTGTCTTTCCGGTGTCCTTCTTTGATTATGGCTTGAACTGGTTGTCCTAATACTGTGCATCTTCGCTTTGTCCTTTTTTCTTTGGGTTGGGGCTACCCTTTCCTAGCTTTTGTTGTGAGGGGTTTCCCGACCCAAATTTTCACGTCTTTTGTTTGAGCTTCCGCTTGATTTTGACGACATATCGGTAGGCCGCGCCCAAGGATGAGATGTCCAGAAATTCCATTTCAGTCTAGATGTATCTATGCAAAGCACCATGATACTTGAGCACCAGATGTCTCTCCAAATCTTTGATACCCAACTTGGTGTGCAAGGTATGGAATATATTTGTGAAATCTAGCACTGCTTGGTCTCTTTCTTGCCGCAATGTGGTCCATTTGGTATACAAGTCGTCATAACTTCCAACAGGGTAGTATTGTCCATTAATATCATCTCTGAAGGATTCCTAGGTGGCCGTGACTGTAAATAATGAAGGTTCCTCTGTTTCCTTTTGCTCACAGAAAGTTTCCCACCAATCTTTGACATGGGGAACAACTTTGAGGAGAGCAAAAGTAATCTTTTCTCTATTCGAAAAGTTATGGACAGATAAATACCCTTCTAGTAGATTCAACCACTTGTTTACAACATCTGTGTCTATTTGACCTTCAAATATAGGAATATCAAAGTTTACTTGTACCTTGAAGCGAGCGGTGCCTCCGCTCGAAGAAGATGTGTCGCCTGTTGGTAGTCATCGCAGGATTTGCACGAAATTATCCATCATCTCGTTCCTCTATTGTGTGAGGGCTTCCTCAATCAACAGTTTGAAAGTATCTTCTGTCCCGTCATATTTCTTTTCTCCTTCCATGAGAGGTCTCTTGGGTGTGCGAGATATTTTGTCCTCAAGAGAAACAAGCTCGAGACCCAAATCTTTGTACTCCGACCTCATTGGGGATATGCATTAAGATGACAAGGAGAAGATCGCTCTAATACCACTGATCCGGGTTTTATGAGAAGAAAAAAATGACTACAAATTATTACCAAATGCTTAACACAGAATAACAGAGATACAGTAAAACTGGTTTTCTATTCAATAAGGAAATAAGCTGAAACTGTAAAATGCAGCGGAAAACAAGCTTTCTGGAATGGTGGCGACTTATCTCTGAGAAGAGATGTGAAGGTTGCGCTCATCCACAAGAATATGATTACAATGAGGCTCTCAAGGCCTTTTTACAATAAAAAAGGGTTTCAAAAACCCTAAACATCCAAAAACCTAACCCTAGGAGATGAAGCGCCAAAAGTCATGTGGACCCCGTTTGGGTAAGTCAGTACATCAACTTCCCGGGGTCGTAACTTTTGCATACGATCTCCGTTTTAGGCATATGATAGCCCATTGGAAAGATCTATTCGAGGAATACAACATTTGCACAAAATTTCATGATGAAAATTTGCAACCACAACATACCCCAAAAAACATGTTTAGGGCCTCAAAACGGCTCCAGAAGTTCAGGACCCAAAAAACTGTTAAAAATAGTAAATTATCAAAATTGCTAGAAAGTTTTTTTGAGCCAGCTGGGAAATGTGGGTGGCCACCGATATCCACCTGGATCAACCATTGATCTGGAGATCGAAGTTCTTGTGTGATTCGAGAGGGGTCATATTCCAGTGGTCACATCGTCGAAGAACTGTAGAAGAGAACTTGAAGCGGCAAGCTCCATTTCGGAGTTTCGGGGATCGGGACATGGAGAGTAACGAAATATTCACCACGGGGATCCTGAAATGCCGAAGTCCAAAATGGAAAAATTAATGAAAGATCCAATGAAGTCAATTCAACGATGCATATGAATTTGAATAAGATTGGAGGGCTACTGTTGCACTTCACAGTGTAACTGCTAAAAACAAATGATGGTTTCTGCCAGAGGATGAGCTCGTCTATGACAGAGAAGATGAAGAGTCTCAAATGCTAGAGAAGTTGAGCAATCTCGACATAACACCCAGTGATGATGGATGCGGGAGGGAAACTGCCAGAGAAGCTGAAGAGTTACCATGATGATCAGGCAGAGCACTCACAATGTGCAGGGGATGAAGAACAAAGAGAGACAACGTGGCACACAGGACATGGGATAGCTGTGGAAGAGTGAAGTGGAGAAAAACACCCTGATGTGGAGGATTGGGGGTGGAGAGGATGCGAGAGAAGGAAGCAGATTGCATGCACAAGGTGAAAAAAGTGTATAAGAATGTTGAACACAAAAGAAATGGCAGTGGCTGATGAGTGTGATTGAGGTGTGAAGAAGGAGGAGAGAGAAGCAGCAGAAATGAACAGAAGGGGAATGGTGCATTGAAGGGACATGGCACAGAGAACATAAAAGGAAAAAGAACATAAAGTGCAAGGAGTGTGCAGAAGACACTGATGCAGAAAGAGAAACGCAATGTAGTAGAACAGTGATGAGACCGGTAATCCATTGGAGAAATTTATAACACTGTAATAAGTCATAATAGCAAAGATTTATATTTCAGGGTGGTAGGGAGGTGCTAGGGAGGGTTGTTTTCCTCAGAGGTTCAAGTGGGTGCTTGAACAAAGGGAGTTGTAGCTTCCATCTGGTTGCAACCAGAGAAACCAGGGTGGCAAGGTGGTGCAAGGGAGAGCTGTTGTTCTCTGTTATATAGGTTGGTACCTGTGTGACTTGAAGTTGGTGCTTCCATCCAGTTGGTGTTGGAACACTTAGGGAGTTGGTGCTTCCTTCTAGTGGGTGCTAGAGAAACCAGGGAGTTGGTGCTTCCTTCTATTGGGTGCTAGAGAAACTAGGGAGTTGGTGCTTCCCTCTAGTTGGTGCTAGAGAATCCAGAGAGTTGGCGCTCTCAGCAAGTAGGAGCTTGCAAAACAGATATTGTAGCCTCATTATGAGTTGGTTCTCATATGTATGATAATGTAAAGAATGTAAAGATTACTTATCATATAAAGAAGAAGAGGTTTTTACCCTGTATGGGTTTCCTCAAGAAATATCTATCTCTGTGTATCTCATATGTGTGAATGATGTTGAATGTTCTATTGTTTACTTCCCTGCATTATTGTGACTGTCATTAAATTCTATGTAAAGAGTTTAAAATAAGCATAATTGTTTAAGCACAGTTACAACTGATTCACGCCCCCCCCCCTCTCAGTTGTTCAACACATTATTTATTTTAATTTCTACTAAAATGCATGTCTGTGATGCGTGTGATATTATCATCTATTCCATTGCAATGATATTTATTGTTAATTCCATTATTTCTATATGTTAGCAGTAATCCTGTGATTACTCTGTATTGTCTAGTTAAATGTGTTAATTTGATTTAATACATGTTATATATATATATAAGTTTGATAATGTTTCTGCGTAGTAGCGTTGAACGGTTGCGGGAGTGATGGCCAGGGATGTTACAATATGGTATCAGAGCCCATGGTTTCAACACTGAGCCTGGATGGGATGGATAAGTGGTCTTTAGACCCAAGGTTTCGAGTGGGAATGGTGTTTGGATGGAACCAATTTCGAACCTTAGAATGTTTCTGAGTGCCAACGGGTTAATTGGTCATGTTACGAAGCTTAAGAGGAGTAACGTTAGAATAAAACCTCAGCTGGTGTGGTATTTGACCACAAAGAGAGAGCGCTCAACACTTTGGGTGTTCAAGCCGTAGGATATATTTGTGAGAAAGGAGATTCCTTTACGACTGTCAGATCCAGAGAAGGTGCAGGAAGGTTATCCTGGAAGCCTTTCAAAGTTCAACAATCAGGAGAAGTGGAATGTGTTGAGGCAAAAACTCCCAAAGTCTCGAAGTAGATCACAACCGTCTGATTGTGAAGGAAACACGTTGGTATATCATGAACTCTGGGAAAAAGCAAGCATGGAGGAGTTAAAATTCCTGAAGCCTGAAGATTCGAACTGGTGCATCATGATGACGTCACCTGGAGGTGATGTGGACACATGGGTTGCATGTCAAGTGTAAGTGGATTCTGAACCATGGAAGGTTGAAATGGCATTTGGAACATGAAGAATGTCACCCATCTGAATGGGCCATATATCAGTCGCTAGTATGCCACCATGTGGCATCCTGCATGAGCAGGGTTAGTAGGTCTGAGGTTACGTAACGTAGTTAAAGGTCAGAGGACCCACCATGGCGTTGATCACGATACATCAAGATCAACAACCATAAGGAAATGCAGGGACCATAATGAGTGTCAGTCGTTGGATGCTGGGTAGATGTTGATTGTTGATCCACCCTACTGCGCGAGTTCGGTAACTTGGAACTCTAAGTGATTTTCATATTACGCTTTGAAAATTTCCAAGGCTGAAAGCCCGAGTACGCGCTTGGTCACGAACCATGGTCGCGTGGGTTGGGAACTAAGAAAAAGGTGCTAGTGCCCGAAAAATTAGTAGAGTAGAGCTCTGAAAGAAGAAATCTATGGGGATTCTTGATTGAATGGGAATCACATAGAATGAAAACTGAACATTTTCTTGAAGCATATTTTTTTATGAATGTTGTGGGATTTGTTAAGGAATAATGGCCTGAAAATTTTTGGTTGTCTACACATTGTGTTTTCAGAAGTTTAACGAGTGCCATAACCAAATAGAATTTCCACTAAGTGAAAATAAATGGAGACACAAAATGATTCCAGTTCAGAGAATGAAGAAAAATGAATGGATGTTCATTTGGGAGTTGAAGGGTCAAACGCCAATAGGGAGGCACACAGTAGTTCAAGCCCATCTCCTACCACAAAGCATAGGAGATATGGAGTGGATGATTTGAAGGGATAAATGAACAATATTAAGCCTCCTACATTTGATGGAGAACATAAGAATGAGGAATATGTTGATACATGGTTACTTGGCATGAGGAAATATTTCCAACTGCAGAATTAATCCTCTCATGCAGAAGGAAGAATTGCAATGTATTAATTGAAAGGAAAATCATCCATGTGGTGGGATCAACTTGTGTTGGTGTATCACATTAGAGAGAAAGATATCACTTGGAAATAATTCAAGAGGTATTTCAAGAAGAAATACTTGACTAAAAGATACTACAATAGAAAGAAGAAAGAGTTCTTTGAACTCAAGTTGGGCAGCATGACCATTGATGAATACGAAAGAAGATTTTTGGAATTGTTGAAGTATGTTTCATTCATCAAAGATGAGACTATCATGATTCAGAGGTATCTAAGTGGATTTCCATCTTCCATTGGAGACAAGATTTAGTATGATGATCCTAAGACTATGGAAGAAATGATGAGGGAAAAATGATTATATGAGAAACAACGAGAGAATCCTACTTTCTGGAAGGCTTGGGAAGACAAGAATAAATTTTAGATGGATCAGAGGAAGAAGGGAACTAAGCCACCCTTTTTCAGAAACAATCCTCAAGGAAAACCATTGTTTAGAGAGACGAGAATGGCTAGCATAGGGGAACAAAGGCCAAGACAGACACCCATTCAGTGGTGGGGCTGTTAGGGGAACCACAACTACAGAGATTGTCCCCATAAAAATTGCAAAGTAGGAGTTGTCCATAATGTTCATCAAGATGAAACAGTGGAGGACATGGGTAGTATAATGCCAAGGATCTACGCAGCCCTAGACAACAAGCAAGCATAATATCAGTCGCACATTATTGAAGTAGAAGGTATGATCAATAACCATCCCTTCATTATTTTAAATGATTCAGGGGATAGCCATAGTTATATAGATCCTACAGTGGTGGAAAGTTTGCAATTGTCGATAAGAAAACATGAAAAGTATTGGTTAGTGAAGCTGGCTACAGGAACCAATAGGTCATTCACTGAGTTAGTTAATTCATGTCTAGTGGACATGAAGGGATTGAGCATGAAGGATGAATTGAACATTTTTCATTTAAGTTCTTATGATTGTCTAATTGAGATGGACTGGTTGGACCAACACCATGGCATCTTGGACTGTCTTAATAATGCATTCACTTTCCTGGATGAGGAAGTAAATCAAAAAATAGTCCAAGGAATTCCCAAATTTGTTGCTATCATAGAAATCTCAACAATGAAGCTGAAGAAGTGCTACAGAAAAGGTTGTCAATTATTTGCATCCCATCTGGAGGAAGCATCTAAGGATGTGGTCTCAGATATTGGAGATCATGCGATACTAAAGGAGTTTGAATATGTATTCTAGGAGGTACCCAGACTACCCCCAAAGAGAGATATTGACTTCTCTGTAAACTTGATTCCTGGAGCAGCTCCAGTGTCAAAAGATCCTTACAGAATGAGTATGTCGGAGATGAAAGAATTTCAATTGCAGCTTGAGGATCTCCTGTAGAAGGGGTACATACACCCAAGTGTGTCACCTTGGGGTGCCCCGATCCTATTCATGAAGAAGAAGGACGAGACACTGATATTGTGTATCGATTTCAGACAATTGAACAAAGTAACTATAAAGAACAAATATCGTCTTTCGAGGATTGATGACCTCTTTGATCAGTTGAAGGATGTGAAGAAATTTTCGAAGATAGAACTCAGTTTGGGATATCACTAGGTAAGGATAAAGGATGAATACATCATCAAGACCGCCTTTAGAAATAGGTATGGTCATTATGAGTTCATAGTGGTGTCGTTTGGGTTGTCGAATGCACCCATTGTTTTTATGTTCTTGATGAATGGTGTATTCAGAGACTATATAGACAAGTTTTTCATAGTATTTTTGGATGACATCTTGGTGTACTCCAAGTCAGAGAAAGAGCATGAAAAACATCTGAGGATGGTGTTGCAAGTGCTAAGAGAGCACCAACTGTATGCCAAGTTGAGAAAGTGCTCATTTTATCAGGAGCATATCCATTACTTGGGGCATATTATTTCGAAGGATGGGATAGTTGTAGATCTTGAGAAGATTGAGGCCATCAGAGAATGGTCAGCGCTAAAGAACATGATGGAAGTCAGGTCCTTTATGGGTGTAGCTGTTTATTAAAAAAGGTTTATTGCGGGGTTCTCAAGGATAGCTCACCCTATCACTTCCTTGCAAAGGAAGGAGAATAAGTTTCAATGGAAAGAGGATTGTGAGAGAAGCTTCCAGCAATTGAAGCAACCGTTAACCAGTGCTCCAATCCTGAGGATTTTAGATCTGAATGAATACTTTGTAGTGTGTACAGATGCATGAAAAGAAAGACTGGGAGTAGTCCTTAGTTAGAATGGATTTGTAATCTGTTATGAATCTGTAAAGTTGAAAGAGCACGAAAGGAACTATCCAACTCATGATTTAGAGTTGGCAGCCATCGTTTATGCTCTAAATAAATGGAGGCATTACCTCATGGGAAGCAGGGTCGAACTGAGAAAAGACCATAACAGTTTGAAGTATTTGTTTGATCAACTAACCTTGAACGCTAGACAGAGTAGGTGGTTGGAGTTTCTCTGTGAGTATAATTTTGATATCAAGCATATCAAAGGGAAGGAGAATAAAGTGGTTGATGCACTCAGTAGAAGAGTACATGAATTACATCCTACAACCATGAGCATGTACCGAACTGATATTAAAAGAACAACTTTGGAGGCTGCAAATACAGATTTGTAGTGCAGGGATTTGAGAGGAAAACTACAACAAGGTGAGATGCCACAGAAAGTGGCGATTTATAAATTGGAAACTGATGGAATACTTCTATACAAGAGTAGAATTTATGTACCTAATGTACAGGATTTGAAACTTGTGATTTTGCATGAAATGCATAATGTGCCTTATGCAGGGCACCCTGGATATTAGAAAACTGTGGCAGTAGTCAAGAGCCATTATTTTTGTCCCGGTATGAAGAAAGAGATTGCATAATACATCACGAAATGTATAGAGTGTCAGAAGGTTAAAGATGAGCACATACACCCAGCAGGGTTTCTACAACCTTTACCCATTCCTGAGTGGAAGTGGGAAGTGGTGACACTGGATTTCATCATGAGATTTCCTAGAATAGGAAAGCATCATGATTCAACCATGGTGGTAGTGGACAAGCTTATGAAAGATGCCCATTTCATTCCACTAAAGACTACTCACAAGGAAATGGATGTTCCCAACATCTTTATGAAGGAAGTGGCATGATTGCATGGTATTCCCAAGACAATTGTGTGTAACAAAGACCCGAAATTTACTTCAAATTTATGGAAAAGGTTATTCAAGGGGTTTAGAATGAATCTGAACTTTAGCACAACCTATCATCCTGAGTCAGATGGGCAGACAAAGCAGGTGAATTGAGTAATAGATGACATACTAAGGATGTATGTGATGGACAAACCATCGAAATGGGAAGACTACCTACACTTGATAGAATTTGCCTACAATAATGGGTATCAAGCATCGTTGAAGATGAGCCCATTTGAAGAAATTTATGGAATAAAGTGAAATACTCTAGTAAGATAGGATAATCCAATTGATAGGGAAGTAGTTGGGCCAAAGTTTCTCAAGGAAATGGAAGAACAAATGTTAAAAATTAAGAAGAATTTAAAGGTTTCCCAAGACAGGCAGAAACGTTATGCTAATAAAAACAGAACCCACAGAGAGTTTAAAGTGGGTGATCATGTTTTCCTGGAAGTGAAAACCAATAGAAGTTCCCTGAAGATGGGAAACCACGCCAAGTTGGCAGCCAAATTTTTTGGGCCATTTGAAATCCTAGAAAGGATTGGGCCAATTGCATATATGCTTGCATTACCTGCATCCATGATTGTACACAATGTATTTCATGTTTCATTTCTTAATAAATATATACCTGATGCTAATCATGTAATTGATTGGAATTTGATTCAGGTGGAGAAAGAAGGTGTCCTGCAAGTGCATCCTATGCACACACTGGACCGAAAAAGAAAACAACTACAGAATTGAGCCATAGGGCTTGTAAAGGTCCAATGGACCTGGTACAGTCCTGAGGACGTGACTTGGGAACATGAAGATGATATGCAGGTAGAATATCCACATCTTTTTGAAGATTTTGAAAATCTTGTTGATGTTGTGTGAAAGTTTCACTGAGGATAGTGCAAAAATAAGGGGAGGGGATTGTAATATCCCCAAGGACGAGCCCATTTGTAATCATGTTTATGAATTGTAAATCATGTTTTGTAGGCTGGTGAGACAAGTATTGATAAGTTGGTGGGATTAAGTGTTTATTAGGAAAGAGAGCATATGTGTTAAAGGCCAAGAGCATGTTTTTGTATATGTAATATGAAGGACATTAACAAAGATTAAACATTGTTGCGTGTCGACTGACCATGAAGAAAGAGTGATGGGGGACTAAGCTTCCACAAGGTGGGTAAGGGAAAGGGGGATGAAAGGTTGGAAATAGGGGCTAATCTTAGGGGATTAAGTCCTTGGGAATAATAATTTATTATTATTCCAAAGTTGTGTGACAAACATGTTTTTATCCTAAGTCCCGGGAGAGGAAACACATGCAGCTCCAATGCGTGAAAAAATGGAACACATACTTGATGGAGGGCATGAATCTTCATGGAAGAAATGTGTTAGCCTAGGCACATGAAATTTAACCCAAGAACTGAGATGTGATGGGGGTTCATCCTCCATTATGTCGTCGATAGTCTGAACCATTTGAGTCTGGGTTCGTTCTGTCAGTTTTTCCCGATTCTCCGTCTGAAACCATGAGACCTCTGTGAACGACCTATGCTTAATTTTCTTTTCACGCATTCATGAAAAAGAGAACTGGTAAGTTGATTGGGTATTCCTTTGAATCCCGTGACCTCTTTATTCGACCCTTGCAATAATTATGCACGCACCTGAGACCCGAAATCTGTGAACTGTTTTGTGTCTTTTGAGCAACCCGACACTTGAGTAATTGCCTGAGTGTGTTGTGTTTAGCATGGGTTGTTTCCATTTTCAGGCCTATGCCCATTTTCTATTATGGTCGTAATCCCTGTGTGAATGAGTGTTGAACCATGGTTGTTTTCCTCACCTGGTTGGAGCCAAGTCGAGGAGTGTGCCAAAGAAGCAGGTTATCAAGCTCGTGGTTGAAGAGGAAAGTTGTCAGGCTTGTGAGAAGCTCTCTCCAAGTGAGAGAGTTTGTTGGGAAGTGGTGTTCTCCCAGAGAGAGTCCAACACCAGCTACAGAGCTCTAAGAATTATTGATCCGTCCTGTTGCTGAGACCCAGAGAGGGAGGTGAAGCACCGATGGACTATTCTTCTGAAGGTGTATAATCCCAGGTGGAACATGCATGTGGGGAATGAGAGTTCGTGAGTAATGGGCATAAGAAGGCTCCTGGAGAGAATCCTTCCGATTTCTCTATGCAGTTTTCCTATAACCTCAACTTAGTCTAGGATTCCCTTGCCTTGGGTGGAGTTTAGTCCCAACTCGGGGGTGACCCACTGTTGAGCATGATGAGAAACATGGTCTAAGGCTGGGAGGTTCGTGGAAGGTCTGCACGTGGTTGGTGGAGTTACTATAGTTTCTAAGATAAGTATCATTATGTATTTTAATTTCAACTAAAATGCATGTCTGTGATGCTTGTAATATTATCATGTATTCCGTTGCAATGATATTTACTGTTAATTCCATTATTTTTGTATGTTAGCAATAATCCTGTGATTACTTTGTATTGTTTAGTTAAATGGGTTAATTTGATTTAATTCATGTTATATATGTATGAGAATGCTTCCACGTAGTAGCGTTGACCGGCCATGGGAGTGATGGTCGGGTATGTTACAGCAGGTGACGCCGAAGGAATGAGTAATACAACCTCATTTTTATCTTTTTGGATCGTGGCATGGAATCTTTATCCCCACATATCCTTCTTTATTATGATAAAAAGAATCCTGACGCAGCACCGATGCAGTAAATATTGGTTGTGCAGAAGCTATAAACCACTTATTGAAGAGGGGAAAGTATAAATGAAATGCATGCCATCTTTGAAAGAGATGCATGGCCCCCAGCCGTTGCTTCCACCTGGAGTTGCACGAGCGACCACACATGGACATATTCTACACCAACTCTCCACGCGCATGTTACATCTAGTGATTGTGCATCAACAACCAAAGTCTGTTATATAAAGGTGACAGAGTTTCCAGTAGTACGTATGATTACTAGGACACCCCTTGAAATAAAGCGTTGATTTACCACAACCTAATGGCCGAATCTTTCTCATGAACAAATGCTTGAAACAAATGTGTCGGTTATGTTAGGATTGGGCACAATCGGGTTCCTATTTTTAGTAAAGTCTATTGAAAAGGTTGTCCAGGAGGAAAGTAACCGAATCTAGGATTCTAGGGGAGAGTAGTTCGAGCATAGCATCCTGGGAGACAGTTATTTTTCTATATATTTGATGTTTTTTATGTAGGTTGGGTTGGAAATGTAGTGTATACAAAGGAATATTGAATGTAATTTTATGAATCTAATGGAAATATAATGAAAAATCCCTAAAGATTTGATGAAAATATTCTAATGGTGGTGGTTTGATGTATTGTAATCCTATCTTCATATGTACTTGATTTCTCCCACAAATTCATGTATGTTTCATTTGTTTAAATTGGAAATATTTAAAGGGTTTAAAATTCATCTCATGGTGCTTTAGACTTGACCATTTAATCTTTGTATTTTTCTTCTAATTTAAGTCGGAATTCATCTTTAATGGTGCTCTGATTTTCCTTATGTTTCCTTTCTCCACCATACACAACGATATTGAAACTGAAAGACCATTTCCTATTTATCCTTTATCCTCTCAAATAATCCCTTACCAGTAATTGATTTCTCTTTTTTTTAGGGGGATGACTCCATAGCCTAAAAGTACTATATTTCGTTGCCAGTGAAACTAAAAAAAAATAACTTCCTCGAGCTTTTAAATCTAGTTGTCAATCCAAAGTTTTTATCTGTCAGAGATTAAATCTCTGAGAGAGCCATCTCTAGATTGGAGAGTATAGTTTCCATTCTTAAAGTTGGTTTGTAGGTTACCTTGGTAGGTCATTCCCTTCAGCCCAACAATTTACTAAGTGCTAACATTTTGGCGCTGTTGTCGGGGACAGATTTGAAAAATTTCCCTAAGAAAAAATGACTAAAGTTGTAGATTTGATTCCTGAAGTAACAGTGAATCAGACACCTATATTGGATGAAACTTATTATACCCTGGCAAATTCATTGAATAATATCAGTATCATATAGTAGTTTGAATCAGAAATCCTAGCTCCTAAGAAAGTTTACGGTAGAGCGAACCCTGATCCAGAGCCTGCAACATTAGTGTCTGATCCTAAAAAACTTCTGCACAAAATAAAGGAAAGTATAACGGACCTTGTATGTTACCTAGATAGGAACCTATCTTTGCCTAAATGTGGGGTGAAAATCATTGTCAATCTTGACTTCAATTTATTATTTGAACAACCCTTGTTAAGGTACAGATCAAAATCCTATTTGAATGAAATCATCTTCGACAAGAAGCAGTTCCAATATTTGATACCAAAAAAACCCCCTCAAGCCACTGTAATTCCCACTCAGACTATCCATCCAGTTCAAATTCCTCCTAGAGCCATGGCCGCGAGGTTCACCCCTCTCGCTTTACCAGTCCAATTACATGATTTTCCTCAGAATTATAATCATAGAATTAAATTATATGATGTTCAAGGGAATGCTTCATCTCAAAAACACTTAGATTGGTTTAATGACTTTGTTGACCTAGAAGAGGTAGATTATCAGGATGCAAAAATGATATTGTTTTCCCAGAGTCTCTAAGGTGAGGTCATAAAATGGTTCAAATTTCTTCCAGCAGCGAGTGTCCCTGATTTTGCAGCTTTTGAAACACTTTTTCTTTCCAGGTGGGGTGATAAAAAGAATCCTCTTTAGTTACTAACTCAATACAATAATATAAAAAGATCACCAAATAAAATGGTGCAAGAATTCTCAACCAAATTTATGAAAGTTTATAATTCAATTCCCACAGAAGTGAAACCTCCTCCTGGAGTTTCCCAACTTCGATATGTTGATTCTTTTGAAAGTGAATTTTCTTTATTGTTAAGAGAAATAAGATCTAATACATTATATGATATGATGAGTGATGCAATTGAAGTAGAAGTAAATCTGATGGCATCGGGGAAGATCAAACATAATCTTGACAGAAGTGTGAAGGAGGTCCAAGGGGAAGCACAACCCTCCACGTCTCAATCATCAGACAATAAATTTGACTTGATGATGAATACTATGGAAAGACTCATGGAAAGGATGTCTATGGAAAACAAACCTTCCACCAGGGATCAAATTGATTTTCAGCCCAGAAATCAAAATTTTTGAACATCCCCAGTTCCATAGATTAGGAAAAGAGACTAGAGAGATCAAGGTGATCAACAGATAAAACCTCATTTCCAAAACAACTATGCAAACAAATATTTTGATCAAATAATCGAATACCAAATGCATTGTTGCCATGATATAGAAACAAAAATTCTCGTAACAAAAGGAGATCATGATCAATTTATGGATGCAAATGAGGATTTTATGCAAGAGAATGATGATACGTTGTCATCAGAAACATAATACTTTAGGAAAGGATACCACAATGCTATTATGCAGTTTCAGAAGTAGTATAACCTCATAAGTAAAAAGAGCTGAAAAATATTCCAAAGGCAAATCCTGCTGACAAATACCCCTTCTGCAAGCCAACCAAAGAAAGATAATTCAGTAAGGGATGTAATGGAGAAAGAAAAATCAAAGGAAGAACCCTGAAAGAAAACACCTGAGGAAAGAAAGGAAATGGTCATCAAACAGGTAGAAAAACTCAGTCTCCTTCTAATTTTGAAAGAAAATGGATAAAATAAAAAAAAATTGTTTCATTTAATGAGCTGATAAAAAATGGAGAATATAGAAATCAGATCATTAAAATGCTAAAAATGGAAGAATCCCATGACAACTTGAACATACAAGATGACCACCCTGCTATCTTGTTTGGCCCACGCGTGGAAGAGAGTGGCAACGTTGATGATGTTCCTCCTTTCTATTTTAGCCTTAACATTCATGACAGGACTTTACACAATTCAATGTTAGATTCAGGAGCATCACATAATCTCATGCCCAAGGTGGTCATGTATGAGTTTGGCCTAGATATTACAAGACCCTATAAGGATATTTTCTCTTTTGATTGAAGGAAGGTGAAATGCTTAAGTTTCATCAAAGATTTGGTTGTATCATTGTCTCAAATCCCATCGAAAAGTATGATCATGGACATGGTGGTTGATGGCATCCCTCCGAAATTTGGCATGTTGTTATCTAGACATTGGGCTGCAAAGATGAAAGTAAATTTGGAAATGGACATGTCATATGATACTATTCCATTTTTTGGCCAAGAAAGGAGGTTGTACAAAGAAGTGTTGCTCAAGTACATTGTGAGTAGTTAAAATCAACCAAATAATCATCATATTTAATCTATTGATACCAAAGTTGGTTCCTCTATTTTTTATCATAACTTGAGTTTTGAAGAGGGGAACCCAACAATTGTCATGGTTGTCAAAGACAAAAATAAGCATCGAACAGAGGAAATTATGGACCAGCAAAACATCATAGAAGATGAAATGTGGAATATGAGTTTTGATGGAGCTGTTAGCAGGGAATGGGTTGGAGTTGGTGTGTGGATTAAGCCTCCCAAGGTGGGTACAAAACTCTGTTCTTACAAGCTCAATTTCGATTGTACCAATAATATGGCCAAATATGAGTCACTGATTTTGGGTTTGAAGACTTTAAAAGAATTGGGTGCTAGAAGGATAGTTGTACATGGGGATTCCAAGCTCATCATTAACCAGGTAAAGGGTATATATCAGTCCAAGCATCATATATTGAGAGAATATGGAAATTTAGTGCTTGATCTTCTTGAAGAGTTTTCATAATACAATTTGTCAGTGATTCCTACCTGGGGAAAAATCAAATTGCAGATGCTTTGGCCACTTCAACTTTGGTTTTCAAAATTCCAATTTTTCCTAATAAAAATTATGAAATTGAAGTCAAACATAGGTGAGCAGTACCTGATAAAATTAAATACTGGCAAGTGTTTGAAGATGACAAACAGGTAGAAAGATTCATTCAAATGAGTGATGAATTTTCTAATGTAAATATTGATAATGAGTGTTGTTGTGAAGTGAATGAATATTTGGTTGTGTTCAACAATAATGAGCTTTTTCAAAATTAGATTGTTGGAAGAAATAAAGTGAAGCTGAAAAATAACATTATTACCAAAGGCTTGGTTCCATTGGAAAAGCTTTTTGACAACAATGATGTAGCCAAAAATCCTAAAATCACTGCGAACGATGAGGATATAGAAGATTGCAAAATTGGAACTCACGAAGATCTCAAGATCATCAGATCATCAAAAACGCTCAGTCCATAAATCAAACAAAGGTTTATCAGCCTTATGAAATACTTCCCTGATGTCTTTTCATGGAGTTATGAAGATTTGAAGGTCTATGATACTAAGGTAATTCAACATGTAATTCCCATCAAGGATGACCAGAAACCTTTCGAGCAAAAGTTGAGAAGAACCAATTCTCTATTGTTTCCATTGATTGAAAAAGAGGTAAGGAAACTATTTGATGCCAATATTATTGTGTCCTTAATATTTTCCAAGTGGGTGGCTAAACGTGTGCCTGACAGGAAGAAAAGTGGTGAGATAAGATTATGTGTAGATTTATGGAATCTAAACAGGGTGTCTTTCAAAGACAATTATCCACTTCCTAAGATGGATTACATCCTGTAGAAGGTGGTGGGATCTTAGAATATGTCAATGATTGATGTTTTTTCTGGATGCAACCATATTATGGTGCATCCAAAAGACCAAGAGAAGAAACTTTTACAACACCTTGGGGTACTTTCATGTATGCAAAAATTCCTTTTGGGCTTATGAATGTTGGGGAGAATTTCCAAAGGGACATGGACATATCCTTTGCCAATGAAAATGATAAGTTTATTGTGATTTATTGGGATGATATCACTGTATTTTCAGATTTCGATGATCAACATCTCGAATATCTGAGAATGGTTTTCCATAAATGTAGAAAGTTTGGTATCTCACTAAATCCAAAAAAATCAAACTTTGGAATGCAAGAAGGAAAATTTCTTGGACACATAATTTCAAAACAAGGCATAAAAATAGACCCCAATAGAGTGGAATAAATTCTGAAGATCAACACTCCTAGGAGAAAGAAAGAGGTACAGTCTTTCCTAGGAAAAGTAAATTTTTTGAGGAGGTTCATTCCCAACTTGGTTGAGATCATAAAGTATATCACAAATATGCTCAGGAAAGGAAATGAAATAAAATGGACTCCTAATTCTAGGAATTCTTTTGAAGACATTAAAGTGGTGCTAACCAAAGATTCAGTGTTACCTAGCCCGAATTTTGAAAAAGATTTTATCTTGTTTTCCTTTGCCTTAGAACACAACATCGCTGGCGTTTTGTTGCAAAAGGGTGATCAGAACTTTGAAAAACCTATACATTATTATATAATTACATTGAGAGACTCCCCACTAAGATATGACATCATGGAAAAACAAGATTATGCCTTGGTGAAGGCCCTTAAATAATTCATAACTTATATTTTAGATTCCCATGTCATTGATTACATGCTTAGCAATAATGTAAAGGATATTTTGACTCATCCTGATCCTGAAGGGAGAAGGGGAAAATGAATAGAAGTAATGTTGGAGTATGAACTAAAAATAAAGCCTTCAAAGCTGATTAAGGTTCAAGGGCTTGAAAAATTAATGGCGTAGTCAAATTGTGATGTTTTGGGAATCAATTTTATTGTTGATCTATCAGAAAATTCACAAGAAGAAGTAGTCCCACAAATATCCTAGAATTTCCTTGATTCTCCTTGGTATGCTAATGTTATTTACGTATTAAGAAAATTTCAAGCTCCTCCTAGATTGAGAAAAACCAAAGCTAGATTTTTCAAGTTGAAGGCAACGAAGTTTTGCATTCTGGATAATTCTCTGTATTGGAAGGATCCATGTGGGATCTTACTAAATTGTTTGTTGGAGGAAGAAATAAAAAAGGCTATTAAAGATTTTCACAAAGGTTACTGTAAGGGGAATCATTATTGGAATACCATTGTGCACAAAATATTAAGGGCAGGGTTCTATTGGCCTTGTATTTTTTCTGATGTATACAAGGAATTTTCCAGCTGCCATGACTGTTGGATCTTTGATGAGAAAAGAAAGTTGCATCCCCTATCTTTAAATCCTATCTCTATTGAAGAAACATTTATGTAATTGAGCCTTGAATTTATAAGATAAAATCACCCACCATCCTTAGCTCAGCATAGGTGGATACTAACATCCACAGACTACTTCACTAAATGCACTGAAGCGGTCCCCACAAGGCAAGCTACTGATATTGTCATCATTCAATTTTTAGAGAGTAATATCTTCTCTAGATTCGGTTGTTGAGTCAATATCATCACTGACAATGCAACGGCATTAAAATATAAGAACATGGAGAAATTATGCAGAGACTATAACATAACTTTGGACCATTCCACAACTTATTACCCGCAGGGTAATGGGTTGGAAGAATTGTCTAACAAAATCTTGACCAAGATTATTAAGAAGCTTCTACAGGAAAAAATGAAATCTTGGCAATTTTTTTTTATCTATGCGTTATGGGATGACATAACCACCACTAAACGGTCTATCTCCACATCACCTTTTCAGATTGTATATGTTATAGAGGCATTTTTTCTTACCTCATTAGGATTTCCAGTGAGGAAACTGCTGCAAGAGAAAGAAGCTGAAAAAAATGACGCTCTAAGGAGAATAAATCAATTTGTCCATGCACAACAAATGAGAGAACAAATCTTCAATAAATCAAAGTTGCACCAAGATAAAATGAAAAGAATTTTTGACAGACACTCCAAAGAGGATGATTTCAAGGTGAATAATTTGGTACTAAAGTGCGATGCAAGAAATTAATATAGAGGGAGGCATGTGAAATTTGATCATATTTGGATGGGGCCATTCAAGATTGTTGTGTACCATGGGAACAATTCTTATTTGCTGCAAGATATTAATGGATATCTCATTAGTGGGGGGCCTATGAATGGTAGGTTTCTCAAACATTATCTTGTTTATAAAAAAACAACAGTCTCTTCATGTCATTGTAAATAACCATTTTTATTTTCATATAAAACATTCTAAGTCAGTAATCAGTAGAAAATTGAAGCCAAAATTGAAGGCCTTAAGTTTATGTTGATTTTAGTCATAGTGGTGTCAAGAGGGTCTAGAAATGAGTTTATTTTGTCATTTTAGAGTCTTTAAGTCAAATAAAACCCAATGGTCAGGAACTTGGTATGTTGTTCTTTTATACCTCACTGGGAGGATAGCATCCCCATTGGAGCAAGTTGTTATTGAGTCATGTCATAATCATTAGTCATGTGTAATGACTAGTCATGTGAGATTTTTAAAGGTCCCTTTCCCTAAATATCGAGTCATGTTGAAAAAGGGGAATTTAGGTACCAAAGTCATGTCAAGTGGTTGGGATAAAGGTCACGTCAAAATATGTGATGAACATCATTACCTAATCATGAAGTCAGAAAGGTGAAAAATCATGGCACTCCTATCATTTGTACTTTGCCACTTCTATCATTTATACTTTTCACACTTCAAAAGTGTACTTGTCATATGAGTTTGTTGCACAAATCTTCAACCTACTTTCAAACTTCTCATCACCATGGATTTATCGTCCTCTTCCATGATTTCATTCCTTATCTGCTCAAGCATAAATATTGGTCACCTGTCATGCTTCTCTATCACTTTAATAATTTTTTCATTGTCCATAGTTTTTTTGCAATCTCTGAAGCCCTTCGTTGTGTAAAAGTTGTTTCCCATTGGTCGTATTGTAAGTCTGTTGATTTGATTTTGCTATGTCTCCTCCATTATGTTCAATCATTGCTTAAGTGTATTTATGGAGCTCGCTACATATTAATTTGTGTGTAACAAGTTGTTTCTTTTCACAGTCAGCATTCTTCCTTCTGAATTACCTACTGTTGCACTGAGTCTCCATTGTGTCGAGTCTCCCATTTTTCTTTAATACCATGCCCAATTCCCCACTGCGTTGAATTTTCCCATCGTGCTTTACTGTCGTGTAGAGTTTTCCCCACTGTGTCGGAATTTTCCATCCCAGTTCTCTACTGCATCAAGTCTCCGGTTTTTTTTTGCTACCATGCTGAGTTTTCCCCATTGCGCCAAAATTTTCCATCGTTCTTTACTATTGCGCCAGGAATTTCTGTGGCTGATTTTGTTTTCTATGCAAAGAAGGTATCACAGTTCATTCTTGCATGTGTGAGATAAATATATACTAGCATCATGGAAATTTCCCAAAGCATAAGAAAGAAGGTGAGAATTGGAAGGGCCATGAGGTTTGAACCTTAGGATCTAGAGATGATAAATGAAGACTCGACGAACATAGCGTATTTCTAGTGAGCCGTATGTATGCGCTTATGAGAAAATCTCAAAGGATATAATGTGAAGCTGTTTGAGCAGTTCATCCTCAATTGTACTGGGATCAGCGCAACAATTGCGTAAATCACTTTCCGAGTGACAAAGGAAATGTTGTCAGCTCCGACGGAGATCCCTCCGCGTGGAGAAAAATGCTTTAAAGGCATGCCTTTAGAAATTTCATGTTATAAGTAGTTAATCAAGACCAAATGTCTAAATTGAAAGGTTGGAGCTGACATTCCAAGCCTGTATCTCCTAGAGCCTTTCGAGAAACTTCTAAAGGTAATCAAAATATATTTCACCTATGAAGGAAGGTTTGCCAGGGTGTATCCATATCACATCAGGTTAATGATGCACTTCAGAGGGGAAAATCCCATGAATCTACCTTTATTCTTGTATAAAATCTTGGGAAAGATGGCAGACAACATCCAGGCCAAGGTTGATCAGTCAAGGAACAATTTATAACATTTTTCATTAATCAAGTTGTTAGTGGTTGAAGAATTGAGACATTTGAATGAGGACTGGGATTATTTTTTTATTTCACCTAGCATTCCCAGAGACCCCAAAAGAGATATTACTCTATTTGTATATGAATGAACACTCCATAGTGGATAGGCAAGAAAGAAAAACTTCACGGGAAAAATAAAAGGAAAATAAATATAAGACTCGTCATCCCATCAGCCAACATCCTAGAAGAAAGGAAGGTCAAGGTTGACTAATAAAACTAAGGAGATACAAGCTCCCAATAAACTATGCACCAAGTCTACTGTTAATAGATTTTCCATGTGCACCGTTAAAATAGATCCCGTTGAAGGTGGGAGCAAGGAAATTGATGAAATGTAGGAGGATTTAAGAGAAGAGAATGCAAATGTTCAGGAATTGTCGCAGCAACTGAAACAAGTGAAACAAGTGAAACAAGTGAAACAATCTATTTCTAAACTTTATCAGGAGAACAGAGAGTTAAGAAGATAGTTGGAAGAAAGGGTTATTGAAACACCCACGACGCAGAGTCGAACAAGTCAATTACCCCCTACCACGCCTAGAACAAGAGGAGGGAACGTAAATTGGATTAAAAAACAACTTAGAGAGACAAAATATGTGATTATTGAGATTAGGGAGGAACATAGGGTGTCAGAAGAAAAAATCACAAAGCATTTCAAAGAGTGTAGACTAGCCATTGGTGACACCTATTGAACTCTCGACAATGCTCAATCGAAACTAAATTTTATCGTCATGATTTAATTCCGTGGCAAGTTTTCTCCATTGCACCAGAATTTTCTGTCCTAGTTCCTTACCACGTCAAGTCTCCCGTTGTTTTTTTCTACCACGCCGGGTTTTCGCCACTATGCCAAAATTTTCCGTCATGCTTTACTATTGCACCATGAATTTTTGTGGCTGATTTTGTTTTCCATGCAGAGAAGGTATCACATTTCATTACCGCGCGCGTGAGATACATGTATAGTAACATCATGGTAGTTTCCCATAGCATAAGAAAGAAGCTGAGAAGTGGCAGGGCTGTGAGGTTTGAACCTCAGGATCTTGAGCTGATAAACGAAGACCCGACGATCAGGTTGTATTTCGCAAAAATCGGATGTCTGCGCTTCTGAGAAAGGATCAAAGGATATAATGCGAAGATGACTGAGCAATTCACACTCAATTTTACTGGGGTCAACACGACGATTGTGGAAATCACTTTTTGAGTGACATAGGAAACATTGTCAGCTACGACAGAGATCCCTCCATGCAGAGAAAAATTATTTAAAGGTATTCCTTTATACATTTCATGTTATAAGGACTTCATCAATACTGAATGTCTCAATCAAAAGGTAATAAGAATATATTTCACCTATGAAGGAAGGTTTGACAAGGTGTATCTGTTACACATCAAAATTACTCATTTAAATGATGACCCATTTTCGTCATTACAAGTGTCAAAAGTGTCGCATCTTGGACACAAGTGTCGCAAGTGTCACATCTTTGCCACAAGTGTTGCAAGTGTGGCAGACATCATACATTCATCCTTCTTATGTCGTGTCTCAAACAACATCACAAGGAACACTTGAAGACACCCTCAAATACTGGTTTAAGAAGGAGAAATCATATGATGAAGAGTACAAAGATTTTTCCATGAAAAAACAACTTAAAAATGAATTTTGAAGGCTAGCACTCCCCTACCCATTATCGGGGAGTGCCAACACTCCTTGACCTTCTTTGGGGGAGTGTTCCATCACTCTATGCACCCTTCTGGGGGAGCGCTGGGACTTTTTAAGCAAATTTTGGGCAGTGCTCCCCTAGCCATTGTCAGGGAGTGCCAATGCTCCTTGACCTCCTTTGGGGTAGCATTGCAACACTCTGTGCCCCATTCTGAGGGAGTGTTGGGCTGTTGAGGAAAATCAGAGAAAAATTTCCCCTCATCTCTAGAGTTGGTTGGATTTGAATCTGAGGTCAAGGTTGGATCTTAAGGAAGATCCACAACTGATGGAGAAGGATCCTCAACCTATACCAAGAATCTCTAAGGTGGTTGGGTCTCTCCAAGCTTATATAAGGAGGCCTTCTCATGGTGAAAGGGGATGAAGTTTTAGAGATACCAAACTTATGATCTCATGAGAAGTGGTATTGAGGAGACATTGAAGGAATCAAACTTATGATCTCATAAGGGAGATAATTGGTGAGGCATAGTCATTTTGATTGTGGATTATTTGAGCAAGGGGCTGGACAAGGAGAGCTCGAAGAGGCTGTTGCAACTTCATCAAAGGTCTGTAAGTATTGCTATCTAGTTCTCATTAATACATGTGCTTGGCCTGTTTCTTTCAAGGTTGTGTATGCCTACATGAACTTGTCTTTGATATATAGATCTATTTTTGGATTAATCATGGTAGAATAGGAAGTTATTTTGTCTTTGTTGTTATTGGATTGCAGGACTTGTTGAAGAGCTTAGGGATCAAGGCTGAACTTGGACAGGGCAAGGACAAACATTGTAAAAAGGTACATTTTATTCCTTTTCTCTATTTGATTGACTTAGATAGGTTTAAAAGGATGTCAGTTACCAAAGTTATCACCTTTCTGTCTTGATCTTAGAAATTTAGGGTTCAAGAGGAAATCCACTTGTCCACAGGGGGATTTTCCTGTAACAGAAATTGGCGACTCTACTGGGGACCGAAGCTTTCAGTTTTGGTTTCCTTCCTTGGTATTATTTTTTACCTTTCTCACCTTTATATATTATTCATGTTGTGTCTCTGATTATTATGTGTTATTGGCCCTTGTATTCATCTTATACACACTAAATTTCTAGATTTTTTTTATTTTTTTATTTCTATGCAATATTTTGAGTTATGAGAGCCCAACGCTCCCCTGCCTCTACCACCAGAGCACTAGCACTCCCTTACAGGCTCCAACAGGCCACTGCAACACTCTAGTACCCTTGACACAAGAGCATTGTCCTTTTTTTGCTTAAAATTCTTTAGATAATCCCTCTCTAAGTGTGGTTTTTTGCTGATTCATCTGCTCAGAGTCATTACCATCTCAATGTGTCCTTGTTTAGCCACTAACTATTTGATTTCTAAGGATTGATGATGTTTTTTTTGGATTTTTGACATATTTATTCCTTACTTTGAGTCACTCTTCTTCCCTAATATTTGGAGTCGATCTACTACATTCTCACTTATCTAAATGAACGAAAGTTGTTGTAAGGAAATTCAAAGATCTATGCACCATTCCATTTGATCTTCGAGGTCAGTTTTTCAAGCACTTCCTCCTTCATGAATTTGATTTTCTTTTTGTTTCTTGTTTGATCACAACGAGGGTGTGTTTTTTTTTATGTGAAGTTTTCTTCCGATTGCTTACATCTCACAGATCTTGAAGTCTAATTAACACAGGAAGATTTACATCAAAATGATTATCAGTCACATATAAACAAAATGATAAATTTTCGTGATTGGTTTTTGGATACTAGAACCATTTTCTGAAAATTTTAGCATTGTATTAGATTCTTGATTGAGAACATTTGCATGAGGTCATTGCATCTTAGTGTTTGACAGTGAAAGGCAAATCCATTCTCCTCCCCTTAAATAGAAATTCATTGAAAGAAAAGACTGCTTATCATTACTTATCCATGTTTTGGAAATTGAGTCATAATTTCATTAGTTTCACTCTCATACACCTCTGAGTAAACAACAACCTTAAAATAAAGCGCTAAACTAAACATTTATCATACTTTTTTACATTTTTTGTTAGCAAACCTACATTAGCTTAAGGTGTAGGGATTTGGAATAGGTTGAAAGGATAATTTTCCAAAGATGTCAAACAAACTTAGCATCTTTCGATAGGGAGAGAAAATCCAATTCTCGTATCAACTTACTAGGATCCCCCTCTCACACAGGGGTTACACATGAGGTCGTGTTCAAGAGAGTTACGGAGATTATCCCTCCATGTTTCAACTGTCTATAGTAGTCAGATCGTATATTGGGGGTTCTTCTTGAGTTTTAACTGTCTTGATTTGGTCTCGGTTCTTCGTGAACTCCAAATCCATTCGGGGTCCTCTGGAGTTCTACTGGTCCACTTGTCCTGAGATCTCTTGAAGGATTTTACACTTGTTATCCTGCCCTTTCTCCTTATTCGCCTAGTGAAAGCTCTAAAGCAAGTAGCTAGGTTGATAAGAAGAAGAAGAAGAACCTGAAAAGGACCAAGCCTCCAACCATATCAAATGTTGGATCCAAACAAACAACTACTATTAATTGTACTGGGAGTGTTGATGAGGTCTACAAGACTCCAACGGATAATATGAAACCCAAATTCCCTTGCAGTCTTTGTAAGGGTGACCACTTTCTGAGGGATTTACCTGGTCTTCCCAAGGTCTTAGAAATGTGGTCTTCCATGTCATTATCCCCTGATGTACATGTTGGTGATGCCCCATCAACTAGTGAAGTTAAGGTTGGTAAGAAGAAGACAACTGTCAAATTTCATTGTACGTTATGCGAAGGTGATCATTATTCTCACCTTTGTCCTCGTATGGACAATGCTTCTTCTCTTTTAGAAAATATTCAACTCCCAACTGGTTATCATACGATTTCTTGCAACCCATTGCTCATTGATGGAATGGTCAATATGGTTCCATCCCCGATTAGTCCGGTTGATTAGGTGGTCAAACTAGTTTAATCCTTGGTTGAACCACTAACCAAAGTAGTTTATCTAGTTCCGGAATTGATCAACCCCACTTTTCATCAAACCCCAGTGACTGATCCAGTGCTTTTATTGGTCAGTCCCACCCTTCATCCGAAGAGTGCCAAAGTGGTTTCTCTGGTTACATCATTGATCAATCCCACTCCTCCTCTGAGGAGTGCCAAAGTGGTTGATATGATCCCATCTTCGATCGATCCTACTCTCCCGTTAGAGAGTGCAACCCAAGCGGTCGATCTATTTCCACCTTCCGACCCGATTCTCCCCTTGGAGAATGAAACCCAAGTGGTCGATTTGATGTTGTTATCACTTGATCCTACTCTCCCACTAGAGAGTAAACCCGATTCTACCTATGTTTTTCTCATTGATACAAAATCTACCATGTTGGGGGGCATTCCTCCCTCTCCCACGAAACCCCCTCCAAGTAATGAGGCCATCCTCTTTGATTGGGGTGTGCTAACTGAACCTCATCATCTCTCTCATATTCCTTTCAAGATTATAGTACAGGTTTGTGGTTAGGACGTTCCTCATGCGCTGATAGATGAAGGTTCATCCATTAGTATTTTGTCCTCTATTGCTTGGCAAGATTTGGGCTATCCTCATCTTGTGTTAGTTACCCAGAATCTATTCATTTTTAACAGAAGAACCAGTCACCCTTTAGGGATACTTCCCCAGTTTCCCATAACTTTGGGAGGGAAAACTGTCTTTATTGATGTTATGGTAGTCCAAGACCCCTTGGATTTTGATTTACTCCTTGGGAGAGATTATGTCTATGCCATGAAAGCTATTGTGTCCACTCTTTTTCCTGTGATATCTTTCCCACACGATGGAATAATGGTGACTATTGATAAACTTTCACTCGTTGGCCTTACTTGACGATCAACCTAATGACCTCCCTAAACGAGTCTTAGATGCATTTGGTATCACCCTTGCCACAAGTCAATTATGTGGAGTTGTCTCCCATGAATTCGAATTATGATGACTTAGATCCGGTAGTTGACATGGTGATCTCTTTGATAGGGATATTGGAGCCTGATCTCCTTACCGATGTCGCAGCCCTTCACATGTGTTCCTTCCAGAGCATTTTTCTTCCATCCAGTGAAGATATCTTGGAATCCATGACCGAGTTTTTTCCATTGACATGGTTTCCTTCCAGATCATTATCCCCTTGGAAACCATGATCAAGAATAAGTCACAAGAATAATTTTCCTCTCTATGGAAATCTCGTTAAAAAATGAAACAGAGGATATGAGCATAGTTTTCCTCTCTGTAGCAAGCTCGTTAAAAAATGAAACAGAAATCTGGGAATTAAACCCGGATCCTTGAGTATAGTTAGTTTTCCTGTGTCAAGATCGTTAAAAAATGAAACAATCACCTCTCATAACAAGTCAAGTCTTTTGTTAGGTATCATTTTTTAACCTTCATTTCATCCACCTATATCCTTTTTCTCTATCTAGTACAAAAATTGGTGACAACCTCAAAGTCAGTGAATGAATTGAAGCTTGGGGGGCATGTCTCCCGCCTTTGATTATCATTTTGGAGTTATGCCACTAGCTTTTCAAGCTGGGGGAAGAACACCAACCATCCATGGGTATCCCAACCTTTGGATATTACGTTGGGAATTTACAAGCATACTTTAATTTTTTTTTAAGCTTGTGTAAAAATGAAACCAATAACGAGCATGGTCTTAGTTCCTTCTCATGCTTGAAAAAACATGAGAACACAATCGAGTAAACTTTTATCTCTTTTTTCGGACTCACATGGATACACAAAAAAGGAACCCCCTGGAGTCTCCTTTAAGCTCTTTTCAGACTCTCTAAACATGAAAATATTGCCAAGTGATCTTGCTTTCTTTCACACTCGTTAAAAGGTTTGAAAGGGCATCCTGCGAGTGGTAGTTTATCTCTTTTTCGGCCTCACAAGACTAAAATTATGAAAAAGGAAAACCTTGGAGTCGTCTTTAAGTTCTTTTTAGACTCTCTAAACATGAAAAATCACCGAGTTTACCTTCTCTGGACTCGTTAAACAATCATACATTGAAGGGCCCATATGGGACATAACCCTTACTTCTTCTAGTTCATTAAACAAAGGAAGAGGGAATTACCAAAGGTTAGTTATAGCAAGCATGTGTTACCCTCCTCGAGCTCGTTAAATTAAAAAGAGGTACTCGTCTATCTAGATGGGGGAAACAATTGAAGGAAGCAAGCTAAGCAGTTTTTGGGAACATTAAAGGTCACTCTTATGGTCACCCTTGAACATGGCACTTTGTCTTTGCATACATTTTAATTTATTGAACCTATGCACTGAACCAATCCTATGAATTTCTTTACTCCTTTGGGTCACTCGACGAAATTCACTGTGTCCATTGAATCATCATTTTTTTGTCCATGTCATGTTTCTGCTATTGTCCGTCAGTGTTCAAGGGAAGTATTTTCCTCAAGAGTCAACCATCACAAATATTTTGTTTCAATACCCATGTCATTCCATGTTCATTTGATCCACCAATTTACATCTCTGTGTCAGTTTCATGTCATTGATGGGGGATACATCAAGGCCCTCCTTCGACGAGTCTATTCCTGTCAATGTCAACACATTATCTGGGAACTAGACTTAGAAACCAGTTAGTACCTTGGGAAATGCATGCCTCAATGGCATGCCTCCTCGCTTCTGGCGGTGGGTTTACATCATTGACCCTTGATTGGATGATTCCATGGATGTTTGAATTTAGCTCATCTATTTACATTCTCTGGAATTTACTAAGGTACCTTGGGAATCATTGACATCAATGGTCATTTCCCTCGCACTTGTTAATGGTTTACCTCATTGATATGTAATCAAGTGGTTTCTGCCAGGATTCGACATCAGGACATCTATTCACATGGTTAGATTCGTACTACATCAGGATAAGTAGGAAGACCCTGGGTTGAGTAATCACTCTATTATGCACTTTGCCCAAGTTGTGACAGAGTTTCTCTTGAATATTGACACATATATTGTCACATAGATCCACTTTGTATTGGTCTATGGCTATGTCTTATCGTCTCATAGATTCACTTTGTATTTTTCATGGCTACAATCAGTTCATGTCATGGAAGTATAGATCCACATTGTATATTTGGTGGCTATACTCTTTGTTAATATAATTATGGATTCGCAGTGTATTTTATGGCGGCCATACCTTGCAAGTCTTTATCACCCAAGCATAGGTATGCTTGCCTTGGGTTTGAAACATATCATAATATTTGTTTGATGGTTGTGTGCAGCTCATGGATTATTTTAGGGGCTAAATTTCACTCATGGGCTAGTTTTCCATGGTTTTCCCCCCAAAAATATTCGCTATTCTAAAAATAATTCACCCAAATTCTATAGGATAAAATTATTTTACCTTAAAAATCGCCAAAATTTTATACAAACTATATAAAATCCTTAGAAATTTGAATATTTTTATAAAAATATCGCAAACATTTCATAGTTGGCATATGAAAGATATGTAAGATTCGCCAAGGCTTCGACATTTTAAAATAAATTTCCATCCTTAAAATCACCCCTGGTGCAGCTTCTACCAGGTTCTCTGAGTCCATACCCTTGCTCGAAAAAGTCTACAAAGTACTTCTGTCATCAGTTTCCATCTTCTAACTTCGCACTTTGGGGGGAAATCTGTTACACATAAAAATTACTCATTTCAATGATAACCCATTGCCATCATTGCAAGTGTCGCATCTTGGCCACAAGTGTCGCAAGTGTCGTAGACATCATATAGTCATCTTGCTTATGTTGTGTCTCGAACAACATCACAAGGAACACTTGAAGACACCCTCAAAGACTGGTTTAAGAAGGATAAATCATCTAATGAAGAGTACAAAGATTTTTCCGTGAAAAAACTCACTTAAAAATGAATTTTGAAGGCCAACGCTCCCCTACCCACTGCCAGGGAGTGCCAACACTGCTTGACCTTCTTTGGGGAAGCGTCCCAACACTCTGTGCACCCTTCTGGTGGAGCACTGGGATTTTTTAAGGAACTTTTGGGCAGCGCTCCCCTACCCACTGTTAGGGAGTGCCAACACTCCTTTCCCTCCTTTGGGGGAGCATTGCAACACTCTGTGCCCCATTCTGAGGGAGTGCTACGTTGTTTGAGGAAGTCTTGGGCTGTTGAGGAAAATCAGGGAAAAATCCCCCTCATATTTGGAGTTGGTTGGATTCAAATATGGGGTCAAGGTTGGATCTTAGGGAAGATCCACAACTAATAGAGAAGGATCTTCAACCTATCCCAAGAATATCTAAGGTGGTTGGGTCTCTCCAAGCTTAGATAAGAAAGCCTTCTCATGGTGAAAGGGGATGAATTTTTAGAGATACCAAACTTATGATCTCATGAGAAATGGTATTGAGGAGACATTGAAGGCATGAAACTTATGATCTCATAAGGGAGATAATCAGTGAGGCATAGTCATTTTGACTGTGGATTATTTGAGCAACGGGATGGACAAGGAGAGCTGGAAGAGGCTGTTGTAACTTCATCAAAGGTCTGTAAGTATTTCTATCTAGTTCTCATTAATACATGTGCTTGGCCTATTTCTTTCAAGGTTGTGTATGCCTACATGAACTTGTCTTTGATAGATAGATCTAGTTTTGGGTTAATCATGGTAGAATAGGAATTTGTTTTGTCTTTGTTGTTATTGGATTGAAGGACTTTTTGAAGAGCTTGGGGATCAAGGCTCAAAAGGTACATACATCATAAAAAGGTACATCTTCTTCCTTTTCTCTATTTGATTGACTTATCTAGGCTTAAAAGGATGTCAGTGACCAAATTTAGCACCTTTCTGTCTTGATCTTAGAGATTTAGGGTTCAAGAGGAAATCCACTTGTTTTCAAGGGGATTTTCCTGTGACAGTATCCATATCACATTAGGTTACTGATGCATTTCACTGGGAAAAATCCCTTGAATCTACCTTTCTTATTGTATAGAATCTTGGGAAATATGGAAGACAACGTTCAGTCCAAGGATGATCAGTCGAGGAACAATTTATCCCATTTTTCATTAATTAAGTTGTTAGTGGTTGAAGAATTGAGACATTTGAGCAAGGACTAGGATTCTTTTCTTATTTCGGTGAGCATCCCCAGAGACCCCAAAGGATACATTACTCTATCTGTAGAGGAATCAACACTCCATAGTGCAAGGGGGAGAAATAAATACGTGACGAGAAAAAGGAAAGGAAAAGAAATAGAAGACTTGTCGTCCTGTCAGCCAACATCCCACAAGAAAGGCAGGTCAAGGTTGACTAATAAAACTAAGCAGATACAAGCTCCAAGTAAACTGCACACCAAGTCAGCTTCCAATATATTTCCCATGCACAACATTCAGCTAGAGCATGTTGAAGGTGCGAGAAAGGGAATTGATGAAAGGAGGGAGGAGTTAAGAGAAGAAAATGAAAATATTCAGGAATTATCACAGCACCTAAAACAAACACAACATGATATTGCTGAACTTTATCAAGAGAGAAGAGAGTTAAGAAGATAGATGGAAGAAAGGTCTATTGAAACACCATCATCGCAGAGCTGAACAAATCAATTACCCCCCACCTCACCCACAACGAGAGGAGGGAATGTAAATTGGCTTAAAAAAAAGCTCAGAGAGGCACAAGATGTGATTATTGAGATTAGGGAGGAACAAAGGGTGTCAAAAGAAACAATCAAAGAGTGTAGACCAACCATTGATGATGCATGTGCAACTCTCACCAATGCAGTTTTGTTGAGACAGGTGAAGAGTTTGAGCAAACATAACTGGTCTTTAAGAAAAACAATAAGAGTTTTAAGGTTGCAGGCGACATCGAAGGCATGAGTAATAAAACCCCATTTTTGTCTTTTTTGATCATGGCATGGAATATTTCTCCATACATATCCTGGTTTCTTACACTAACAAGAAGCTTGATGCAACACCGAAACAATGAATATTCGTTACGCAGACATTGTACACCACCTACTGATGAGGTTAAGGTATAAATGAAACACATGCCAGCTTTGAAAGAGATGAATGCCCCCCAACCATTTTTTCCACATGGACTTGCATGAGCGACTGCAAATGGACATATGATACACCAAATCACCATGCGCATGTTACAACTAGTGATCGCACAACATAAATCAAAGTCTGTTATATAAAGGTGACAGATTTTCTAGCAGTACACATGATTACTGGGACACCCCTTGAAATAAAGCGTTGATTTACGACAACCTAATGGTCGAATATTTCTCATGATCAAATGATTGAAACAAATTTGTTGGTTATGTTATGATTGGGGGCAGTCGAGTTCTTATTTTTAGTAAACTATGTTCAAAAGGTTGTCCAGGGGGAAAGTAACCAAATCCAAGATTCTAGGGGAGATTAGTTCGAGCATAGAAACCCGAGATGGTGTTATTTTTATATATATTTGATTTTTTTGATGTAATCCAGGTTGGAAAAGTAGTGTATATAGACGACTCTTGAATGTACTTTTCTAAATCTGATGGAAATATAATGCAGAAGTCCTGAATCTTTGATGCAAATATTCTAATGGTGGTGGTTTGATGTATTGTGATCCTATCTTCATATGTACTTCCTGTTTCCTGCAAATTCATGTCTATTTCATTTGTTTAAATTGGAAATAATTTAAGGGTTTAAAATTCATCTCGTGGTGCTTTAGACTCGACCATTTAAACTATGTGTTTTTATTCCAAGTTAAGTTATAATTCATCTTTAATGGTGGTTTGATTTTCCTTATGTTTCCTTTCTCCGCCATACACAACAATGTTGAAACTGAAAGACCATTTCCTATTTATCCTTTATCCTCTCAAAGATTCCCTTACCAGTCATTGATTTCTCTTATTTTTAGGGGGTTGAGTCCATAGCCCAAAAGTACTATATTTCCTTGCCAGTGAAACTAAAAAAAAAAATCTTCCTGAAGCTTTTAAATCTAGCCGTCAATCCAAATTTTGTGTCTATCAGAGACTAAATTTTGAAGAGAGCCCTCTCTAGATTGGAAAGTATTGTTTCCAGTCTTAAAGTTGGCTTGTAAGTTACCTTGGTAGTGCATTTCCTTCAGGCCAACAATTTACCAAGTGCTAACATTTTGGTGTCATTGTTGGGGATGGATTTGAAAATTTTCCCTTGGAAAAATGACTAAAGTTGTAGATTTGATTCTTGATGGTAACAATGAATCAAACACCTATATTGGCTGAAACTTATTTTACCCTGGTGAATTCATTGAATAATATCAATAGCGTAGAGTATTATGAATCATAAATCTTGGCTCCTAAGAAAGTTTACACTAGAGATAACCTGATGCAGACCCCCAACCCTCTATCGGCCCTCGGGTCAAGGTCCTCTATAGGATAGTTCTAATTCTTTCCCTTGAGTCGGATTGACTCTTTGATTCCCTACTGGAATCACAAACTATCAGTCCACAGGTCCTTCGGGAAGCTCCCCTATGCGAACAACACTAGGCACGAGCTCCACCTTCTCCGTGCGACCACAACGCTATGACCACAGCCTAATCCCAAAGACACTTATCGCAACTTGCAATATCGTGAGTTCGTGAGTCTAAACTCCTGACTCTTCCTTCCCAATCTTGTGATACCCAAGATCACAAAATGGGTATAGCTTCCTTCTGTCGGCACCCTCTGCGCGTGACCACCAGCTAGGATAAGTGCTAGCTCCCGTCGCGACTTCGTGACTTCGCAAGTTGAAGGGTTGAGCCTCCGTCCTTTTTCCATGCGAACCTATGAGACTTGAAAGTCAGTGAGGGTTGACCTTCCCTTCACACTTCTCACAACTCACCACTTCACGAGTTGTAGAATCAATCTCCTGTGCTCTTATCCTATGAATCCTCGAGACGTGAGAAGTCAACGGAGTGTTGATTCCTTCCACCAGGCGACGCGTGTCTGCCTATCTATCACACAGGCCCACCTTATGGTTCTTCCACATGTCTCTCACACCCAACTTTGGCACTTCGACACTTCGCTTCCCAAGCGTTGCCTCCTTTATATCCCGACACCCGAAGTGCCGATATCTCGAACTCCTCGATACCCCTTATCGCAACTCATGAATTCGGGACTTTCGAGACAAAATCTCAACCTCCTATCTTCTGAAACATCAAAATACCAAATTATGGCACGTTATAAATGAGGGTCCCATAATAGAACTTCTCACCTGATGGGGCTTCGCCTTTCGATATCTCACGAATCTTGGTGCAAGGTTTTCGGTCCTTCAACTCACGAATCCCCGAAGTGAGAATTCACGAGTGATCCAACGACTCCTGTCGACTTGGATCCTACGTTCCAATCTCTCCTGAGCTTGTACTTGAATAATACTTGCCGTAACTTCCCTAATCCTCTACAAGATCTGAAATCTCTCGGGACTTCATGAATTCCCCACGGAGAATTTTGACTGTCCAATTCCTCCTTGACAACTCCTGCGAAACGAACAAGGTATTCCTTCATGGAACTTTCTCACCTGGCAAGAAACTTCGCTACCCCTCTTTTCAACACTTCAAGTAACTAGCCCTCTTTTGAGCTTTTACCACAAACTTGATTCTTCAAAAAGACTCATGCATGCACTCCTTGCGGAAACCCTTCAAATTATTCCAAGTATTTGAATTCTTAGACTCTGCGCACTCTCTTTGCAACAAGAGTCCTTCAACAACTCCCTCAGGTTGCAAACTCTGAGACTCTACTCGGCCAGTGCACACTTTGCATGGCTCATGTGCTTAAGTTGCACTTCTACGAGAATGAGAACAAGGTTATCCCTCCTTAGCTTTCAGAGATAAAAACTCCGAACTTGTCAACGCACTCCTTGCAGGAACTCTTTCTCAGATAGAGAAACAATTGAAACTCATTCCTTACTCTCTCTCTCTTCAGATTTTAGACATTAAATATGAAATCATACATCCACGCATCAAAGAAAATGCATAAAAGAGAGTAACAAGCATATATCAATCAACATGTACAAACACAGAAAGAAATTGAACACCATGGGTCTGAACTAAAGATCTTTATATTAATCCAGAACTTCTGTACATGGTTTTTTTTTACTTTACACAGCTCTCTTCTTCTTCTCTCCTATGCTCTCTTCGATTGATAATGTTACATTGATACAATATGACGGTGTCTATAGTCGGTTTTCCCTCCGCTCCTAAAACTGTCTAATCCGGAATTCAAAGCTACCTACTTACATTTATTATACGTAAATTCCTCTACCTATTACAGACGAGAGTGGATTTCTCAAGGTCCATTTACAATCAAGAAGTACACCCCTTCTTAACTACTTCATTTAAGTTTGGCGCATCCCTCTTCAAAATATTTCAAACGAATTTCATCATGTGCCAAAATGTGTTTGCGCTTGTCCCACGCTCGCTGTTGTTGTTGGTGATGCTCCTGCATCATACTTCCTCGCTTGAAAATTCTCATGGGCTCTTGTCCATGAGCTCTCACATGGTCCGCCCATGCTTTTGAATCTCTTCTTCATTCACCTAGTTGGGATCTTCAATTGGATGTCCCTTCCATTTGATCAAGTATTCAAAATATTCTTTTCTCCTGGTCCTCTTACTGACTCTCTTGTCCAGTATACTTTCCATCTGTGGCTTCTCTGCAACTAGCATTTGTTTAGCCCACTGAACCTCTGGTTGTTCACTACCTGCTTCTGCTTCTTTCACTTTATAAGGGTACAAATATGAGATGTTGAATATCGAAGAAATTCCAATCCCATCGAGTAATTCGATTTCATATGCATTCGCCCCAAATTTCTTTATGATCTTGCACGGCCCAATTTTCTTCATATTCAATTTATTATATGTCCCCCTGGGGAACCTTTCCTTTCTCAAGTGTGCAAGGATTAAATCACCAACTTCGAACTAAAGTTCTCTCCTATGTTGATCTACTCTTTTCTTATACTCTTGGCTCAAGTTTTGCAATCGGTCCTTCACTTGGCTGTGAAGTTCCTTCATTGCTTCTGCGAAATCCTCTGCACTAGCACTTCTAGTAGCAATATGTTCTGAATATCTCAATTTAGAAACTCCCCTCGGCTGCATGCCATAAACAATTTGAAATGGAATCTGCCTCGTGCTTCTATTGATTGAATCATTATATGCAAATTCCGCCTGTGGCGGAATGTTGTCCCACTGACTGTGATGTTCAGTCACCAAACTCCTCAATAAGTCTCCCAAGCTCATATTCACAACTTTTGTCTATCCATCCGTCTGAGGATGATAAGATGAACTGAATGACAAGTTTGTTCCCATCTTTTTCCATAAGTTTCTCCAAAAGTTTCCCACGAACTTGGTGTCTCGATCCGAAACTATGCTCCTTGGTAAGCCGTGAAGTCGAATGACTTCTTTGAAAAATAGATTCGCAATGTGAGTTGCGTCACTGGTTTTCTGACATGGTATGAAGTGTGCCATCTTAGAAAATTGGTCCACCACTACAAAGATCGAGTCAAACCCTCTTTGTGTTCTCGGTAGCCTCAATATGAAATCCATGCTTACTGCATCCCATGACCTCTCAGTTATGGGTAATGGTTCATATAAGCCTGCATTCTGCCTCTTTCCCTTTGAATGCTAACAAATTCTACATTTGTCCATGAATATTTTGACGTCTTCTCTCATTCCTGGACAAAAATATGACTCATTTAACTTTGAGAATGTCTTGTCATGACCGAAATGCTCGACCATCCTCCACTGTGTTTCTCCTTCAATAGATTCTCCCACATGGACCATTTTGGAATACAAAGTTGATTACCCTTAAACAATAATCCTTCCTGGATCATGTATTCTGTCCATTGGCTTCTGTCCCTGAGAATTGGATTTTCAGTCACCTCATACACTTCTTTAAAATCTGGATCATCTCTGTACATGTTCCTGAGATCATCAAAACCCTGTGCTTTGACTCTGAACTCCTGCAATAGCAAACATTTCCTACTCAAAGCATCAACAACCTTGTTAGAAGTTCTAGAAATATGCTTAGTTACAAAAGTAAAGTTCTGCATGTATTCAACCCATTTTACATGTATTTGATTCAACTTCTCCTATTGAGTCACAAATTGCAAAGCATGATTGTCACTGTATAAAACAAACTCCTTAGGGATCAAATAGTGTCTCCACTTCTTCAATGTCTGAATAATAGCATAGAACTCCTTGTCATACGTGGAGTATTTCACTTTGGTTTCGATCAGCTTCTCGCTGAAGTATGCTATCGGTCTGTCTTATTGGCTCAAGACTGCCCCTATTGCAAATCCACTTGCATCACATTTTACTTGAAATGACTTTTTAAAGTCCGACAATGCCAAAATTGGTTGTTCCGTGATTTTCCTATTCAAAAAATTGAAGATTTTCTCAGCCTCTTCTGTCCAGTGAAAAGACTTATGTCTTTTCTTCACTGTGTCCATCATCGGTGCACTAATTCCACTGAAATTCCTGTAGAAACTATCCAATCCATGAAAACTTTGAACTTCAAAGATATTCTTTGGTGATGGCCAATTCTTAATCACCTCCACTTTATCTGGATCCATCCTCAACTTATTTGCAGAAATAGCAAACCCCAAATAAATGAGCTCCATCTTCATGAATGAGGATTTATTCATATTTATCAACAACTTCTCTTTCTGTAGCCTCCACATCACTGTAGCCAAATGTTTCAGATTCTCTGCCTCTGTTTTATTGAAAATCAGTATGTCATCAAGGTATACTATGACAAATTTTCTGATGAACTCCTTTAGGATTTCGTTCATCAACCTCATGAAAGTGCTCGGTGTGTTTGTTAGACCAAATAGCATGACAAGCCATTCATACAACCCTTCATTGGTTTGAATGTTGTCTTCCATTCGTCTCCTTCTCTCATACGAATTTGCTGATAACCACTTTTCAAATCAATTTTTGAAAAAAAATTGGCCCTACTTAAGCAATCCATCAAATCATCCATTCTTGGCAATGGGAATCTATACTTGATGGTTATCTTGTTGATTTCCCTCGAGTCAGTACACATCCTCCAACCTCCGTCTTTCTTTGGACTGAGCACTGTCGGAACAACACATGGACTCAAGCTTTCTCTAATCAACCCTTTGTCCATTAAATCCTGGACCTGTCTTTTGACCTCTTCATTCTCCCGCGGCATCAATCTGTACGCTTCCTTGTTTGGTAAACTAGCTCTAGGTATAAGATCAATGTGATGACTTATACTTCTAATAGGTGGCAACGAACGAGGTAGTTCATCCACTACTATATCAGCAAGTTCCTCCAGTAGATGTTGGATTTCCTCTGGTAGATCATCCACTCTTGTGCTGGTCAAAACAATTCTAGGTTTCCTAAACACGATGAATTGTAGATCTTCCTTCTTCTTAACCTCCTTAAGAAGTTCCTTCCCACTCATGAGAAGTATAGTGTTTCTTTCTTCAGGTTTCACCTCTTTGTCCTTAATCGACAACAACATGTGAATTCTCCCATTCTTCTCTAGGGTGTATGTGTTCTTTCTCCCATCATGAATCACATTCTTGTCATATTGCCACAGTCTACCCAAAAATAGATGGAAAACATCCATGGGAATGACATCACACAATATCTTATCATTATATCCTCCTATTTTAAATTCAACTAAACATTGTTTAGTGACATTTAACTGATGTCCTTTTTGTATCCATGAAAATCTGTATGGACTTGGATGTTCAATAGTCTCCAGCTCCATCTTTTCTACCATCTCTGTAGAAATGAGATTGTCTGTGCTACCACTGTCCACAATGACCTTGCATACCCAGTCTTTGGTTTTGCAAGCAGTCCGAAAAAGATTGTTCCTTTGCACTGGATTCTCTGCCTCTTTTTCTAGCGTTAAGAGAACCTTTCGCATCATCAGTGATCTTCTGCCTTTAGCATCCTCTGCCTCAAAATTCCGCCTTTGTTCTTTGGAAATGTGATTCTCACCACCTTCTTTCTTCTTATCTAGACATTCATAAGATTTGTGCCCATTCTTTCCACATGTGAAGCATTTTACCACTCCACCTCTGCCTCTTCCTCTTCCTCTAGTGTGAGGAAAAGTATTGTTATCAACATACTGCCCTCTTTGTTCAGTATACTTCCCTCTCTGTTAGCTTCCACCTCTCTCAGTTTGAGGTTGAGGTTTCTTCCACTCTTCCTTAGGCTTCTCATTCCTATCTTGGACAACTGTTTTGCCTCCAGGCTGACTTCTACCTCAGCCTCTCTGACTTTTCTTTCGGCTCAGCTTCTCTTCAGCCTTTAGAGCCATCTGATAAGCATCTTCCACCATTCGGATGGTCATCATGCTCATCTCATCCTGAATGTCGTATCGTAGACCATTAATGTACCTGACAACCTTTTCATCATCACTTTCACGATGACTTGCCCTGATGTTTAGCTTGTAGAACTCTTCAGTGTAATCCTTCACTGACATCAAATTCTGTCTCAAATTCATCATTCTCCAAATAGAGTGATTTGATAATCCCTAGGTATGAATTTCACCTTCATCTTCGCGATCATTCTATCCCAACTCTTGATTTTCTACTTGCCTTTGCAGCGTCTGTCAGCTTGTAGTTCATCCCACCACAATTTTGCCTGTCCTTTCAATCTTATGACAATGTGTTTGACCTTCCTATATTCCTCGACATCTTCATAGTCAAAATATGTGTCCAGAGCTCTAATCCAATCTAGAAGCTCTTCAACATCCAGGTTTCCCTCATATACTAGAATTTCCATTTTCGCCCTGGCACTCACTCTTGCAACAACCCTAATTAGACGTTCATTTGCTGCATCCTCTACTGCAACTTCTTCTTCTTCTTCTTCTTCACTGGTTTTGCGCCTCTGTTTTATTTCTACGTCCACGAGTCTGGTGCGTATGTTATGCATCTCTCTTTCCACGGCTGGATTTGGCACCTGCCTACCCCTTTCTTCTGGCATTTCCCTCTCCTATGGAAGATCGGGTGTTTTCCTATCTCTTCTTCTCGATGGAATGACTGTGAAATTCCTCTTTTCCCTTCTAAAGAAAGAAAAGAAATATTTCTGCACTCTAATACCACTTTGAAGCAAACCCCCAACCCTCTATCAGCCCTTGGGTCAAGTACCGCTACAGGATCGTTCTAATTCCTTCCCTTGAGTCGGATTGACTCTTCGATTCCCTGCTGGAATTACAAACTATCAGTCCATAGGTCCTTCGGGAAGCTCCCCTATGCGAATAGCACTAGGCGCGAGCTCCACCTTCTCTGTGTGACCACAATGCTATGAACATGGCCTAATCCCAAAGGCACTTGTCACAACTCATAATCTCACAAGTTTGTTAGTATAAACTCCTGACTCTTCCTTCCCAATCTCGCGATAATCGAGATCACGAAATGGGTATAGCTCCCTTCTGTCGGTGCCCTCTGTGCGTGACCACTGGCTAGGCTAAGCACTAGCTCCCATCGTGACTTCGTGACTTCGCAAGTCAAAAGGTTGAGCCTTCGTGATTTTTTCATGCGAACCTCCGAGACTTGAAAGTCAATGAGGGTTGACCTTCCATTCGCACTTCTCACAACTTGCCACTTCACGAGTTGTAGCGTCGAGCTCCCGTGCTCTTATCCTACAAATCCCTGAGATGCAAGAAGTCAATGGAGTGTTGACTCCTTCCACCAGGAGACATGTGTCTGCCTATCTATCACATGGGCCCACCTTATGGTTCTGCCATGTGTCTCTCGCACCCAGCTTTGGCACTTCACAAATTCACTTCCCAAGCTCTGCCTCCTTTATATCCCGACACCCGAAGTGCCGAGATCCCGAACTCCTTGATACCCCTTATCGCAACTCATGACTTTGGGACTTTCAGGACAAAATCTCGACCTCCTATCTTCCGAAATGCCAAAATGCCAAATTCTGGCACGTTATAAACGAGGGTCCCACAACAGAACTTCTTGCCTGATGGGACTTTTCCTTTCGCGATCTCGTGAATCTTGGTGCAAGTTTTTTATTCCTTCAACTCGCGAATCCCCGATGTGAGAATTCACGAGTGATCCAATGACTCCTATCGACTTGGATCCTACAATCCAATCTCTCCTGAGCTTGTACTTGAATAATACTTGTCGTAACTTCCCTGCTCCTCTGCAATATCTGATGGCTCTCAGGACTTTGCAAATTCCCCACGGAGAATTCCAACTATCCAATTCCTCCTTGACAACTCCTGCGAAATGAACAAGGTATTCGTTCATGGAACTTTCCCACCTGCAACACAACTTCGCTACCCCTCTTTTCAACACTTCAAGGCACTAGCCCTCTTCTGAGCTTTTACCACAAACTCGAGACTTCAAAAAGACTCTTGCACGCACTCCTTGCGACAACCCTTCAAATGCTTCCAAGTATTTGAATTCTTAGACTCTATGCACTCTCTTTGCAACAACAGTCCTTCAACAACTACCTCAGGTTGCAAACTATGAGACTCTACTTGGCCAATGCACACTTTGCACGACTCCTGTGATTAACTTGCACTTCTACAAGAATGAGAACAAGGTTATCCCTCGTGATATTTCAGATATAGGAACTCTGAACCCGTCAACGCACTCCTTGCAGACACTCCACTGCACTCCTTGCAGGAACTCTTGCTCAGATAGAGAAACAATTGAAACTCATTCCTTACTCTCTCTCTCTCTTCAGATTTCAGACATTAAATATGAAATCATACATTCATGCATCAAAGAAAATGCATAATAGAGAGTAACAAGCATATATCAATCAGCATGTACAAACACAAAAAGCAATTGAACCCCATGGGTCTGAACTAAAGATATTTATATTAATCCAAAACTTTTGTACATGGTTTTTTTTTACTTTACACAACTCTCTGCTTTTTCTCTCCTATGCTCTCTTCGATTTATAATGTTACAATGATACAATATGAGGGTGTCTATAGTCGGTTTTCCCTCCACTCCTAAAACGGTCTAATCTGGAATTCAAAGCTACCTACTTACATTTATTATACGTAAATGCCTCTACCTACTATAGACGAGAGCGGATCGCTCAAGGTCCGTTTACAATCAAGAAGTACGCCCCTTCTTAACTACTTCATTTAAGTTTGGCGCATCCCTCTTCAAAATATTTCAAACAAATTTCATCATGTGCCAAAATGTGTGTGTGCTTGTCCCACACTCGCTGTTGTTGTTGGCGATGCTCCTGCATCAGAAACCCAATCCAGAACCCGCCGCACCTGTGTCTAATCCTGAAAAAAATCTGCACAAAATAAAGGAAAGGATAAAAGACCCTGTATGTTACCTAGACAGGAACCTATCTTTGCCTAAAGATGGGGTAAAAAGCATTGACGACCTTGAATTCAATTTATTATTTGAAAAAACCATGTTTATGTCCAGATTAGAATCCTATTTGAATGAAATCATCTTCAATGAGAAGAAGTTACAATCTTTGATACCAACCAACCCCCTTCAAGATGTTGTAATTCCCACTCAGAATATCCATCCAGTTCAAATTCCTCGTAAATCCATGGCTTCCAGGTTCTCCCCTCTTGCTTTACCAGCCCAATTACACGATTTGCCTCAGAATTATAATCAGAGAATTAAATTATACAAAGCTGAAGGGAATGCTACAGCTAAAAAACACTTAGCTTGGTTTAATGACTTTATCGACCTGGAAGAGGAAGATTATGAGGATGCAAAAATTATATTTTTTTCCCAGAGTCTCTCAGGTGAGGTCACAAAATTGTTCAAATCTCTTCCAGCAGTCAGCATCCCTGATTTTTCATATTTTGAAACACTTTTTCTTTCCAGGTGAGGTAATAAAAATAATCCTCTTCAGTTACTAACTTAGTACAATAATATAAAAATATGACCAAATGAAACAGTGCAAGAGTTCTCAACCAGATTTATGAAATTTTATAATTCAATTCCCACAGAAGTCAAACCTCTTCTTGGAGTTGTCCAACTTCGATGTGTTGATTATTTTGACAGTAACTTTGCCTTGTTGTTAAGAGAAAGAATATCGAATACATTATATGATATGATGAGCGACACAATTGAAGTAAAAGTAAATCTGATGGCATCGGGGAAGATCAAACATAACATTGACATAAGTGTGAAGAAGGTCAAAGGTGAAGAACATCCCTCCACGTATCAATCATCAAAAAAGAAATTTAACTTGATGATGAAGAATATGGAAAGACTCATGGAAAGGATGTTCGTGGAAAACAAACCTACCACAAAGGATCAAACTGATTTTCAGCACAAAAATCAGAATTTTAGAAGATCCCTAGTTCCACATATTGGGAAAAGAGACCAGAGAGATAAAGGTGATCAACAGATAAAACCTCCTTTCCAAAACAACTACACAAACAAATATTTTGATCAAATAATCGAAGACCAAATGAATTGTTGCCACGATACAAAAACAAATGTGTTCTTAACAAAAGTAGAGCATTATCAATTTATGGGTGTGAATGACGCGTTTATGCAAGAGAATGATGATATGTTTTCGTCAAAAACATAAGAGTTTAGGAAAGGATACCACAATGCTATTATGCATTTTTAGAAGCATTATAACCTCAGAAGTAAAAAAGCGCCAACAAATATTCCAAAGGATAATCCTACAAGGGAACTTCAGACAAATACCCCTTCTTCAATCCAACCAAAGAAAGATAACTCAATAAGGGATGTAATGGATAAAGGAAAATCAAAGGAAGAACCCCAAAGAAAACACCTGAGGAAAGAAAGGAAACTGTCATCAAAGAGGTAGAAAAAACTACGTGTCCTTTTAATTTTGAAAGAAAAATGGCTAAAATCAAAATTTCTATTCTGTTTAATGAGCTGATAAAAAATGGACAATATAGAGATTAGATCATTAAAATGCTGAAAATGGAAGAATCCCCTAACACCTTGAACATACAAGATGACCACTCTGCTATCTTGTTTGTCCTATGCATGGAAGAGAGTGTCGACATTGATGATGTTCCTCCTAATTATGTTAGACTTAAAATTCATGACATGACTATACATAATGCCATGTTAGATTCATGAGCATCACATAATCTGATACAAGAGCATCACCAACAAACCATAAAGTGGAGGATAGCTAAGAAAAATAGCGCACATTTTGAATACATTTAAATTTTGAAGAATGTGTATCACACAAATATTTTTGAAAAGAGTTGCAATTAAAGAGCATCTTTAAATGCTGAAGAGTTGGATAGTTCATGAAAACATGAGAGGATGTATTTTCTTTTAATGTAGACAAGCGCAGTATGGTTTCGATGTGTTCGATCTGATCTGTCTGTCATGAATATTTATTGTAATAAATGTTAAGTAGAAGAGAGATTTTATTTGATAGGATAGCATAGAGTAGTTGGAGGGAAGAACTCGAAGAGTCCCCTTATGTAAAGCATTGTATTGTTGCATAGTAGTGGTTGTTGTTGGTCGTTAATAGAGGATAGTTTTTGATGGGTTGTTGAATCTATTGTGTAGGTATGCATTGTAGCAGCGAGTCGAGAGCTACCAAGAAATAGTGTATGAATGTATGTAATTTCCAGTTGAATGAATATAACAGAGGAGTATTGTCCCAAATGTGTGGTGTTGATGCATCTATCCGAATGAGCGAATGGTAGACTTTCTGTTAATTTTCAATTCTATGTTATTCCTTGTTATTGTATCTATGCATGCATTTACATGGATAGTTGTATGAATCAATGAGATTTTAAATAAGTTTCAATTGTTTCTCTTTTACGAGCGAGTGAAAGGAGTGCATAGTGTTCACAAGGAGTGTGTTGACAGATTCTGTTTCAAATCGAAGCGCATAAGAGAGAGCATAGAACTTATGTATGCAAGGAGTGCATAGGAGTCACAGAGAAGTGGTTGGGGAATAGTCGCAAAGGGTGTGAAATAATCCACAAAGAAGTTGAGTGTAGAAGAGAACCTGTTGCAAGGTGTGAACAAGTCGAGATTTCAACGAAGTGTCAAAGAAAGTGTTATGAAGAACAAGGAAATTCGAGGAAGATAATCTCGGGAGGGAGAGCAACAAGAAATCTTCAAGGAGGAGAATCCTTAAGGTTTCACAAAATCTATGAGCGAGTCTGTTCTGGAGGGAGGTGAATAATTCCAGACTGTCAGATATGGGAGAACTACACGAAGGTTGGTCGTAAAGTGTTTTGACACTTTGTGGTTCGGGAATTTTAGAGGTGTTGTAAGGGAAGATTCATGAACTCACGGAGTCACGAAGTAATTGCAACCGTTGGCTATGTAGAATACGCGTGGTAGAAAATTGGGAAATTTGGAAGTCGGAAGTCTGGAGGGTTGTGTGTGAGAAAGAAAGGACTTTTGCGAAGTCATGAAACCCAAACTATAGTGGAGCCATCAATATCCAATGAGACACATGGCATAAATCTGGAAATTCGGAGAAGACCACTTCAAGAAGAGCTGAAAGTAGAGCTTGAGATATTTCCAAGGCCCTAATTCGCGAAGGGTTAGCCCAATGTCATAGCTCGTGGTAACCTAAGAGGAAGTTATAGCACAAACTTAGTACTCATGAAGTTGGGTGTTTCCTAGAGCACCAAAAAGTGAAGGAATGGGAAGTTATACCTTGTGGGTAACACAAAACGGACCTGTGTGTTGAGCATTCAGAATCTGTTGAAGGCCTGAAGAGTCAATCAGACTCAGGAGTTTGAAGATCCAAGACTGGGAGGTCACGTAGTCCCAAGGAGGGAAGCGGTTATGTGCCAGAGTGGTATCAGAGCGAATACAAAATTGACTTCAGTAGATAAAGGAGACAGAGAAGCAGGTTGATATCGATGAGTGGTAGCAGATACACCAGTACAATGTCTCCTAGAAGACATGTAGAGCCTCCCGTAGCAAATAGAGCTATGGAAAGGGAGATGAGAGAATTGCGTGCAAGGATGGATGCCATGGAAACATCACAGAGGAGAGCACATGATGTTGGAGACATCAACGATGCAGAAAATGAAGAAGTGGAAGTCGAAGATGCTACAGAAGAATTCTTACTGAAAGTGGTTGTTAAGTTGGGAGCTAGAGCCAAGATAGATGTCCCAATGTATGAGGGAAATTTGGATGTTGAAAAATTGCTTGAATGGATATGAGCAATGGACAAGTATTTCGACTATGAGGATGTCAATGAGGAGAGGAAGGTGAAACATGTTGCCACTAGGTTAAAAGGACATGCAACGATGTGTTGGGATGAATTGCAGGCTTACATGAGAAGCAAAGGAAAACAAAAGATCAAGAGTTGGGATCGAATGGTAGCCAAGCTAAAGGCGAAATTCATACCCAAGGACTACCAGATAAATCTGTTCAGGAGATTGCAGAACCTGAGACAAATAGGTATGACTGTGAAGGAGTGCACAGAGGAGTTCTATAGATTGAACATAAGGGCTGGACATAAATAAAGAGATGAGGAAAAGGTTTCCAGGTACATTAACGAACTGAGATATGAAATCCAGGACGAGATCAACATGATGAAAATAAATATAGTAGAGGATGTGTACCAGATTGCACTGAAAGCAAAAGAGAAGTTGGCCAGGAAGAAGAGTCAACAAAACAGAGGTAGAATCTTAAATAGAGGCAAGGGATTTTCCCATGACAAAGCACAAAATCCCAAGGGTGATATAGAGAAGCCACATAGTCACTCTGAGAGAGGAGGAAGTTCCCAAGGAAGGCAGAGTGATGGTAGAAACTCTTTCCCTAGAGGAAGAGGAAGAGGTAGAGGAGGTGAGATAAAGTGTTATGCCTATGGAAAGGTAGGACACATGTCTTGGGAATGTCCCGAGAGGAAGAAAGAAGGAGGTGAAGCTCACATTTCAGAAGCGTAGAAGTGGGATGTATAGGTCAAAGGTGCCAAAGATGGGAGATCTTTGATGATGAAGAAATTTCTCTTAAATCCAGAGCCAGAATTTGAAAAACCAGTGTAGAGGAATAGTTTGTTCAGGACAACTTGCAAGACTAAGGACAGAGTATGCAAGGTGATAATTGACAGTGGGAGAATTGATAATTTAGTATCCACGGAGATGGTGGAGAAGTTAGGGCTGGAGATGATTACACATCCAATGTCATATAAAGTCTCATGGTTGTAGAAAGGTCATCAGGTTAAAGTCACTAAATAATGCCTAGTTGAATTTAAGATAAGAGGATACAGAGATGAAATTATATGTGATGTCATTCCCATGGATGTATGTCATTTTTTGTTGGGAATACCATGGCAGTATGACAGGAATGTCATTCATGGTCGAAGAAGAAATACTTATACCTTGGAAAAGAATTGTTGGACACGCGTGTTACTCCCAATTGAAGGGAAGAGAGTGAAGGATGAAGATAGAATGAGTATTCTTCTCATGAGTGGGAAGGAACTCCTGAATGAAGTTAAGAAGGAACAAGAGATGTAGTTTGTTGTAGTGAGGAAGCCGAGAGTTATCCTTACAAGTAATTATGTGGAATATTTGCCTGAGGAAATTCAGGAACTATTAGAGAATGTTGCTGACATAGTAGTGGTTGAGTTGCCAAGCTCATTACCACCTATCAGAAGTATCAGCCATCACATTGATTTGATACCAAGATCAAATTTGTCGAACAAAGCAGCATACAGGTTGACACCTCAAGAGAATGAGGAGGTGAAAAGACATGTTCAGGATATGTTAGATAAGGGATTGGTTAGATAAATCTTGAGTCCATGTGCAATACCAATTGTATTGATTCCAAAGAAGGATGGAGGATGGAGAATGTGTATAGAATCAAGGGCCATAAATAAAATCACCATTAGGTACATATTTCCATTTCTGATGATGGATGATTTGATGGATTTTTTGAGTGGAGCGAACTGTTTTTCAAAGATATATTTGAAAAGTGGATATCACCAGATAAGGATGAGAGAAGGTGATGAGTGGAAAACAACATTCCAGACAAATGAGGGATTGTATGAATGGATTGTTATGCCATTTGGCATAACAAATTCCCAAGTAATTTTATGACACTAATGAATGAAGTGTTAAAATATTTCATTGGTAAGTTTGTGATTATATATCTGGATGATATATTGGTATTTAGTAAGACTAAAGAGGATCACTTAAGACACTTGACGTTGGTGATGAGGAGGTTGAAGAAAGAGAAGTTGTTGATTAGTTTGAAAAAATCCCCTTTCATGAAAACATAACTCATTTATTTGGTTTTTGTGATCTCTTCGAATGAATTGAAGATGTATCCCAAAAAAGTGAAAGCAGTCAGAGAATGACAGTCACCGAGGAATATCTTCGAGGTGAGAAGCTTCCATGGATTGGCAGGTTTCTATCAGAATTTCATCAGACATTTTAGCGAGATTACTGCTCAAATGATGGACACAATGAAGAAAAGACACAAGTATTTCAAATGGACAGAAGAGGATGAGAAGAGCTTCAACATATTGAAGGATAATATAATAGAACAATCGATTATGGTATTACTGGATTTCGGAAATACATTTTAGGTGAGATGTGATGTGAGTGGAGTTGCAATTAGAGAAGTCTTAAGCCAAGATAATAGACATGTTGTGTATTTTAGTGATAACTTGAACGATGATAAAAGCAAGTACTCCACATATGATAAATAATTCTATGCCATAATTCAAGCTTTGAAGAAATGGAGACATTATCTCATTCTGAAGGAGTTTGTTTTGTATAGAAATAATCAATATTTACAATTCATAACCAGACAAGAGAAGTTGAACCAGAGCCATGCCAAGTGGATAGAGTTTATGAAAAATTTCACTTTTGTCATTAAACATGTTTCTAGTAATGCTAACAAGGTTGTTGATGCATTGAGCAAGAGAAATTTGATTCTGTAGGAATTTCAGGTCAAGACCTTGGGGTTTGATCACCTTAAGGAAATGTATCACAATGATTCAGATTTCAAGGAAGCATATGAAGCATGTGTGAATCCTGTGCTTAGAGACAAAATCCAATGGTCTGAATATCTGATTCAGGATGGGTTATTGTTTAGAAGATGCCAGTTGTGCATACCAAAGTGTTCGATGAGGTAAAATTTGCTAAAAGGAAAAGAATACTAGAGGTCTAGCCAGACACTTCGGCCATGAATTTTTTTTTTCTCATTTGAATGGTTCATATTATTGTCCAGGTATAAGAGAAGAGGTGAATAAGTTTGTAAACAAGTGCAAGATTTGTCATTATGCAAAGGGAAAGAAGCAGAATATTGGACTGTATCAACCATTTCCTATTCTAGAGAGGCCTTGGGATGCAATGAGCATGGATTTTATGATGGGATTGCCAAGAAAACAAAGAGGGAGTGATTCTATATTTGTGGTAGTCGATAGATTTTCAAATATGGCACACTTTATCCCATGTCAGAAGACTAGTGATGTGTTGCACGTTGCTAACTTGTTTTGCAAAGAAGTTGTGAGACTCCGTGGATTGCCCAGAAGTATTGTTTCAGATAGGGATACCAAATTTGTTGGTCATTTCTGGAGAAAATTATGGAAGAAGTTGGGAACATAACTATCCTTTAGTTCTGCATATCATCCTCAAACAAATGGAAATAATGATGTGGTGAATCAAAGTTTAGCATATTTGCTGAGGTGTTTGATCACTGAACATCATAACCAATGGGATCAGATTCTAGCACAAGCAGAATTTGCATACAATGACTCAATGAAAAAGAGCACTGGGAATATTCCATTTCAGATAGTTTATGGAATGAATCTGAGAGGAGTGTCGGAGTTAAGAGATCTGGAGTAGAGATAATTTAGGAGCGTTGGAGCCGAAGACTTTGTTGTAGAAATGCAAGAACCTCATAATCAGATCAAGGAGCAGTTGAAGAAGAGAAACAATGAATACAAGCGCATAGATGATTAACATTGAAGGAAACTTGAATTTGAGGTTGGATATCAAGTGGTAGCACATATTAGAAAGGATATGTTCCCAAGGGGAACATACAACAAGATGAAGTTGAAAAAGATAGGACCATGCAAAATCTGAGAAGATTTGGTGAGAATGCTTAGGAGATAGAGCTGCCAAAAGATGTGGGTATATCATCCATATTCAACATTAAAGAACTGTATCTGTATAGGGGAGATGGAGTTGGAGGATCTGAATATGAAAAGAAGATCCAGTGGGAGAAACAAATTCATGTAGCAAATAAGCTGCAGATGGAGAAGATCATAGATCAATGAATTGGTAAGAAGACCAGAAGGAAAACGTATTTTGAATATTTGGTGAAGTGGAAAGGACGACCAGTAGAAGATTCCAGTTGGTCGGTGAAGCAGACATCCAGAAGCTTGGAAAGTCGATGCAGGAGCTCATCGATAGGAGTCCATGAATTTTTCATCTAGAGGAGTATGATGCAGGAGCACCACCAGCAGAGCATAAAGTAGAGGACAGCTAAGTGCACTAGCGCATATTTTGAAGACATTTAAATTCTGAAGGATGTGTATCACGCAAATATTTTTGAAAAGAGTTTCAATTAAAGAACACCTTTAAATGTTGAAGAGTTGGATAGTTCATGAAGACATTGGAGGATGTATTTTCTTTTATTGTAGACAAGCGCAGTACAGATTCAATTTGTTCGATCTAATATGTTTGTCACAAATTTTATTGTAATAAATGTTAAGTAGTTGAGAGATTTTATTTGATAGGATAGCATAGAGTAGTTGGAGGGAAGAACTCAAGGAGTCCCCTTGTTTAAAGCATTGTATTGTTTCACATTAGTGGTTTTTGTTGGATGTTGATAGAGGATAGTTGTTGATGGGATGTTAAATCTATTGTGTAGGTTTCCATTGTAGCAGAGAGTCGAGAGATACTAAGAAGTAGTGTATGAATGTATTTAATTTCTAGTTGAATGAATATAACATAGGAGCATTGTCTGAAATGTGTGGTGTTGATGTGTCTATCTGAATGAGTGAATGGTATAATTTCTGTTTATTTTTAATTCTCTATTATTTCTTGTTCTTGTATCTATGCATTCATTTACATGGCTTGATGTATGAATCAGTGAGATTTTAGATAAGTTTCAGTTGTTTCTCTTCCACGAGTGAGTGCAAGGAGTGCATAGTGTCTGCAAGGAGTACGTTGATAAAGTTTTTTTCGACCCGAAGCTTAGAAGAGACAAAGTAGAACTTAATTATGCAAGGAGTGCATAGAAGTATGCAAGGAGTGAGTGAAAGAGTTTCAGACTCAAAATCACAGCAGGAATAGCGCGAATTTAGTCGGAAAGAAGCGGTTGGGGAATAGTCACAAAGGGTGTGAAATCATCCACAAAGAAGTTGAGTGTAGAAGAGAACTTGTTGCAAGGTGTGCACAGGTTGAGCTTTTGAATAAGTGTCGGAGAAAGTGTTCTGAGGAACAAGGAAAGTTGAGGAAGATAAGATCAGGAGGGAGAGAAGCAAGAAATATTCAAGGAGGAGAATCCTTAAGGTTTCACAAAATCCATGAATGAGATCCATTCCGAAGGGAGGTGAATAATTCCAGACCATCAGATCTGGGAGAAATACACGAAGGTTGGCCGTAAAGTGTTTCAGCACTTCATGGTTTGGGAAGTTTGGAGGTGTTGTAAGGGTAGAGTCATGAACTCACGGAGTCGCAAAATCACAATTGTTGGTTGTGTAGAAGACATGTGGAAATGGATTGGGAAATATGGAAGCCGTGAGTCTGGAGGGGTGTGTGTGAGGAAGACAGGAGTTTCACAAAGTCGTGAAAACCAAACTATAGTGGAGTCGTCAATATCAAAGGAGACACACGGCATAAATTCATAAATTCAGAGAAGAGCGCTTCGGGAAGAGTTGAAAGCAGAGCTTGGGATATTTCCAAACCCTGAATTTGCAAAGGGTTGGCCCACAGTCATAGCTCGTGGTAACCTAAGAGGAAGGTCTAGCGCAGAGTTAGTACTCGTGAAGTTGGGTGTTTTTGGGAGCACCAAAAATTGAAGGCATGAGTAGTTCAACCATGCGGGTAACACAAAAGGGACATGTGTGTTGAGCATTCGGGGTCTGTTGAAGGCCCAAAGAGTCAATCAGACTCAGGATTTTGAAGATCCAAGACCAGAAGGTCGCATAGTACCAAGGAGGAAAGGGAGTCTGCACCATAATCTCATGCCCAAGGTGGTCATGGATGAGTTGGGCCTAGACATTACAAAACTCTATAAGGATATTTTCTCTTTTGACTCAAGGAAGGTGAAATGTTTAGGTTTGATCAAATATTTGGTCGTATAATTGTCTCAAATCCCATCGAAAAATCTGATCATGGACGTGGTGGTTGCCAACATCCCTCCAAAATTCGGCATGTTGTATCTAGATTTTGGGCTGCAAAGATGAAAGGAACTTTGGAAATGGACATTTCATATGCTACTATTCCTTTTTTTTGCCAAGAAAGGAGGTTGTACATAGAAGTGTTTCTCAAGTACATGGTGAGTAGAAAAAATAAACCAAATAATCATCTTGTTTACTCCGTTGATACCAAAGTTGGTTCCCTTTTTTTTATAATAACCTAAGTTTTGAAGAGGGGAAGCCAACAATCGTCGTGGTTGTCAAAGGCAAAATTGAGCATCGAACAAAGGAAATTATGGACCAACAAAATAGCACAGAAGAAGAAATGTGGAATATTAGTTTTGATGGAGTTGCTAGTAGAGAATGGGTTGGAGCTGGTGTGTGGATTAACCCTTCCAAGGTGGGTACAAAACTCTATTCTTACAAGCTCGCTTTAGATTTTACTAATAATATGTCCAAATATGAGGCACTAGTTTTGGGTTTGAACACTTTAAAAGAATTGGGTGCTAGAAGGATAGTTGTACATGGGGATTATGACCTCATAATTAACCAGGTAAAGGGTATATATCATTCCAAGCATCCTATATTAAGAGCATATAGAAATTTAGTGCTTGATCTTCTTGAAGAATTTTCAGAATACAATTTTTCAGTTATTCCTCAGGGGGGAAATCAAATTGCAGATTCTTTGGCCACTTCATCTTCGGTTTTCAAAACTAGAATTTTTCCTAATAAAAAGTATGAAATTTAAGTTAAACATAGGCCAACAGTACCTGATAACATTAAATATTGGCAAGTGTTTGAAGACGACAAATAGGTAGAAATATTTCTTCAAATGAGTGATGAATTTGCTAATGTAAATATCGATGATGAGTGTTATTATGAAGTGAATGAATACATAGTTGTGTTCAACAATAATGACCATTTTCAGAATCATATTATTGGAAGAGATATAGTGCAGCTGAAAAATAACATTATTCCCAAAGGTTTGGTTCCATTGTAAAACGTTTTTAATAGCAATGATGTAGCAAAAAATCCTAAAACCACTACAAATGATGAGGATATAGAAGATTGCAACATTGGAACTCAACAAGATCCCAAGATCATCAGATTGTCAAAAACGCTCAGTACATAAATCAAACAGAGGTATATCAAACTTATGAAATACTTCCCTGATGTCTTTGCATGGAGTTATGAAGATTTGAAGGTATATGATACTAAGGTATTTCAACATGTAATTCCCATCAAGGATAATCAGAAACCTTTCAAGAAAAATTTGAGAAGAACCAATCCTCTGTGGTTTCCATTGATTTAAAAAGAGGTAAGGAAACTATTTGATGCCAATATTATTGTGTCCTTAAGCTTTTCCAGGTGGGTGGCTAACCTTGTGCCTACCAGGAAGAAAAGCGGTGAGATAAGATTATGTGTATATTTCCAGAATCTAAATAGGGTGTCTTTCAAAGACAATTATCCACTTCCTAAGATGGATTACATCCTGAAAAAGGTGGTGGGATATAAGAAGATGTCAATGCTTGACGGTTTTTCCAGATACAACTAGATTATGGTGCATCCAGATGACTAAGAGAAGATAACTTTTACAACACCTTGGGGTACTTTGATGTATGCAAAAATGCCTTTTGGGATTATGAATGCTGCAACGACTTTCCAAACGGACATGGACATAGCCTTGTCAATGAAAAAGATAAGTTTATTGTGATTTAATTGGATTATATCACTATGTTTTCAGATTCTGATGATCAACATCTCAAACATCTGAGAAAGGTTTTCCAGAAATGTAGAAAGTTTGGTATCTCACTAAATCCAAAAAAATCAAACTTTGGAATGCAAGAAAAAAAAATTCTTGGCCACATCATTTAAAAATAAGGCATAAAAATAGACCTCAACAGAGTGGAAGAAATTATGAAGATCGACACTCCCAGGAGCAAGAAAGAGGTACAATCTTTCCTATGAAAAGTAAATTTTTTGAGGAGGTTCATTCCCCACTTGGCTAAGATCATAAAGTATATCACAAATATGCTCAGGAAAGGAAATGAAATAAAATGGAATCATAAAGCTAGGAAGTATTTTCAATAGATTAAAGTGGCTTTGACCAAATATCCAGTGTTAACCAGCCCAAAGTTTGCAAAATATTTTATCTTGTTTTCCTTTGCCTCATAACAGACCATCGCTGGCGTTTTGTTGCAAAAGGATGATCAGAAATTTGAAAAACCCATAGCTTATTAGAGAAGGAAATTGAGAGACTCCCCACTAAGGTATGGCATCATGGAAAAACAATCTTATGCCTTGTTGAAGGCCCTTAAAGAATTCAAAACTTATATTTTTTTATTAAGGTTGGTTATCATTGATGTCAACCCTTGAAGAAAGTCCGGTAGAAAAAAAGGTTTGGGTAATGGACCAAATTTTGTTTGATGTATAAAGGTATGAGTTTTAATATATTTGGATGTAATAATATTCTATATGGGTAGTAAATGTCATGCCATTTCCGGTGGTATATGGAACGCCACATAACTCCTCACGGTTAGAGAGTTATGGCCATGTGAAGTTGGAGAACCCTCATGAGTCATCTAGAAGCCCATTTTAATAACACTTGACCATATTGAATATCTACAGGGGACTGAGGTAACCAAGGGATATCTAAGACAAATTTTAGAGAAAAGGTGAAGTAAACAAGGCCGAAATTCAAGGGAGGATAAATTCTTTTGATGATGCCTTCTAAGGTATGTTATTTACAGATAATCTCACCATTTCCGCAATAATTTTTTTTCTAGAATGATTCAGAAAGTGAAATTGAGAGGAAATTGAGAAAACATATCCAAGTATCTTTGGTACAAATTTCATCTTGCGGGTCGTTGCATTTTTTGAGTTACACTCCATGGAAAATAGGGTTTGTGGCTAGTCATGAAACTAGTCTAAAACAAGTGTTTCGGGTAAAAATGTAATAACGTCTTCATAACAGATCCATTAATTAAGAAAAAATGTGTTGGTTAGAGTACATCCTATAGTATGCATTGTAAAAAATTTATATCCATACAAAAAATATTTCGTGTGGGGCACGCTCTACAAGTTCTCTCTCTAGAATAAGCCAGAATTCAACAAGGTATGCCATTTTTTATATAACTCATTTTTTGAGAGGTTCCAAGTAGTGACACCTGGAGGAATTGCATAAAACACACTGAATAACATTGTATACTATTTTCATATATTTATTCATTACAGGTACATAGTTATGATTATTTCAAGTTAGGGTTGTTGACTAATCCAAAACTTGTCATGTGAGACTAAAGAAAAGTTTGATGAAAATGATAGTCTCTTGTTGTTAAAGTTAAGGAAGGTTTGCAGGTATGTGATCATATACACCA